>JAIVEN010000016.1:2429375-3032343 GCA_026686845.1 Adenanthera pavonina
CCTAGCGGCCTTGAAGGAGGTGGACCTTGGGGAGGAGACGCGTGAAGAATTTCCCTCTGTCATCCAGCAGGTTCTCGAGGAGAACCATGATATGATGCCACTAGAGCTACCAAAGAAGCTCCCACCTCGTCGAGAGGTAGATCACAGGATCGAGTTGGAACCGGGAGCTAAGCCACCCATCATGGCACCTTACAGGATGGCACCGCCTGAGCTAAAAGAGTTGCGAAGGCAACTAAAGGAGTTGGTTGATGCTGGATCTATCCAACCATCCAAGGCACCTTATGGAGCACCGGTCTTGTTCCAGAAGAAACAAGATGGATCGTTGTGGTTATGTATCGACTACCGGGCTCTAAACAAGGTAACGATCAAGAACAAGTATCCTATCCCTTTGATAGCTGACTTGTTTGACCGGTTAGGGAAGGCAAGGTACTTCTCCAAGCTAGACTTGAGGTCTGGGTATCATCAAGTTCGGATTGCTGAAGGAGATGAACCTAAGACTACCCGTGTTACACGCTACGGGTCTTTCGAGTGGTTGGTGATGCCTTTTGGATTGACCAATGCACCGGCCACATTCTGCACTCTCATGAACAAGATATTCCATCCGTATCTTGATCAGTTCATGGTAGTGTACTTGGATGACATTGTGGTCTATAGCGACTCATTGGAGGAGCATGCTGAACACCTGCGAGCCGTGTTCAAGACCCTACGTGAGAATGAGCTATATGTGAAGAAGGAGAAGTGTTCCTTTGCAAGGGAAGAAGTGAACTTCCTTGGGCATGTCATATCCCAAGGGACCTTGCATATGGACGGGAGGAAAGTCCAAGCTATCAAGGAGTGGGAGCCTCCAACTCGAGTGACGGAGTTGAGATCTTTCCTTGGGTTGGTTAACTACTATCGGCGGTTCATCAAGGGCTACTCTGCTAGGGCAGCCCCTCTTACGGAGTTGTTGAAGAAGAACAAGCCATGGGTTTGGACGGAGGAATGCCAGAAAGCTTTTGAGGAGCTTAAGATGGCAGTGACAGAGGAACCTGTCTTGGCTCTCCCGGATTTCACCAAGCCTTTCGAGGTGCACACTGATGCCTCCGACTTTGCTATAGGAGGAGTCCTAATGCAAGAGAGGCATCCTATTGCATTTGAAAGCCGCAAGCTCAATGATACCGAGAGGCGATACACGGTCCAAGAGAAAGAGATGACGGTCGTGGTTCATTGCTTGCGCACTTGGAGACATTACTTGCTAGGGGCACGGTTTGTGATCAAAACCGATAATGTCGCCACCAGCTACTTCCAGAGGCAGAAGAAGCTCTCCCCTAAGCAAGCAAGATGGCAAGATTTCCTGGTTGAATTTGACTATGTGTTGGAATATAAGCCAGGGATGGCGAATGTAGTTGCTGATGCCTTAAGCTGGAAGGCCGAGTTAGCAGCTATGAGCCAAGCCAGTGGGGACTTGATCACGAAGATCAAGCAAGGCATTACGCAAGACCCCCTAGCCCAGCAGCTTGTGGAGTTGGCTAAGGAGGGTAAGACCAAGAGGTTTTGGTCCGAGGATGAACTCCTCTATATTGTGGGAAGGAGACTCTTTGTTCCTAAGTGGGACAACCTGAGGAAGGAGTTGATCAAGGAGTGTCATGACTCCAAATGGGCTGGTCATCCAGGACAGAGGCGCACGTTGGCATTGTTGGAAGCTGCCTACTATTGGCCTCACATGAGGGATGACGTGGAGGCCTATGTGAAGACTTGTCTTGTGTGCCAACAGGACAAGGTAGACAACCAACTTCCCGCAGGATTGTTGGAGCCGTTGCCACACCAAGCCAACCATGGGAGAGTGTCTCCATGGACTTCATCTCGGCTTTGCCTAAGTCCGAAGGGTTTGGTTCCATCATGGTGGTGGTGGATCGATTCTCTAAGTATGGTACTTTTATTCCAGCCGCGACAGACTGTATAGTGGAGGAAGCGGCTCGCCTATTCTTCAAAAACGTGGTGAAGTTTTGGGGATTGCCCAAGACTATCATTAGTGACCGAGATCCCCGATTCACAGGCAAACTGTTGAATGAGCTTTTCAAGCTACTGGGGACAGAGTTGCACTTCTCTACCAGCTTTCACCCACAGACTGATGGGCAAACAGAACGGGTGAATGCTTTGTTGGAGTGTTATCTCCGACACTTTGTGAGTGCCAACCAGAAGGATTGGGCTAAGTTGATGGATGTGGCCCAATTCTCTTATAACTTGCAAAAGAGCGAGTCCACAGGGAGGAGTCCCTTTGAAGTGGTGACGGGACAACAACCTCTGGCACCTCACGCCCTTGCCACAACATACAAGGGCAAAAGTCCAGGAGCCTTCCATATGGCTAAGTCTTGGCAGGAACAAGCCGACGAGACTAGATCCTTTCTTGTCAAGGCGGCCAAGAGGATGAAGAAGTTCGCTGACAGGAGGAGGCGAGCTACAGAGTTCCAAGTGGGAGATATGGTGATGGTGAAACTTCTCCTACAGCAATTCAAGGCCTTCAGGAAGGTACATAAGGGCCTCATTCGAAAATATGAGGGTCCCTACAAGGTGTTGAAGAAGGTCGGGAAGGTCTCCTACAAGGTGGATTTGCCACCTAACTTGAAGATTCATCCTGTCTTCCACGTGAGTATGCTGAAGCCATTCCACGAAGACAAGGATGAGCCTAATCGAGGAATCTCCACCAGAGCACCACCTGTGACAACCAAGTCTTACGATAGACAGGTCGAGGAGATACTAGCTCACAGGGTCGTGCGACGAAGGGGAGTACCACCAAGTATCCAATACTTGGTGAAATGGAAGGGACTGCCAGAGAGCGAGGCAACTTGGGAACCACAAGAAGATCTTTGGCTGTTTGAAGACCACCTATTCCGGTACAAGGATGAAGCAGTGACGAGGACGTCACCGGATTAGGTGGGGGAGAATGTCACGAATTTTTCGTGAGGTTTGACTAGAAGCCTCCAGAACATTCCAGAGATATCTTGAAGAGGCTTGCTTTCTCTTGAACCTTGTACATAATTCTAGAACATTGTAGGCTTCTCTTTCTCTTGTATATTCTAGAGAATTCTTTGTAAATATCTTATAGAGAATTCTAGAGACTTATTGTAGGCCGTTAGATCGAAACGATCTCCACCGTCCATTGAGGAGGTGGGAAAGTTCCGGAAACCTTGGGAGGCCTATAAATACCCCCTCCCACCTCATTTGTAACCAATCGAAGAATTCAAGCAATTGAGTGCATTTGCTTATTCTCTCAAACTCTCTCTTGTGTAAGTGTCTCTTGAGTCTTTCTCTTGTTCTCTAGTTCCTTTTCTTTGCCTACTCGAGGGTTCAGCTGACTTAGCGTGGGATCAAGAGGGTTGATCAAGCTAAGGCCGGCACGGTTCTAGGCGTGAAAGTTCCGAGGCCGTGACAAACTGCTCTTTCTTCTTTGGATAATAACTGTCTGCGGAGTTAATGATGACTAGATATACAGTTCATAAATAAAAAATGATAACTAGTTATACAGTAGTCTTTTTAGCTTCAATCGTATATACAGCACTCTAATCGGTTCTCGAATTCGTGACATCGTGTATGTCCGTAGCGTTGTGTTTGTTGGACCGCTCAAATGGAACCTCCTACAATTTCTATCCATCAAGCAACAGCATAACCATAATTTGTTTTATTCTCAGGGATTATTCTTAGGGATTGTTTGAAGGGATTCAAAGGATTTTTAATGGAGAGAATCATAGAAGAACAGATTGAAGGGAATTTAAAATTTGTTTGTTTGACACAATTATTTGACAGGATTTTAAAAAAGAGATTACATAACTAAATTAAAAGGGACTCATTATCCTAAAAAAAATCCTAATTTTAAAAAAATTTATTAAAGGACGGGGTTGAAGGGAATTAAGCTAATTTTTTTAGCCGATCGACTCTCAGATTTAATCACCTTGAATGTCCCTCCATCTTGGAAAAAAAAAAAAAAACCTCAATTCCCTCCCCAAAGACACTACCTAAGAAGAGCATATCCATAATTGATTAAACGATGAACCCCAGAAAACCAACCATTGAACGATGAACCCCAAAATTCCCTCAAATCAAACACACCCATATCTAAGAAGAGCATAACCGTAGTTGACTAAACGATGAACCCCATAAAACCAACCATAATACATTTTCCATGCTCAAATGAGGGAAAAACATTATCACAAGCACTTGGAAGGCAACATTTGGGTATTCAGATTTCAAGAGCAAAATGTTCCATAAACTAGTTAGCACCAGACCTCATACTGCTCCAGGGAAACTTGGCAGCACCATCAGCACGATTTGGCCTCCTATCGTTGGAAGACTTCTCGCGCTTAAACCTCTCATCAAGCCAATGCCTCTTGGTTTCGCGTTCGTCAACGACGCTCGACTTGGCCTGTTTGTTAGCCCGCTTCTTCTCCTCCTCGATCATGCGAAGCGGATAAAGATCCGCCGAGATGGAAAGCGGATTCCTGAGGGTTACATAAGCCTTCTTGTAGTCGGGTTTTGCGATCAACAAACCACCGCGCTTCTTCTTTTTGCCTTCCATGTTTAGAGTCCGTACCTTTTCGATCTCGAAGCCATATAGGGATTCAAGGACACGCTTGATCTCGATTTTGGAAGCAGAAGGGATGGTCTTAAGCGCAATTTCTGTGATGTTGGTGAAGGAACTTGGCATGAGGAGCTTAATAGGTAGATTTGCAAAGTGAACGATCCTACCTCCCAATCGGCTTCCCATGATCTTGGATTCTGATTTCCACACTCGGCGGCTTCTAGTGCTTCAGTCCCGCTATGCTATCTGCTATGCCTCCAGATAGAGACGCGGTCTTCAACCCAACTCGGATTGAAAAAAGAGCTTGGTTTTCCAAGCTCGAGTCTGCTGGATGGGTCTATGAGTCAGTCCACGGGTTTTTTATATTTTTTATATAATTATTTAAATTAATAGAACTAATTATCATCATAATTTAAATTAATACAACTAATTATCATCATAATTCTTTAAAAACTAATATAATATTTAAATTTTGTAATTTATATATCACTAATTAATAAAATAATATGTATTTTTTAATATTTTAAATCAAAAATAAAAGAAAAAGATAAAAGTTTTGGGCTTTCGGGCTGGCCCGTTGCCCGCTCAGGCCAGCCAACTACGGGTCAGGCCTAATCGAGCCGGGTTCAAAAAGCCCGGATTATATATTTACTCCTGAAATTGAGATCCAAGTCCGCTCATTTTTTCGGGCTTTTCGGGCCGGTCCGTCAAGCTTGATCCATTTTGACGGCTCTACATTTTATGATGGTATTATTGAAATGGTTTTTTTTCAATTGGGATCGTTTAACCCGTGGATTAAGCGGGCTCACCTGCCAAATTTGCGGGTTAGCCCGTTTAGTCCTCTTTTTTTTTATTTTTAAATTACTTTGTTTCTATTTCTTTATGTATTTATATTATCTAATATTAAAATTTGAAATTAGAATTGTTTTATACTTGAAGTTGAAATTTCTCCATATTTTATATTTAATGTTGTTGAATTATGATACTTACATAAATTATTATTAGTATGTGTTAATATATTTTGATAAATTAATGATTTATGTGGTTTTTATTTCTAATTTAATTATGAATCAATTATGTTATTTTTTTATTATTTATATTGGTGATTTAAATTATTATTCAAACTCTCAGGTTAGTCCGTTAAACCCGTTTTTGTTAATTTGTTAATTTTTTCTTTCAAATTATTTTTTTTCTATTTCTATATATATATATTATTTAATATTGAAACTTAAAATTAAAATTGCTTTATATTTGGAGTTAAAATTTCCCCATATTTCATATTTAATGTTGTTGAATTATGATACTTACATAAATGATAATTAGTATGTGTTAATATATTTTGATAAATTAATAGTTTATGTGGTTTCTATTTCTAATTTAATTATAAATCAATCATGTTATTTTTTTATTATTCATATTGGTGATTAAAGTTATTATTCAAATAAAAAAAATTGAAATATATATATATAATCTATGGCGAGCTAATCCACCAACCCACCTTGGCGGTCCTGGGTTGGGATTTGCCCAACTCACCAAGAAACGGGCTGGCCCGTCCCAGCCCTTTTTTTTGGTGGCTCGCAGCGGCCAGCCCATTTTAGACCAATCTCCAGAACTAGAACCCTCTTCTCGTGCCATTGTGCATGTCACTGGGTATTGTTTTTTGAGCAATATATAATAAAAAAATAAATAATATACCAAAATGTAACATGTCAAAAACTATTAGCCACACCAATTCGTTTTATCATTTACACAAAAATCGAATAGCTGAAAATCGATTTCTATGTTAAATTATTATTTTTTTAATTTTTATAAGACTGGGTGACAGGCTATTCCTGCCAACCTACCCCCCTCAACCCATTCCCCCTCCCCTCTTCCCCGTGGAACCACTGACACCCCCCTTCCCCTTCTCATACTATTACAGTTATTTATAATAATTAAAATATATTTAAATTATATTATAAATATTATTTATATTTTTATATAAAATAATATAATATATATTTTAATTTATTTATATAAATAATATATTATATATTTATTCTTATTAAAATAAGTATATATTTTAAACTTACAAATACATCATATAAAACATATCTCAAGAGACTTTTATATGTATATGCTTTACTTGTATTATTTGTACTCATCAAAATAAATAAAATATAAATTATATCTAATTGATAAAAGATATATTATAAATTATAATAAGATGTGGTAAAGTGTTCTGAATATCTAGAATTTCCTTAAGTGTTAGCAAATAATAGAGTAAATCGCATCAATACAATAATGAAAACTGAAATAGAAATGTAACTTAGGATAAACTAACTCCACAAGTCTAAGTACTCTTGAATCTTATGTGTTAGTTTAGATGACCTACATAATTAGTTTTGATGATATTAAATAATGAAGTAAAAAATTTGCGTGATATATATATTTAGTATTCATTATATTATTTATATCATGCTTCTTTTTTTCCTAGACATTAAACACATATATCACACAAACTTTTTGCTTTACTATTTAATATCATTAAAACTAATAATGTTAGTCATCTTATCTAATACATAAAATTCAAGAGTACTAAAACTTGTGAAGTTAGTTTATCCTAAGTTATATTTCTATTTCAGTTCTCATCATTATACTGATGCGATTTACTCTATTGTTTGCTAACACTTAAAGAAATTCTAGATGCTTAGAGCACTTTACCACGTCTTATTATAATTTACAATATATCTTTTATCTATTAGATATAATTTATATTTTATTTATTTTGATGAGTACAAATAATACAAGAAAAAGTATATACATATAAAAAGTCTCTTGAGGTATATTTAATTGTTTTATATGATGTATTTGTAAGTTTAAAATATATACTTATTTTAATAAAATAAATATATAATTTATTATTTATATAAACGAATTAAAATATATATTATATTATTTTATATAAAAATATAAATGACATTTATTTATATATTTATAATATAATTTAAATATATTTTAATTATTATAAATAATTGTAATATCATGAGAGGGGGAAGGGGAAGGGGGGTCCGCGGTTCCAAGGGGGAAGAGGGGAGGCGGAATGGGTTGAGGGGGTAGGATCGCAGGAATAGCCTGCCACCTAGTCTTATAAAAATTAAAAAAAATAATTTAACATATAAATCAATTTGCAGCTATTCGATTTCTGTGTAAATGATAAAGCGAATTGGTGCGGTTCGATTTTGAGTGTTATATTGTGGTAAATAATTTATGACATGTTACATTTTGGTATATTATTTATTTTTTTATTATATATTGCTCAAAAAACCCCGAATCGGCCTAGCTCATGAGTTTGATTAAACTGGGCTTCAGGTAATTCAGCCCATTTGTGAGAAAAACTAATTGAGAGGCATATAAAAAAAATTAATAAAATATGCATACATAAATATATGTTATATTATATTTTATTTTCTTACATTTTATTATTATGCTCAACATTGATTAAATATATATAAATAGATTAGATGAAATCAGTCGACAAAAACTTATTTTTTAGGACAGTTTATTTTTAGGTCAGTAAAATTTTGTTAAAGTTTGATTCGATTTAGTTCTCAAGTTTATTTTCCTTTTCATATCAAAGAAAATTAAATATTTTGTAAAATTTTAAAGTTTTGGTAAAATAAATTAAAAATTTTAAAACTTACTCAAAAATTGAGTGAGATTTCGAGGACTAAGATTAGACTCTTTTGAGGAAAAAAAAAATAGTAATAAAGATAATAAGTATGCAGTCTATTTATTAGTGGACTAAAATTGCTTCTTTTCGATTAAGGACTCGAGGTAGCATATTTTACCACTTCTTAAAGTGGGAATGTAGCGGTCTTGAAGTAACTATGCACGTTTCTACGTTTATATATCTCTAAACATATGGTCCCAATACCAATATAAATAGTAAAAAAAAAAGAAAGAAAGAAAGAAAGCAAAAAAAGGTATCGGATGGAATGAATCACCCCATGTTGGTAGAAAAATAACTAGTGGCAACTGGCAAGTTCTTTTCACGTATAATGGATAAGTTAGAATTGTGCCTTGTATACGTATATCGGATTTGAATCTCACATCGTACCGATTTGAGAAGGTCTACACGACTCAAACCACTAATCCAAAAGCCATCTTGCTTCCAACCTTATCAAGTCATGTCTTATTTAGCGGCCGCACATAGAATTCTTTACATTTCTTGATCTTACATTAGAATCAGCTTAACACAATTTGGTTGGTGTCAATATATATATATATATATATATTATCTGGGAGCTGTATAGAACCATGGCAGTACCAGAAAGTAGCGTAGCACAAGTTAGCCGAAGACGAGAGTGAAAAATTGTGGAAATGTTTCAGAACTCTTGCAAACAAACAATGAATGCTCACTTCAAGAGTCGCTGAGTAGCAATCAAACAAAAGCGACGCCTATTTTGATATATATTCTGTGCCTAGAAGGCTTCTAAAGCTGCAGCTATTACAAATATATCATTATCATGGCCTTCCTTGCATCCACACTCGTCCCACTTCTTCGTCAACCTCTTTCTCGTCATGTTCTCCGTCTCTGAAGCCGCCGACGGCACTCGAATTTTTATCTCCACTTGCAACTTCAGTGGTTTGACGCCATTGCCATTCTCCACATCCATCTTCACCCATTCTTTGAACTCCACGTTTGGCGATTCAAGAATTGCTTTCCATGGAATCTCAGCCCTTCCTAGGAGACGTGACCCCCTGATTTTCCCCAGAACAAGGGCTGTGTTGCTCTGTCGTACTTCCAACAGGAGGCTCTCCTGCTTCAGGGTCCCTAAGAATTCTTGGGTACACGAACAATCTAAACAGAAGGATTCATCCCAGAAGGGGACAGATTTGGAGGAGATCTTTCGGGTGTTCACTTTAATTCTTTTGTTAGTTCCCGCGGGAAGATAAAACCTGGTAAATAAGTTGCCCTTTCCCATGGAAATAAACTCAACGTTCTGAGCTTGTACAATTCTCAGTTCACAGCCGAAGGAAGGAAATTTCTGAGACACACCCATTAAGGAGGAGGATTACAATGATTTCTAGTATTATAGGTCAAGAAGTAGCTCTGTGGATAAAACGAGGAAGGCTATGGTGTATATATATAGTGTGTGTGCGCGCACACTGGATTGGCCAATGAAGTTGGCAATGCTTTCTAGGTAGCTGATCTTGCTTTCAAACCCAGAATTAATATGGATTGGCTAGCCGACCACTAACTCAATATAATTCTTATTATATAGTGGCAGTGCACCACTTAATCATGCACGGAAGATCGAGATAAAGATTATACCTTATTAAACAGTGAGGTTCAAGATCCCACGATGGTTTCCTATTTCTTTAAAAACGATCTAATTTTGTTTTTCATCTCATAATTAGTCAAAAATTTGATATCAAATTAAATAATATATTGATTTTGATGTCAAATTTAAATAGGATTTAATGATATCAAATAAATAGTATTTAAATTAACAAACTGTTAAATTTTATATGAATGATGAGACAAAATTAAAGTTGGGTTATTTTAAAAAATAGGAACACAACCTAAGTATGTAGAAATAGGGCAACAACTCCCTCCGGGAAAAAAAAATCTTAAATTTTATTCAATTGAAACTGAAGAAATCGATGAACTGAAAAATTAGAATTGTGTGAATGATGCAGTAAATTTTAATTCTTGAAAGATGGCACAACTTATTTTGTTCTTCACGTTATTTTTCCCGGTTTTGTCACTGGCAATATTATTTATTATTTTTTTTTTGTAATATAACGGTGGGATTATTTTTATTTTTTAAATAAATTTAATTTCAAAATATTATTTTTTATTTTTAAAATAAAATGATTAAATTAATTTTAAAAAAATTAAAAGAAATAAAAATGCAGTTAAAACCTAAAGAAACCCTTCAGAATCTTGAAGGGCTAGATTTTCTAAAACGACCAAGCAAGTTGTAGCAATGTTGGGTTACAGTTCATCAGTGGCCAAGTGGGAAGAAGAGAAAAGGAAAAGTAACGTAAAGTAAAGTAAAGTAAAGAATATATTAAGGAAAATATTTATATACTTTTTTTATGTATTTTTTTATTATTTTTTAATTAAAAATTAACTTGTAGATTGTCTTTTAATACATTGTAAATTTAGCTATTAATTATATATTAAAAGTATTAATTTTTTGAACTCACAAAAATTTAAAAGACCTACATGTTAAATTTTAATTTAAAAAGTATATGAAAAACATATACTAATTGGTGCAGATGCTGAGTTGAATGTGTGCAAGCGTTGGTGTCGTAGTTCCTTTCAACAAAAATAAGTTTGGTTGTGGATTAGATTCGCTCAGGATATGTAATGTAAGATTGGCTTCGTAATACAACTTAATAAGGAAAATTTTGTAGTGGTCCCAAAAAAAAAAGAAGGAAAATTTTGTCATAAATATAGGATTCAATTATAATAAAATAGTTAGATGTGGACTAGTGCCTTGTAAGAAATTTGAGAAATATGTTATGCTATTTATAATATGGAAATAGTATAACTTATTATAAAATTTATATTATATATTGATAATTGTCAAATCCGTCCTAACTAAAATTGATAGAGAATATCAAACGACAAAAGTCCAATCTTCCTTGTCTAGTATATCCTAATCTCAACCCTAATTAAAAGTTTCTGAAACCGTTATTCAGAATTTGCACCCATCCAAAAGTTGATTTTCAACAAAATGTTATTCAGAATTTGAAGTAGTATATCATAACCTTTACTATAAAGTTGTTGGAGCACCTAGTTCGTGAGGCCGCGGCGTTGGCTTTGACATATCATAATCAGTCTTATTGCATTGAATTGGCCTGTCAATAAAAATAATCCTTTGTATTACTTGTATTTAATTTTAAAATAAATCACAATTATTTTTCATTATATTAAAAAATCAAATCAATCTTATAAAATACATTGTGTTATGATCACAATATTGATCAACTGAAAAATGCATTGCCATGACTATTAAACTGAAGCTTACAATCACATGAGCCACACTACATAGAATCGAGTAAGAAAATAGCATTAAAAAAAATTATCAGGAAGAAAGATAAAATATCAGAGGGAGATGGGAAACGTCGAGAGGGAGGAGAAAGACCAAAATATTCTCCCATACTCTGCTGCCTCATTTGCAACTATATATGCCCTCTCATTCCCCTTACTTTCTGTGACTTTCCCCCACGTCTCATAAGCCCAGCCCATTTCCCATAACCTATCTAAATGTTCAAGTCCACATGCGGCCCATTCATTACACTTTACTATCATAATAAAATCATAGTCCATAAAAGTTGATTATTTAGCAAAACAAAGTATGAATTTTACGCAGCATATATCAAAATGTGAAAAGATTCTGTAACTTTCGACAAAAATATACAAAGTGTGATTTAACTATATGACAAGAAGTTTGCCGCATTTACCTGTTTTAAGAACCATGCATTACTTTGCAGATTAAAAATAATAATAATGTCAAAATCTAAACGATATCATGGTAAAATAACCATTAGAATAAACATCGATCTTTCATCCAAATTTTACTGTCAAACAATTCATAGTAACACTATATTTTTTAGATTGTCACAACAATAACATAGTCTTTTTATATCACGTTGTATATTCCGCCAATAACATTGCCACATGAAAGCTAAGACCAATAATTTAGAAAAAAGCAAACCAACTGGAAGATGAGCTTACAGTATAAACAAGAATTGCTTGCACGGATGAGCGGGATTATCCTCTTTACTTTCATGCCTTATTAGTAAAGCTAAATAGTAATAATAACCATTACATCCTATAGTTACAAGATATGAATCAATATCAACTACTGAAGAGAAAGAAGAAATGAGAAAAACCTGTACATGATTAATCTCTTTATGCTGCAAAGGTCACGAAAAGGTTGCATGTTACAGCTTGATACTATAGGCCATTCCTGCTGTTTAGCGTCCATGGCACCCATACAAGTCTACGGGGCAAAATAATGAACCTTGAATGTGGGAAACCCAAAATAATATAAAATATCGGACTTTCATCGGCAAACCAACTATCCGCCTTCCACCAGCCAATAAGTGCGTGCATGACTTGATAAATATCGCAAGTAGTTCAACGGGAAGTTCTACATCAACACTCCCTCAATGAAATCATTGCTTGATCAAACGAAGATCCCAATTACCCTCACCATCAATCAGCCGTAATTCCATGGAATGGTAGGGTATTAAAGCAGGACGCTGAGGCAGAAGTAAATATATTTAGTTTGATCAGATTAGGATGGATAGTCTACATGTTTAAATACACACACGCTGAAATGGCAGGAAGTAAATAAATCAGATTTGTCATGGGAATATCCACCAAAGTATATAGCATTCAGTAACCAAAAACTAACTGATAAACTGCTCTTTACATCATATAAGCCACGAAGTTTGTATCTTCTTTTTGTCCTATTATAATTTACATTGATACTTACTTGTGAAGAGGTAACAACTGTAATTCCCATATTCTTTGCCAGCCCATACAAGTGTTCTTCGACATCAACGCTAGTGGCACTGCCAATGATTTATTTTTTCAGACAGTATAAAACAAGAATAACAATGAATATGATAACTCTTTGTAGCGAAAGAAGAGACAATAGTAATCATCATACATACTTGGTGCACTCGTCGAGGATACCGAATTTAGGCTTGTGAAAGAACAAGCGTGCCTTACAAAAAAGGGGGGGAAAAGATGAAATATTAAAAATCCAAACAAGTTCATTTTAAAAGATGTGCAACCTGATCCTCTAAGGAATATACTTTAAGGCCTATATTAAGTCAGAAAAATAAAATACTAAAAAATTTAACAGATTCCGTCTCAAATTACTGGAAACTATATTCACATACCATGCCTAGCCTCTGCTGTTCTCCAAGAGAAAGAATATCTTCCCAGTTTAGATTGGCATCCCAACCACTTTTCTCCCTTTCTAGAAGATAATTCAACCGCACATTCTCTAGGATAACTTTCAAGCGCGTCTCCAACACATTTCCAGAGTCAGCATAATTTTTATCTGAATAAACAATAGCAAAATAATCAGAACATAGCAAAATAAAACACAGATAATACACTGACACTTAACAGCAATTGGAAGAGAATTAGAAGTGATGATTGGTTGACAACGAAAGACTACAAGCTGAACGGCAGAATTTTCTCCTACTCGATTTATGGATATGAGAAATTTTCAACACTGGTGATATGAGTAACAAGCAACAAGTTAATTTAGTCTAAGCTGGTAGTAATTAATCAAACATAAAGCAGTAGCATCACTTTAAGCATTGGTTGAGTCAACTAAATTATTGCGGTTAACATTTTGATCCAGAAATTCCATTTTAATATTGAAGTCATTTTTGGGGCATCTTATTTGTCCTTGTCAACATAATTACCTTTCCCATATATCTTCAATGCTCTAAGCTCTGCTTCCTCACGGGACAGTGGGTAAATTATTTGATCCCTCAGGGTTCCCAAGCATGTATAAGGCCGTTGAGGAACATAGAAAATGGCACAACCTGATCCAGCCTCTTCATCCACATTTTCAGATGGTTTGGAAAGTCTTCCACTTACAATAGGCCAAAGTCCTCTAAGTACTCTGAAAATGGAACTTTTTCCACTTCCGTTTGGGCCTTTTAAAATGTGATACATGCAATATTTAATAGTCAATTACAAGAGAATTTCATCCATAGAAGGAAACAAATTATAATGATAAATGCTAACCAGTAACAAGCAGGCTGCCGCCCCGCACTATGTCACATGTCAACTCCCTGGCCAACATCTTTTGAGCAGGGGTGACAATATCAACCTTAGAAAAGGAAATGACATCTGTGGTTTGAACATCTCTCTTTGTTGGCGCTAAAGCACCACTCATAAAATCCCCTGTATGGTCAAAGATCTTAGAATATGATGACTCATGGAAAGAAGAATTAATGCTGCAGAAACAGACACACATTTTTTAGTATCTTGCCTTATGACAATGGGAAGAGAGAAGACATACCAGACTGTGCTGCATCCAGAAGCTCCTCCAGCTCAAAAATCCGATTGATACCACCAGACAGCTCAATGAACTTTCTATGCAGTTCAAGAATATCACCAAAAGCTAAAAAGCTTTGAGAAACAACAGATGCTAAGAACCTCAAAGCATGAGCGAGCTCACCTGTAAGTATTATATTATGTGTTCGCACAAGAGAAAGGGAATCAAGAAGAGATATGGAGGCGGGGCAAAAAGAATAACTGTAGCAATCAAGATAATATTACCCTGCACAGATACCGATGCTCTGTCTCCTTTGTGTTCAATGGCATACAACAAGCTCAAGCCCCAAGTCACATTATGAGGGAGCTGCTTTGTGATAAAATCATCCAGTACACCAAACAGCCACTTCTTCTTTAAAAGGAACTTGGAATGGCTGAGAAGTTCTTTAAATCTTGACTCAACCATCTGCCCAATGTTAAAGAGTAAAAGTTAAGAACTAAAAATAAACTGCCTCAGTCTACTCGCTGATAGTAGTATTTTAGCCAACCAGAATCATAATGTATAAAGAATAAGCTAAAGCCAACTGTATGCTGGGCCTTTCCATTCAAACCTCACTGCCTGATTATATTGTCTCATATTAGAACGTAAAACAAAATATAGTATTAATATTTTTTTATTCAATATAGTATTGATATTTGAGATAACAAAAACACATGCACCAATCGAGTATTTCAGTAAAAGAATTATAAAATATTGTTTAGTTGAGAATCTCACAGCTTTTTCTCGAGCACCACCTCCAAAGAAAGCAACAGATTCAGCATGTGTACGCAGTCTTTCATGCATGAACCTAACGGAAGCACCAAGCAGATGAAGGTCAGAATGATTTCTACATTTAATTAAACACCGTGATGGAGGCAACAGAACCCAAAATGACTAACCTAAAGGTTCCTTCAAGCTGTTGTTCTCGACTTGCCAAATCACCAAAATCAGGAGTAACAGTTCTTAAAAATCCCAGACCAAGTAACATGTAAGCATACAGTATAGCAACTCCCCTCTGACCTGTCAAAAGCTTCATTCTCCAAGTGAACCTTATGGACAAAATAAATACAAAATATCTTAGTCATTACGATAAACAATTAAATACATAAAGTCAAGTACTATTGGATTAAAAGCCAGGTAATAAAAAACTCCAACATTACATGAATGGAGTGCTCACCACAAAATATCCACAGAAGGCTTTACCATCCCAGTGACTAGTCCTGATAAGTCTGTTGTTAGTTTCTCCAAGTCATGAGTTATTCTCTGATCTGCATCAATATTTTTGTTTGCCATGTGGAAGATCTACATAGATATGCATTTAACATTAATTTCGCACCCATTCCCAAACATGTGGTTAAAAGAGCTTAAAAATGTTCATCTGATCTTCCTAAGGGACTGGAACAAAAGAATATAACAGTATCTTAACCACTCCTCATCACCTAAACCCTCCCTTATTTCTGATACTTTTCCTCTATGCCTCTGTAAAACAATAGCCACCTTTGGCCAAATTAAGGCCCTGTTTGGTTGAGAGGAAAGATTTTTAATGGAATGAAGATAGGTATAAAAAAAAAAATTACATCTGGTGTGCGTACGAATGAAAACAAATTATTTTACTGAATGATTTTTGGTTAAATAGAAAAAGAGAATGATTGGAAATAATTTAAAGCAAAAAAGACTAAACTGCTGCTATTAGATACATGCGCAACTATTTATTAATTTTTTCAACAATCAGAAACGTTGAGCTCAGATATTAATGAGCACAATAACTTGCAATTCAACCATCAGATATTTCCAATTTAGGAACAATTAACCAAAGAATGACTAATAAGTCCATCTATATAGAACACACAGGCTACTCTTCTGGTTAATATTTATAATCTAAAAATATCTTCAGCAAAAGATAAAATGAGTATAAATGAAAAATAAATCTTTCTGCCAAAAAATAAACAAATCTTTACCAAGATTCCTGGGAAAGTTGATGATTGACCAAACACAGAAATCATAAATTCCAAGATATGTATATCCCCCATCACGAAACCAACACAAAATCCATGGTTTCCTAGCAACAACACCAGTTTAATGTATCACCTTCACCTCTGTAACATCTCCTGGAGTGCTATCTTAACAGTAACACTTAAACAGCAAATGTCCCAACAAGTTTTACTGTCTATTGCATGAGAGGTGAAAATGTTGAACTGAACTCAATAGTTAAAGACACAGTGGCACAACTAAAAGGTCATGAAACTAAGTTGAAAACTGAGTTAAATTCAAGGGTAAAAAGTATAGCTGAATTGTAACAATATATATGTATATATATATAAATATTATCTAAACTTATTTGTTGGTTTAAGATGATTATTTAAAATACGATACTTCATTCAATATTGTCAGTGACACTAGACATTGTTTAAATATTCACATACAAATCCAAAACATACTAAGTTCAAAAAAGATGGACAGACAATAAATTTAGTGAATACATATTCACTTACCTTGTAGAAGGCATTGTTTTTCAAGTAGTTCTTGAGTAAATGCTGTGTCAAACGAATCCTCCAGCCAAGAGCCAACCTGGCTGTTAAGTGCCTGAAGAACAAGACACAGTTTTACCATTTACAACGTTATGTCAGGCCAACAAGCACTTTCTTTCTTTCTTTCTTTCTTTGTTTTTTAGTTTTTAATGTGTTAAACTATTTAATTTTTTGCTATCAGCAAATTAAAGGAGAAACAAATGTCCATCATAACTCCATCATTATCCTAATATTCTGAAATCCAAACAGTAAACCTCTAAATAGAAATTTCACCAAAGTAAACCCAAGAGTTTCAGCCCAACCTATTGTTGTATAGCATAGTCAATTCCTGGTATAAGATAGAATCTATGCATATTCCAGGTGCAAACAGCAAAGTGTGCTTAAGTCATATATTGGAGATATCTACCTTTAAACGTAGGGAAGCAGAGTTCTGTGTCTTTGATAAAAACTGGTCACTAGCAAAAACTTTTAAAATCATGAATATCCCACCAAAAATCAGACTTAACAAACAAGGGTTGGACTGGGCTGTAAAGCAAAAAATGAAACAGGAAAGTGTTAAGAACTATTTCAACTCAAAGCTTAATCTACCCAAGTGAAAGCTCATGAATAATTTTCGTGAAACTTTGGGCTTCAAATGTAGACAGAACACAGGTCCATTACACCTTATGCCGGTACTTAATTTTTATAATCTCATGGATCTGTGGTTTCTAACAGCCACTTAAAGCAACTACCCATGACTACTGCATTGCACCAAGGGTGGTTGACTCACGCAACACATTTATTAAATTACATCAATACTGAAGAAAATGCAAAGCAAGAAAGTAATTAGTGGGATGTAATTAAACACGCAATGGCAACGTAAAGCTGCATCTCAAGCTTTAACTTACAAAAACGTTGTAATGAATAATATCAAGAAATGAAAATATTTAAACAGATAACCAATTAAGATACAATAACACAGGAACTTTAACAAGGATATCACGTCACTTATTCAAGAAATTCACAACCTAATTGTGGAACCAAGACTTTATTCTTTTACAATGAAAAACGTAACTGTACCAGTAAAAATGGACCTAGTGTTTCGCCGGATAATATGAAAACTACTATATCTTGCCAAGAAAAATAAATCCACACATTAAATTTCTTTCTTACAGATGCTAAATTACCTTATAGAAGGTGCAATGAAGGAAGATGCACCACTTTGGAGAACACTTATACCAATTAGCCGAATAAAGGCAGCCTTATCTTGTTCCAGAACAAACTTCACAGTGGTACCTGAGGACATCTTGTTCTTTAAGTAGATTGTCTCTTAGAACAATGAGAGATCAAATATGCAAACAAAAAATACCATTCAATGATGCAATACGATCTGAGACCCATGTTCTTGATATGACAAGAAAAGCAACAGCAAGCAGTTGTGCTCCTTGTTTATCAAATAGAGCTGGTACCTGAACATGAAGAGTTCACATAAGAAAGAAGCACCTGAAAAAATATATTGAAGTTACTGATTATACATTAACTAATATACCTAAACAGCAAATCCTTTCAGAAGGGAGGGTTGGTTAACAGAAAGTGAAAAAGGAAAAAATGCACAAATGACCACTTAGCAACATTTGATCATATTAGCAACACAGACTACAAATGCATCATCAAAAAAGCCTTGAAGGAAAATTTCTTGAGATATCTTATCATTGAAATACATCCTTCAATAACTCGTAAGCTTAAGAGATCCCTAGGCATGTCACAATAATATGTTATTAGCAGTTGCCAGTTCAGTTTACAGTTGTTTTACGGGGATTTTAGTTAATTATGCAATATTTATATAGTTTGGCAGTTGACAGTACCGCACTGTAAATGGGCTTGGATTTATTGTCTAAAGATGTTACTAAATTGCATGTCAGTAAGTCAGTCATAATAATTGAAAAAGTAGAACAAGAATCCAAATACTTACTGGATAAGTAGCAGAAGGTTGCCTATACGATTGCAATGACTTCATTCAAGTGATAATTGATTTATAGTTTAATTCAGCATTACCACTCTGGTTTGGGTCACACAATGTCATTTTAGGCTAATATTTTTGCAAATGTCCAATTCTAAAATACTTTCCTGCATATAACAAATTGCCCAACTGTCCTCTACTATCCTAAGGTTTTTTTTTTAAATATATATATATTATTTGTCTCAAGCTCTAACTGATTCGTGCACAAGCTTGAATCTACCTTCTCTAGTATCTAAAATTGTACATAACGTTCGAAATCTACAAATCATCCTTACCATATGATAAATTAAAGAAAACTAAAATCCACTTACATTCCAACTATAATCAACCCATCCTAAGACCAGAACTAGCCATGAAATCTTAGTTGATTATCTACTTCATCAAATAAAATGATTGGACGTTAGCAACCCCATAAAATAAAAAGCATCTACAATAAAACAATATGAGGGAAATACTATCCAACTTGAATGGAATAACAAATCAACACCCAATAAGATGGTGCAATAAAAAATCAACACCCAGTAAGATCAAATTTGCAGAAAGTACTCACCAACACTTTGCACATTGCAGCTACTCTTAGCGGCAATACTCTTGTGTTACCACGGAGTTGTGGAACAAAAGATGGAGCAATAGTATCATTTATAGACGGAGAAAATGATATCACCTTTGTAATATGCGATTGTGCCTTCGAATTAGAAAATGCAGAATCCTAGGCAAAAGAAAAGAGAGAAGGGTAGTCTTCATTCTAAATGTAAACAAGTGAACAATAAAAGCATCACAAGAGTAAAATCCAGAGAAATCTAAACCTTTCTATTCATGACAAATGCCTGTTGAACAGCCTTTGCATCACTTTGTCGTTTCGTCTCAGATGCCTTCATTGTATCAATCCCCATTTCAGTAGAAGAGTCCTCCCTGGAGTTTAAATGAGTCTTGTAAGCAAATCATAGAGTCCTACAAAAGATCACTGATAAGCAGCAAAGTAAAATTCCAACCTTCTATGTTGAACCGTCCAGCCTCCCTCACCGTCTAACGACAGAACAACATCATGGAATGCAACTAATGCTGGACGATGTGATATTGTGATGCAAGATGTTCCCATAGCCCGGACATTAGCACAAAATCGTTCTTCCATATCAGTTGTGACAGCACTAGTGCATTCATCAAGAATTGCAAATTTAGGCTTATGATAAAAAAGTCTAGCCATGCCCAGTCTCTGCTGCTCTCCCAAAGACAGTTCATCACCCCAGTTAACCTCTTTTTCAGGTGGGTAACGGTCCAACAGATACTCAAGATCAACCTGGAATATGAGAACATGCAATTTCCATTAACAATTATATAAAGAAAATAAAAATATAAAACTCAGAATTTATTACAAATACACATGACATTGAAAGAAAGAGGATCAGATAGGAACTTTACATTTTTCAATAGCTCCACCATCCCATTATCTGTGAGTGGTTCAACCTCTTGATCTGCAGTGAGAGGATATATCAACTGGTCGCGAAGTGTTCCTACAGCTGTGTATGGTCTTTGTGGCACATAGAAAATTTCCTTATTAAGATCAGAGCCAATGCCAGGTTTCACAATATGCCCAGACACCAGTGGCCAAAGACCACCTAGAACCCGGAAAAGAGAGCTCTTTCCACTGCCATTTGGACCTTTGGGAAAAGAATCATCAATATCATGCGAGAATAATAATATTTTTCAAAACACAGAATAGGAAAATGCTTTCATATTGTCAAATAAAGGCCAACATATAAGTATCATATTAACTCCTATTTTCATATTCAATTTCTAGAATATTGTATTATTCACCCACTTCAACCAATATCTTGTGTGTTGAGTGGAATATAAAAACAATGCTTTCTGAAGACAACTTCCATTGAAGTAATGTTGTTAGGCCATGCTTGGAAGAAAAGAAACATAAGCAACGCCCCTTCAAGAATTCTTAAGCAGAAAGGAACAATTCATACTATTTTCAATGTTTTGATTTCAGCAAGGATTGCCATGCAGAGATGCTGTGTCAATCAGTATTCAGAAGACAAGCACTAAGGTATGTTTAGATGGAGAATAAGAAAAGATATGGGAAGTTTTCATTGAAAATTTTCCTGCCGAAGAAAGTGAAATGAAGGGTTTTCAAATAAACCTCCAAAATCCTATTAAGCCCTCTAAAACATTCATCTTGAATTTCCCCCACTCGGGATAATCTGTAGAAAGAACTAAATAATATATAATTGTGCCCTTTATTCATTGCTAAAACTTCAATGTCATGAGACTACAAAATTATAATTAATCATTTCAGAAAATCTAATTTATAATAATGAACAACAATTTATCATATTCTTTCATTAACCTCCATTTCTTCTTCCTTGTTTAATTTAAACATCTGAACAAGGGGAAAGAAAATCAGCATTCAATCATCCAATTTCCCTCCCTTCCAACTAACTCTCAAAGATACCCTTATGAAAATCTAACAATCTATTTCTGATCAACAATCAATAATAACTTCAGAGAAGATTGGCACCTAGGGACCAAGGAGAATGACTAGTGATCGCTGCAACACTCAAGTAAAAGGGATGGCAGATACTAGTGAAAGCTTGTTTAATAACTGTTTGCAATTAATCAAAATTTATGATTAAATACAAAAGCATGAGAGGAACATAGAGAATATACTCTATATGATGCACATATGGCTTGAAAATCAATGTGTTCCCAGGGACAGAAACTGACAAATCACAATACGTTATCTAATTTGGGGCCATGCCAAGGCATGCAAACTTCCAAGAACACGGGAAAGAATGCACGCATAACATATGTTAACCCTATGAATGGACACAACTATTCTCTATAGCAGAAATACCATTTCACCAGCTCCACCCTCCCCTTTTAAACACCGCATGATTCTTCTTGCACCGAATGAAGCAATAATAAAGATATGTCAATTGATAGTGAAAACTTTAATAATAACACAAACAGATGAATAGGAAAAAAAAATGCTGAACTGCTAAAAAAGCAACAACATAAAAAATAAAGAGAATTCAGATGGCTACCTGTAATCAAAAGATTAGATCCTGACTCAACCCTAAGAGTCAGATCATCCACCAAGACATTACCAGTTGGGGTCACAACCTGGATTTTTAGTGAAGCATCAAAATTAAAAACACGACATAAATATTGTTTCATGAATGATAAGTCAGCAGATTTTACTTGCCTTGACACCAGAAAATTCAATGTAGTTAGCTTCACTGCTGCAATTTCTACTTGCTACTCTATGAAGTGAAGACTTCTCATTCACCAAACTTAGCTCGCTTGATATGGCCATTAACTCATGAATGCGATCAGCATAACCACTGTAAAACATAAGTATGAATCAGAAAAAATATACATATAAAATGTATCTTACGAAGAAATTGTACATCAGGCATGCATAAAGATAAGAAAATTCTCTAATATTAACTTACCTGAGACGGTTAAGACGTCTTGCACTGATCGAAAGAGTTCCTAGAGACTGAAATAATGAAATGATGACACTAGTATGATATCTAAGATTGCTTAACATCTCTGCACGCCCTAAAGTTGAACTGTCAGGCCTTAGATGACCAGAGAAGAAAGGTTCAATGATCAGAATAACAGCCACAGTAGCACCCAGGTACTTCAATAAAAAGTCCTGAATCATGCCAAACCACCAATGGTCATGTAGCACAGTATTCAAGTGCCTAACTAAACTCTTAAACTTCTGCTGGATATGAGCTTCTTCTCTCCTTTCTCCGCCATAAAATGCTATACTTTCAGAATTGGTCCTTAATCGTGAGTGAAGCTGTCGATACTCTCCTTCCAATTGCTGCTCTTTGGACATAAGCTTCCCAAAAGAAGGAGAAAAGTTTCTAATTGCCGCCCCAGCACCAAGTACATAAGCCTGAAAAGGTGACAAAAATATGAGACGAGAAAGATCTATCAGAATCCAGCCATCAGCATCAACCCAAACAACATAACAGTAGCTGACAAAGAGAAGTCCATGTAGTAGTACAGTTCAATTACAGAGTTACCAATATCCAGAAGACATATTTTGGACTTGCATATGAACACAGTCGCCAAGTGTATAACAGTCCATCAGTTACTGCTGTCAGATCATCCTGTACAATTTCACTCAACTCGGAACAGAACTTGGGTACATCACTAGCAATCCTTTGCTCTGGGTTTGTTATCCGACCATCAACGTGTGACATTTTATAGTACACCATGTTCTGAAAGTAAAATAGTTGATGAACAGAAAGCCACCGGGAAAACGCAAAGTTGCACATATTGCATAATGCAATTATTAGGAGACTTCACAATTAATCATGACAACCAAAAATAACTACTGGCTAGCCATTCAGAAAGCAATTAAAATACCAGTGCAAAGCAACTGCAAAAACAACTTAATATATATCCTGTCAAATCTACTTAAGTAACTTAAAATTCAAGCAAGAAGTTGTAAAAAACACCCAGAATGCTCCTCGAAGCATGAGCCCAAGATCCCAAAGCTATAGCCAGAAAAGAACCAACTGGACCGTCAAATCCCTTTTCACATTTATTAATTACTTAATATATTAACTACTTCAAAGTCATGTATGGGTTAGAATCTGTGGCATAAACTTCTATCCATATTCTTTAAATTAACAGAGGTCCAAGCATGGTATTTGATGCTAAAATCATTAGGCAAAATAAAAAAAATTATTGCAAAGTAAACTTACAATTTACAAAGATTGCTGAGAGAGAAGATAAAAACATTATCTATGTAAAGGAAAAACAAATAAAATAAAGGAAAGTCAACTGACTTCAACTCAGCAAGGATCAATGACAACTAAATACTGACACTTCATATGAGAATAACAATGCATATACAAATCACAAGTTCAACACTCATAATCCAAAATACATGCTAATTTTCACATACAATTTAAAAAAGTCTACCTCAAAATAGTGAGAATGGATAAGCTTTGTCAAAATTTTTCTGAAGCGCAGACTCAAGGTCCCTGTTATGTACTTTGATGTAGAATGAATTGTTGATAGAAGGAAACACAAAAAAATATTTTCCGAAATTAATCGGAGAAATGCAGGTACGCGCCGAAGAAAAGCAGCACGAAATAGAAAGCCTTGCACTTTTGCGAGCCTGTTGCTCAAAGCAGTTCGAAGCACCTGCAAACAAGTAAACAAAATATGCATCATACATCTGGAGAAAACATTTGTGACCTGCCAAACTTTATATGTTATTTGATTTAACCTCTTTATAATTGAGGAGTCAACTAACACATTTACTTGTCTAATAATTTATAGCCTTTGTTTTAAAATAAATCTCATCAGTACCATGTTGTTCTAGTCCTAACAATCAAATAAGACTCTCCATTTCATTTTTCAACTTCAATAACTCACACAGCCATGGGTCTTCGTATATAATTAAAATTCAAAGAATAAGCATCCCTCAGGACAGGCTAGTACAATATGCATTCCTATGCACATTTGGGATATACATGTCTGAGCAAATTTACATATTCATATAAGCATACACAGTTGTAAAGCCAAACCATGTTTATTTTTAAATCAGGTACGATCAAGATAATAGCTATAGTCTTACTGGAACCTCAAGGGAAGCCCTAAGATCAAAATTTATCAGTGTTATACATTTCCGTATAGAACATGTAGCTACCATCAGGAAACAGGAAAGATTAATAAATTATGGAGTTTTGATGCAAGTCACATACTTACAAGAATGTACATGAAGGAGGGGAGTGTGCGTCTATAAAACAGTTATAGAACTTTAAGTGTGCATGTGCATCCATAAAACAGTTAGAGGTAACGAACCAATGCAAAGGACAGATTTACCCACATATGTACAAAAGATAATTGCTCATTAGTTAAATGACCATACCTCAACAGTCCAAACAAACTATAAACACGCTTAGCTAGGTGCCACGAACCCACACAACCATGGGAAAAAATTACGTATTATATAACTCCAAGAATGACCAAGTTAATAGTTTGAAACTATGAACTTAGTGTCTGCAACATCCCCAAGAAACAATGAACTACATAATAACATTAAAGAAAAACTTCATGAACCCGGTCTCATGGGGAATGGTTTCTGTCCAATCACAAACTAGTACTGTCAAGTTTCTCTTAATTTCTTTCTTTCTTGGAAGTCAACCATGCTTCAATATTGTCAAAAACAACTTCAACCGAAAAACATATGTCAGGTATAGACTCATGAATAAATTTACACTTAAATATTCTCTTAGTCCCTCTACTTCCAAAAAAGTTTCAATTTGGTCACCGCATTTTAAAATAGACAATTTTGTTTATATTTTAAAACAATCCAATTTTGCCTCTTTGCCTCATTATCCATGCAAGATAAAGCCAAACTTAACAATTTGTTAATTCAGACATTATTTAATTACTTGATACCATTAACTCATGCTTAGACTTGATCTCCAAGTCAACAATTATCAAATTTGTCACAAAAGTTTAGATGGGTAATGAGACAAGGGGCAAACTGGGATATTTTAAAATAAATAAAAAAAAGAGGACAACATTGTATGCTATAAACTTGTGTCTTTGTGTGTTGGGGAGGGGGGGGATTTGAATGAAATCTTTACGAAGTGAAGGCTCATTAATTGTTTTATGAATTTTTAATAATAATCACTATCAAACATAAAAGATTACACTTATTCAGCATTATTATGGCAAAATGTACATTGACCTTCAACTGCAATCATATCTGCCCACCCTAGACACGCATAATATGAATCAGCAGAATTTCATTTGTCCCAGACAAACAATGACAGAGCTGACTTTGTTCAATATCTCAAATGAATAGCAAGGATGCGTTACATATTTGCAGGTCAGAATACTTCACAAAGTCAGGAATTGATTCCATAATCTCAAAGATATTGGCAGCGTCAAATATCATCATAAATAAATGAAAACATATTATAAGTCATTCTGCTTCAAAATATTGAAATCAAGCACAAAGCATAACCATCCACAACAAAATAGGCTTACCACAATGCCAACTAAAGCTAAAAGGTCCCTTGCACCCAGCTGGCCCATCTCAGATAAAAGAATTGCAGCAAGGACTTTAAGGGACTTCAATCCCCCTTTCTTTTGCTTATTTTTTGGTTCAGTAGCACTCCTCACAACCTCCTCCCTGGTAATTTCTTTATCATTATTGAGCCCATTGCAATGGTCAACAAAATCGTATTTATTCAATCTACACCTTGATCGCACATATGCAGCAGTTCCACCAGCAACTAAGATACCAGTTGCAAGCAGAAAAGTTCTTCTGTATTATCAACCACCAAAAAAAGAAAAAAAGAATCAACAAAGCTACAATAGAAAGGAAAAATTAATTCTAAAAATTGATGATATAATCCACTGATCAGCCAAAACAATAAGGTGTATAATGAGAGAAAGATACTGTTATGAGTAAACACGACCACAATCAAAGTGAAGATAAACATTTCAGATATAAGTATAATAATAATGTCAAACTCAAGGAGAACAGATTAATATTTCAAGCAAGCAACAGCAATCCACAGAACGTGTATCTTTTAGGAAGAAGCAGCTTCTTTGAGAATGAGTCTTTAAAATCAATAAAAAGTAAAAACCTTCCCAACAATGCTTCTCCCATTACAGGTTATGCCACTTTAATGGTCTCTTTACATAGACCACCCTACCTGAGAATTATAAATTTAGGGCGAACTGATTTACTTTTAACAGCATTCCTTGATCATTACTAGTTCCTTCATAATTTAAATCACATGGAATGAAAATTTTTGACATTGTAGCATAGGAGTATTGCATACTAGAAAAACTTTTTCACACCCCACACGTTTCATATTAATACTAGTTTGATTCTTTTATACTTCAAAAACCCAATTCTTTGAGCACATTGCATTCTATTTCTGATTTCAAGAATGTGATCAAATGTATGACAACTGGGTGGGCAACATGCACTTTTAAAAACTTAACCAGGCATATAACAAAGGTTAGTTTTGGTGACAAATAAAATCGCTGAAAACATCATAAATATGAAGTATTTAGTCAACGGGCTAATGAATTAAGAAAAATGACAAATTAAAGTCAAAGCCAAATATGATAATATTAGTTGTCATCAGAAACAAATAGAAAAGTCAATACCTTCTTGAAGCCAGAAAACCCCGGCCATGCTCAGTTAGTTGCAACAGTTGAAGGGAAGGCATAGCTAAAGATCAACCTCTATTTAATTCTTACGAAAAAACATAAGTGTTGTGATTGTGCATCTTACTTTCAGGGGAAAAAAATCTAGCAAAAATGACACAGAAACACTGGATCAGCATCTTGCAGGAATTAAAAACTTGAAGGAAAGTGAAAAAACAACTGCACACAGATTAAATAGAGATGTACTCTATCTGTGCAATACTTTAAGAGCACCATGCTCCTTACTTCTGCTAATAAAGGCCCCACACACATATTAAATTAATGTTTACATGTGAACTCAAGGAAGTACCATGCTCTGAGGGTGCCCTCATTAGGAAGAAAAAAGGTCAACTAATAGAATTCTTGCTTGACAACTAAGAAAAAGAAAATGCAAGCATCACAAGAGCTTATTCCTCACCCCGTTTTCCCTTGGTGGGAACCACTCAGTTTAGTTGTCAATGAAATTTCCATTATTATTAAGTTTCCACTATCATATATATTTCAGCAAACACTACAAAGCCATATAATTTGCAAATGGCATCAACAACCATACTAGTTTGCATGAGAAAAAATCCCTTCCTTCAATCTTTTGTTTGACCATTTGTATTTCAAAATAGTGTGATGATACTATGAGTTCGGGACATTTTCTCAAACTGCCGATAATATGCCTTGTCAATGCCTACTATCCATAAGTCAGAACTCAACTCAGGACTCAATAAACAACTGGTGAAAATAAACAATTTGTCCATTAAGGTTAGGCCAATCTGTGGGTAAACATTTAAGAGGCAACAAGAAAATAAAAATAGAAACAATTCCACCAAATGACCCACCCTCACTTGATAGTTGGTACGTAGAATGGAATGAGAAAAGTGATTTCATATATGCAAAATGTCTTCTGAGCGTCTAAATTATAAAAAACAGCGGCAACAAGAATAAACCGTCACTGTTAACTAATGATAACAGGGTAAAATAGATATTGCATCGATTTGTGTGACAAGGAGAAGGAACCCATGTGTACAGCATGTAGAGACGGAAGACGTTAAACTACAGCATTATCTAAGTATGAATACAAGAGACATGGCTAACCTTTCAAGTCTGACAATGTTAATCATGCTCCATCATGTCTAAAGCTTGGCTAGAAAGCATATTCCTATAAAATAGAATATTCTAACTCAGTAACAGCAAACGTTTGTTGAAATTGTTGGTTGTTTTCAAAAGAAATCCATGGCAGCGATCAGAATGACGAGTCTGCAATAATACCGGCTGACTGGTGGATGATAAGCAACAAAGTCTAAATAAGTATATCGGATAAGATAACACGAGGACAGGAGAGAAGCAATTCACATGGAACAAAACTAAGTAGGGCATACCCGACAGACAATCCTCAATCACTGAAGCAATATCCAACAAGCACAGTAGTCACTTGACAAATAGACCATATGCAATCACTGGATATTGATGTGTTCCTGGTATCAAGAAGGATGTAAGAAGTGGAAGGCGAAATTTAAAAGATTAAAACGACTGCCATTAGCAAGGAGCTTAAGAAGCAAACGTCACAGCTGGGTGGCAAATGTTCAGGATCGAACCAACAAAAAAACAGCATACCCAGTGGCGTGTCTGAGAAATGGATTACGATGAGAGATTCGAGGATTGTGGAAGCAAGTTAGAGAGAGAAGGCGGTGATGGGTGAGAAAGAAGAGCAAGGTATGGGCGAGATAACTCTCAGACGAGCTTGGCAGCGATCGGGTCGGGTCATGCGGTGCCGGGACTGCGTATATTGGAAACAAGAAGCGCACCAAGCGAGCGGTCAACCCGTTTGAAGGAAATGGATATATTTGGGCATTGAAGGATGCTGGTGAAGTGCACGTAATAAAATTAAAGATCCAAAAAACAATTCTAAATCTGGCGGACTTGGCCCACGTGGGCAAACTTGCTGTGTCGCCATGTTTTTTAACTGGCAGCACCGTACGTGTGAATACTTGAAATGTGCAACCCGTTGCACCTACGAAATTCAATACTCCCTCAATTGATCTATTGTTATATTTATATGACATATTTTAAAATTTTTTATTTATTTAAAATATAAGTCATTTTTTAATATGAAAAAAATATTAAATTACTATTTTTTAAATTTTATACTAAATATTTATAATAGAAAAAAATTAAAAAATATATATATAATTAAGATAAATAATAATTTAATAAAAATAATATTAAAAAATTGTACTAATTTTTTAAAATTTTAAGAAATTTAATTAGTTTTAACCTTTTTTTTAATTTATATAAAATAATTAAAAATTACTTATAAACAATATATAAGTCAGTATATGTTAAAGAATGCACAGGCAACACTACCCCTAGCACTACTTTCCGTGTGAGGTGTGAAGCATCATCCCTCTTCAAATCGACATTAAAAACATTAAGGTAAATTGTCCAACCCAACTCCTTGGACATTTCTCTGGTTCCAGACATGGATGCCGATTCCAACTTATTCGAACTCACAACTTAGCAAGTTAAACAATGATGCCTCATCATAAGCCGCAAGTGCAACAGGCCATGCTTAGATATTTCTGAGTGACTTCAAAACGCAGCTCCCTCAGCTTCTTTTTTTTTTTAATCAGAAAGGAAACCGCTTGACACAGTTTACGAGCGTCTGGGTCTACAGACCCACACCTTCTCATCATATCCATATCATGCTTTGGTAAATTTATCACCAGTTCAATTTAGACATGCAGGAAAATATAAGATTGAGATTCCAAAAATTAAATTTAAGTAGTGAAAATTTAAAGAAACTTACTTCATAACAAAATCACTCGTGTGACACTCTAACCCTCACTCAATCCAATCGCTTTTAGGCGAGACATTTTTATGGGACTTGCTTTCTTTCTATACACCTCCCAAGTAGAGTTCTTGGAGAATAAGGCTTTCCAATCTATACTAAAAATAGAATAAGATAGAATAGTAATATATCGTAATTTAAAATGCAGTTTCTTCCAATTATGAGATAATATAAATGATCCGAAATAATTAATTCAAATATCTTAAATCCAAATTTAAGTTTTTAGTCTAGATTTAAGATGTGGCTCTTCATGAACAGACAAATCCAACAAATCATTCTCATTCTCTTTCCTGTTGACCTCGCAAGCAAGAAAGTGTCCATTAGACAATTTGTGTAAAGAACGGGCTTGATTTGCAGTTTGTTTATTCCACACAGTAAGACCTGCTCTCTGCCGACCTTATGCCTCTTTTGTCTAATGAATAGACCAAAAATACTATATTTTGTTTTTGTACAACTAGTAACTATGTAACATCTGCAAAGTAGTACATTCGTTTGTGGTGTGAGGCCAACCTACTTGCTAAATCATCTTCTCATGATTTAGCAAATCCTAGTGTATTTATTGCTTTTAGTATAACCTACTGGTATCTCTAGCATAACAGGAACAAGAAAGTTTTTATGAGGTTTCTACAACTGAGAATCTTCTTCTTGCTGTTTGCTCAATGTTTACTCGTACTCTTTGTCAAAACTTTGGCGGAAAAGCTCAATTTTATTTAACGACAGCAACAGTACATATAGACCATTACAGGGTAAATCAGATTGAATAAAAAATCCCTAGAATTAAGGACAAAAACTTACTAAATTTGATCCTAACAAAAACTAAGATAAAACATAAATGAAACATATCAAAAAATTAAAAATTAAATCATTTTAGATAACTATACGATAAATAATGAGCTTAGGATCACTTTCAACACTCCCCCTCAAATTGGAGAATATATATTAATCATTCCCAACTTATTAATCAATTCTTCAAATTTCACTCTTGTTAGAACCTTGCTCATGACATCTGCAATCTGATGACCAGTTGAGACATTCTTGAAATCAATCAAACTAGATTCAATCTTCTCCTTGATGAAATTTTGATCTATTTCCACATGTTTTGTATGATTATGGTGGATGGGATTTTTAGCTATCCCTATTGTGGCCATGTTATCACACCATGCATGAATAGGTGTTATGAGATCCATTCTAAATTCTTTCAGCAGTAATATAACCCCTATTCCTTCACGGATTCCAAGGGCTAAAGCCCTATATTCTACTTTGGTTGAGCTTTTTAGAATTACTGCTTGTTTTTTGCTTCTCCAAGTGACAAGGTTACCCAAAACATAGGTATAATAACCTATGGTTGATCTTCTATCTATCTTAAAACCAGCCTAATCAGCATCTGTATACACTTTTGCATCCCTCTTGCTACCTTTCATAAATAACAAACCATTTCTAGGTGTCATTTTGAGATATTTTAGAATTCGATATCCAGCTACCATATGCTCCTCATGTGGATTACTCATAAATTGACTCACCGCAGTCATAGGAAAACATATATCAGGTTGAGTGTAAGATAGATATATAAGCTTATCAACTAATTTCTGGTAGCATTCTCTATCCACTGGAGTATCATCTTGTCTCACTCCAAGTTTTTTATTAACCTCCAATGTGGTTTCAACTGGTTTAACACCCAACATCCCTATTTCCTTCAAAAGATCAAAAGTATATTTTCTTTGTGAAACACTAATGCCAAAACTAGACTTTGCTACCTCTATCCTAGGAAAACACTGAAAGGTTACCAAGGTCTTTTACTTCATGTTCTATAGCAAGTTCCCTTTCTGACATATGTATTTCTTGAGTATTATCACTGGTTATTATAATGTCATCAACGTAAACAATCAACACAGTGATCTTACCCTCATTGTGCCTGACAAATAGTATATGATCAATTTGGTATTAAGTATAACCATGACATGTCAATACCTAAGTGAATCTTTCAAACCACACCCTTGGAAATTGCTTTAATCCATGCAAGGATTTTTGAAGCCTACATACTTTGTTTGTATTCTTTGGGTTCTTTAACCCAAAGGTATCTCCATATATACTTCTTCCTCTAATACATTTATCAAACTGAAATAAAAGTCAATCTAAATTAACAGCTAAAGATAATAATACCTTTATCATGTTGAATTTTGCAATTGGAGTAAAAGTTTCATGATAATCAATGCCTTGAATTTAGGTAAATCGCTTTCTAGGGGTGTGCATAGGACTCACTAGGTCTAGGTTTGGCCAAAACCACAGCTCGACTCGACTTTCATGACACTGGTCCAAGTTAGAATTACAGGGGTATACAGGGTAAGCTGAGTTTTACAGAAATGAGGAATAAGGCACACAAAAACCTTCATCTTCTTCATCCTTCGTTGTCAACAAAAGTTTGAAAAAGAATAAAATCTTGCAAAACTTAAATAAAAACTTGAACCTTTTCATCCCCTTGTACATCCTTCATTATTGACAGAAACAAAATAGGAACCTTCCTCTTCTTCTTCATCCTTCATCATCATAAGACACACAAATCTAGAATCTTCAAGGAAGAGGGAGGAATGGTTTGCAAACAAAGTAAAGTTAGAAGCATAATCTTCTTCCTTTATCATCGAAGAGACAGATATAAAGATGCAAGAGAGATTGTCAGAATCTAAGACATGAGAGAGAAAGAGACATGGCCAACAAGAATAAGGGAATAAAATGGATGACGAAGCCTTCAATGGAACAAAAAAAGAAAGCAAACGATGAAGCACAGAGAGAAAAAGAAAAGAAAGAGACACCATCATCAGTGAAAAGGAAGTTTTTAGAGGAAGATAAGGATAAGGCCTGGTGTTAATTTCTAAGCATTAGCATTTTTTTTATTTAATATATGTGTATTAGATAGGTCAATTCAGGGTGTTTTAACCTATTAGCTCAACCCACAACCCGAACTAGCTCGATTATTTTAGTGTTGGCCTAATTTGGGTTGGGCTGGGTTGGACAAGTTGCATAAATTGTGCTTAGCACTATCTTTTGTAACCTACTAATAGTACCATCAGGGTTATATTCGATTACAAACACCTATTTATAGCCTGCCACAGTTTTTCCTTGTGGTAACTTTGTTATTTGTAAAGTGCCATTCTTTTTTAGAGTATTTAGCTTTTCTTCAATTGCTTGTTTCCACTTGGATCAACAAAAGCATACTGAAAATTTGTTAGAATTTTTTCTTTTTTAACATTAGTTACAAAGGCTCGTATACTACATGATAGCTTCTCATAAAAAACATATCTATTAATAGGATGCTATGTGCATGATCTCTTACCTTTCCTTAAAGCAATTTGCAATTGTAAGTCATCAAAACTTGGTTCAGTTATGGATTCTTGGTTCTGCATAGGAGTAAGATGGGATTCTTCTTCACAAGCTGGCTACAACTCATCTTTTCGGACTTCTTGTTCTGCACACCTATTTCTTATAAAGTAAGTCCGTATACCCTATCCAGTAGGTTGTTCAGTCCTATTCTCAATTATGTGTAGACTTAAAGGTTTAATAGGATGAATTTTTGAAGGTTCAGGACTATCCTTATCAAGTTCAAATATGTCTGAGTTGCTATTAAGGGTTTTTTCAGGTTCAAGTACAAAGGAATCTAGTAATATTTGAGGCAGTGTAACTATAGGAGGTATTGTAACACTATGATCACTTCCAGATTCATAAACCTACCATTCACTTTCTATACTCTCCCCCTGAATGGTGGGTGTAGAGTAATAAGGAATATGTTTAAAGAATTTGACATTCATAGTAACATAAGTCTTTTGAATGGTAGGACAATAACATTTATATCCCTTTTGCAAAGCAAAATAACCCAAAAATATACATTTCACAACCTAAGACCCGAGTTTACCCCCATCATGATTATAAGCAAAAACAACAAATCCAAACACATGAATAGGTATTAATGATATGAGAGGAGAATTTGGGAATGACTCATTAAACTTTTGAATGGGTGTCACAAATTCTAAGCTTTTGGAGGGTATCTTGTTAATCACATAAGATGCAGTTAGAATAGCATCACCCTAAAAATTGTGAGGAACATTGTGAGTTATTAAAAGTGCCCTACCAACTTCAAGCAAATAGTGATTTTACCTCTCAGCTACCCCATTTTATTGAGGTGTATTAGGACAAGTAGTTTGGTGCTAAATCCCATGTTTGCCCATATAGTTCTTGAAATATATTAAGGTAATTCATCCCATTATCACTTCAGAGGATTTTTATGGAGGTTTGAAACTGGTTTTTAACAAAGGCATGAAAGTCTTTGAAAATCTGAAAAACTTATGATTTTTCTCTCATAAGGAAAACCTATGTCAAGTATGATCAAGGTTACAAACCACCTAGCATTAGAATTTATTACAACTCCTGAGGAACCCCAAATATCACTTTGGATAAGAGTATATGGCTGTGATGGCACATGAGATTGGGGAGAATAAGAATTTCAGACTTGCTTGGATAATTAACAAGCATCATAATAAAAATCTTAACTATGAAATTTTTTTTATTAATGAACTCAAGAAACAAACGTTCCATATAATCAAGACTAAGGTGGCTTAATCTAGGATGCCATAACATAACATTATTATTTGAGAAAACTGAACAAGAAATAGATGAAAGAGATTTGACTTTATTTCCTAGTAATCCTTTAAGGTAGTAAAGTTCATCCCACTCCTTAGCATTACCAATCCTCCTCCTCGAAACCAAATCCTGAGAATCGCAACCAATTTCATAAAAAATGACAAAGCATTGCAACTATTTCACAGTTATAAACAATAAGCTACATTTAATGTCAGGTCCATATAAAACATCCCCTAAAACAATAGTTTTAGTAACAATAATTGTCCCTATCCCAAGAACCTTGCATATGTTCCATTTGCAACTTTTACTATAGTATGTTCAAAATAAAGAGTGAATTCACAAAACAGTTCCTTAAAACCAGTAATGTGATCAATTGCACCCGAGTCAACAACCCAGATATTTTTATTTCTTACCATACTACTAAGGGCAACAATTAGAGAGGTATCTACTTAAGCCAGAGTGATAAAAAGAGTAGTTTTTTCACCCTTGCTTTCAACAAGTACAGCACTAGAATGAGTGTGCTTGTAAACTATTTTCTTCAAGAATGAGAGTTCTTCCATGCTTAAAGTGGCTATTTCTAGTTCAATTCTACCAATTATTATCCATTTTGCATCACTTCTCTGCCTTGGCTCTGCATTTGAAGGCTTACCATGTAATTTCCAACATATGTCAAGAATATGACTACTTTTATTGCAATGATCACAGCATCTAGCCACTTTCTTGCCCTTGTGATCATTGTTCTTATTTCCTTTAGCCACCATAGCAAAAGCTTATGTAATAAGTGCATGAGAGACACCTAATACTAGCTCCTTTCTACTCTCTTCATATTTCATCATATTGAGTGAATCTTCAAGCAAAGACAGTGGAATGGTGTTCTTAATTTGAGCTCTAATGTCCTCAAATTTCTCATGTAGACCCAAGAGAAACTCATAGGTTCATTCTTCTTCTACAGTATGCTTGTAGTAGACCTCATCTTGGTGACACGTCTAGGTGCGTACCCCACAGAAGTCAAGTTGCTACTAAAGCCAATTAAGAGCATTGTAGTATTATGCCATAGTTTTCTCCCCCTAGCTCATCTCCTCGAGAGTTTGTTTTAATTGTGTGATGGCTGCCATGTTGGATTTGACAAAGTAGGATCTCCTGGCTAAATCCTATAGCTCTTTTGTAGTAGAGACAAGCAAATAATTCTCACTAATCTCAAGATTCATTGAGTGCACCAACCAGGTCATGATTGTGTTATTCTTTGCAACCCAAGTATCATACCCAGGTTCTCTAGGATCCAGTACATTTGCTGCTCCCATAATATACTTGATGTAGAAGGAATAATTAGATTATCATAAAATAATTAGGATATTAGGTTATTTAATTTTAATTTATTTTGAATTTATTTTATCTCTTAGAATATGATTATTTTATTTAGATTTAGATTTATCTTATATTTTACGATATAGTTTAGTTTATTATTTATCTTTTGTTTAGATTTAAATTATTTTATCTTTTTAGGAACCTGGTTAGATTATGATTTGAAACTCTAGAAATAAGCCCTAGGACATCTTATTGTATTAAGAGCTATTTCATTATTGATTGAATATTATTTGAGATTTTGTGAGTGGATTTTCTCTTTAATTTTCTCCTCTTCTCATCTATATTCTACCTTTCCTCTCCTCTTTAATTTTTTTCCTATTTTCATCTATCTTCTACCCTTCTCATACATTACCCTACATTAATTTGGTATCAGAGCAGGTTTCTTATGCTCCTTACCACACTTTCCTAGTCGGAAACCCACTAGAAACTCACCGGAACCTTAGCAACTTTGTTGTCAGAACCAGAAACCCTAGCTACCGATGCCTGATCAACATACCGCTACCACTGATCAGCTCACCAAAGGAAACCCGGCCCATACACCAAGCGCGATTGCCGACGGCCTGGCGACGCGCTCTCACGTATCGACAATGCTCCTTGTGCATGAGCTTCATGCGCCCTGCGTGTCGCCACCAGTATAGTTGCTCCATATTTGAATTTTCTACAATTTTTGAGTTGTTTCACGAAGTTTTTTTCCCTCCTAGCCTATCTTAGATACAAGAATCATTATCTAGAAACTTATTGAGAGGTATATTTGAATTAATGTCATTAGTATGGCTTTAATCAAGCGCCTTAAGCATTCATTTGATCGCATAGATCGTTACCTTGATCATATAGATTGTCGCTTAGATGAAATGAACCATAAGCTTAATGAATTAAAAAGGTTGTCCAAAAACATCCTATATGCTCTAAATAAGGGTATAGAGATAACTCTCAAGGCTTTAAAGAAGGAAAAACACAAGTGTCAAATAAAAGAAAAGCAAGCATATCAGGAAGTTAAAGCTATAGAGCATATTGAAGCACAACACCATTCGTAGATAATTCTTTGGAATCCAAAGAGGACCTTGATGTTATGGTTGTTGAAGAGGACAAACACAGAGACAACTGAAAGTTGTGCTTCCCAAGGTTATTGATGATATTCATCATGTTACTTCTTTATCTCACTTTTCTGTTACAACAGGTACAGGAATTGTTGCAACAACAAAAGATCAAAGTTTTCTCCAGCCTCCTCTCCATTGTTACCTTGTCTATTGGAAAGTTCTCCCAAATTTAGCTACCATGTGGAGTTTTGATGGGAAATCTCTTTGTTTAGATCTCATTCATCATTATCTTGTTTAGTGAAAAGAATTTCTCAAATTGAATAATACTTGGGTTGTTGAAAAAAAAATCCTTTACTCAAATCTCATCCTTCGCTATCTTGCTTGTTTGAAATATTTTTCATCCTTCGCTATCTTATTTGATGGAAATGTTTCCCAGATCTATGTAGAAGAATTAACTCTCTGAAAGAGAGTTCTTTCAAATGAGGAATAATGATGTAGAAGAGATACTTAAATTATCATAAAATAATTAGGATATTAGGTTATTTAGCTTAAATTTATTTTATCTCTTAGAATTTAATTATTTTGTTTAGATTTATCTTTACATTATATTCTAGGATATATTTTAGTCTATTATCTTTTATTTAGATTTAAATTATTTTATCTTTTTAGAATCCTGATTAGGATTTGAGACTTTATAAATAAATCCTAAGACTTCTCATTATATTCAAAGCTATTTCCTTATTAATTAAATATTATTTAAGATTTTGTGAGTGAATTCTCTCTTTAATTTTTTCCTCTTCTCATATATTTTCTACCCTTCTCCTACCTTATTCTAGATCAATACTTCTCTTTGCTGTGTCCTCGTATAAACATCAACACATGCCAGGACCCATGTAAATAATTATTCCCATTGAATTTATGGAGAATCATGGGCTGGGGAACAGTTTTGGCAGCACCTTCAAAGAATTGAGTAGTACCACCATTCTCCCCTCCTGTTTGCGTAGAGTCCAGTGTACCGCTGACTAGTTTTGGTGAGCCCTCTCCAATCAGTGGCACTTGATTGTCCTCGCCGTTGACGGCGAGGACCCTCCTTTGGCCAAAAACAACCACCTGTTTTTATGCCATTACTACGGCTATAATACCATGTCAAAAATTAGGCGGAAAAGCTCAATTTTATTCAATGACAGCAACAATACATATAGACCATTATAGGGTAAAGCAAATTGAATTAAAAAATCCCGAGAATTGAGGACAAAAACTGACAAAATCTGATCCTAATAAAAACTAAGATAAAAGATAAATGAAACATATAAAAAATTAATAATAAAAATCATTCTAGATAACTATAGGATAAATAATGGGCTTAGCCCACTTCCAACACTCTTAAAGCGTTGACTGTAGTTTAATTTCTTCGATACAAGGACAATTCTTTGATAGCTAGTTCGGTCATTTGGTTACCCCTGTAAATTATTCTGCCTCACGCACATACTTGTTTTCGTTTAATGGAAACTCTCTTTCATTAAAAAAAATGATGAGAAGATGATAACGCCCATCTTATAGCTAACCAGGAAAACCGCCACTAGAATAATGGTGTAAAAATATCACTCAGCAAAATTTAAGCACAAAAGGTTTATATACACAAATCCCTCGACAAATCTAAACGCTTCACAGCACCTGAATGGTATGTAGTTCTCCAAACTCGAAATCTTCAATTTTTACACTTGATCAACAAGAGAAAAAATGGGGAGAAGAAATATGGAACAGACCAAAAACTTTTTTATCATTTTAAACCCGCTATTTGGGAGAATGGGCAAAATACAATTGCGCTTTAGAGCCCATAAAGTAAGCGGAGTTAAAACAAATCACAAGAGCCAACTCTGCTTAATCCATTCTAGTGAACTACCACAACCGCAAAAAATGGAAGCTATGGACATAATTTCTCTTCTGCAAGCTGCACATTGTATCCGTGCTTTTGTATCTGGAGTAAACCAAGATTCAAAACAATAGCATTACAACTTAACAAAGGATGCAAATATTTAAAATAATGGACAGAAGCCTTCATGAAAACATATAACCAAAAATGGAAGAAAAAAAAGGTAATCGCACAATAAAATGCATCATATCTCTTGCCGATTAGACTTCTTTTGTCAGACAACCATGAGTGTTACTTTTTCCCCCCTTTTTGGTTGATATATACTGGAGAGAGGACATATGAATTAGTAAGATATGTATTCACAAGAGTATGGTATGGCGGTTTTATTAGTAAATTATCAATATCAATATCAATGCCCATCAAATACCTTTTTGTTGCCAGTTAAGTGCAAATCGATTTTTTCTGACATCATGGGCTGGGCAATGGTTATATCAAACTAGCAGCAAAAGCAAGTATAAGGAACAAGGTTGCCAAACGATGCTATTACAATGTAGGCATTGCTCTGACATAAATCCCTGGCATTTATATGTCACAACAACCTCAAATTATAAATTGATAATAATTGTTCAATGTTGCTGTCTAACCTAGTAGAGAGTCCATGCCAATTTAGGAAGGGATGACTTCAAGCATAGAATTTCAAGACATCTTTTTCTTAAGCTGATGCCATATATTTTATTCCGAATTCCCACACTGCACAAGAGAATTCATTACCCAAAAGAGAAAGAAAGTGACAGGTTGGCTTATTATTACAACAATTCAGTTAGATTCATGTTGATCAACAATTTGACAGGTGAACCTCAGATGGTGACATCTTTCATGGAACTCTTCAAATACCTCAGATTTTCCTTTCTTTCTGTTTTAAAGATCAATAACTTTTAGGTTTTAGCATATTAGACAATAGCATACCCCATCAAAGATGTGTAATCAAAAGCACGACAGTGATAAAATATTAACAGGAAATTATCTTAGTGAATATACCTTATATTGAAGGTTTATCGTATTTATCTTTCCTCTCATCATCATTCTTCCAATCATCACCATCATCATCATCACCAATATCATCATCCCTTCCATCATTTTCCATATCACTTTCACTTGCCGTCTCCCATTCAGAATCATCAGTTTCAGGGCCATAGATATCACCACCATCACCCTGACTATGGACACCTCCATGCTTGATAGCTGCCTCTCTAAATAACCAAGCAGCACGCATCTGCTTCTTAACCAAGCGCTCTGCATAATCAGGAACTTTATTTTGCCTCAGTGAGAGATCAGGATCATTTGACTGTGAGCACTCATTTATGAATAGAATGGCATCTAACAAACTCTCTTTTGACAACACAAGCATGTCATAAGCCTGTGCTCGCCTCCATAGGCTTTTGGCATGACGATTGACAGGGTTATGGAGACAAAGGGCACGAGTAGCATCACTAATGGCAGTCAAGGGTTGCTGAAGCAAAAGATGACACTGAGCTCGATTACTATACAGAACTACTCTCTCCTTTTTGGATCTCATAGGACACAATGACAATGCTTCTGAGTATTTTGATGCAGCTCCAGATATATTTCCAGACGAGAACAGGGAATTCCCTTCGAGCTTGACCACTAGTGCTGCAGCCTGCTTAATATGTAGATCTTCCTTGGGCATATTTTTTTCCCGTTTTAATCTCTGTTTTGAATTTAATACTTCCTCAATTTGTTCTTTAGTGCGGCTACTAATTGAGCCTCTTCCTGACCCTTGCAATTCCATGCAATCCTGAAGAACACTAACAATGGAGTCACCAAGCTTTTTGTGATCACCAAGAGTTGTAATCTCTGCAAGGTCCACCAATGCAGGTACCACTTTATCAATCACCTGCATATAAAACATACCAAAGCCTTAAGTGCAACAGGCTGATGTGTTAGCAATAACCAAGTAATATAAACTTAGATCCACTGGAGGGGTGGTCATATAGAAAATAATGCAAGCACAAGGCAATTAAAAAGACAATGTAAAACTAGAACCAAATGATCCTCTGAAGACAAGGTATAATTGTTATCATTTTACTGCTGGTTTAGAAAATTCAGTGGTGGCAAAACAAAGACCACGAACCTTCCTATTAGGTGACACCTAACCACAGGCTTGACAGAGTGATGCCTTAAAGAAAGGCCATTAGAAATTCATTTGACGTTGTTATCTGCAAAATGATTCTAAGCAGTTAGATCTTTCACTATTTTCCCTTTCCCAGCACTTCATTTCAAAGTTTCAGGTTGAAATTACTAGTTACTAGGCAAAAAGTTACAGGGATTCTAGTAGAGTGAAAGATCTCAAAATCCTCGTCTTGACTCTGCTTCCATTTCATTCTTTTTTAAACCGAAGTGAAGATAGTTTCCAGGCATACGAGTCAATCTTCACTCATAAGCCAGTCAATTATTCTTCCCAAGACAATCAGTATTTCTTGTTTTTAACATTATACAAATGAAGTGAAGATAGTTTCCAGGCATACAAGTCAATCTTCACTCATAAGCCAGTCAATTATTCTTCCCAAGACAATCAGTATTTCATGTTTTAACATTATACAAATGACCTGAACAAATACAATTCAAGTGTCACAATAAGAACCAAGTGGCCGTGCATAAGTGTGAAAGCTTTTACCTTGTGGCATGTATTAGGATCTTGGAGCAGCCATAGAAGACAATCAATAGCCATATATTGCCAATCATCTGATGACCGAGCAATATTACACAATGCTTCTATGATACCTGGGCAGTTGGCCACTGGTCCCCTACCAAGCTTGTGATGACAAATTGTTCTTAATAAACCAATACCAGCTGGTGAATTTTCATTAACAAGTCCACCCCACATGCCAGGTAATTTTATGAGAAATTCAGGTTTACATATGGTGGGAAGAAATTCAGGTTTAAAAGCAAAGCAATTAATGAGCTGAAGAGACCAACATTGCAACTGACTAGCCCATTCCTCAGCTTTCCTAGATTCCATTTCAACACCACCCATGCCACGGGTAAGCAGATCACAGTGGTAACTAAGCCTTCTATCAACAAATTGATAGAAATGTGAGTAGACTATTTCAAGAGAACTCATTGCTAATTGGATGGAGAGTTCAAGAATTTCACCATGACTTGAAACAGACTGAAAAGTGGTAGCATACGTAGCTAAGTGCCCTAAGGCTCGAACAGCTACCCTCTGCTCAACCCAAGTTAATCTGCCTCTTAAAAGTTCAACTAAAGGGGGAATCACCCCAGCATGTACAGCACTTTCTGCAAACTCTTCCATATTCATTGTATAGGAACCAATGATATGAGCAGCATAATAAGGAATGTATATATTCTGGTCATGAGACAGCCAGCGACGATTCTTCAGTCCTTTCCATATCAAAGCAGCCATGCATTCAAATATTCCCAACTCTATGAATTCAGGATCATTTGGATGTGCCATTGCTGTGTTCCAAAGACCACTGATGGGAAGAACCTGACCATCATCATCTTGTGATGGAAGTTCTCTAAAGAATTTTAGTATACTTGCTCTCCGTTTGCTAGGATTCCCTTCCTTCATGACACAAAAAAAGCATCCTGGGTACGGACAGTCAGATGATATCTTCTCCATGTTCAGTAAACTATAACAATAATCTTATAAATCAAGAAGTCAATTCTTTATTAGGTGGCCGAACAAAGAAACTACTTCAAAACTGCAAAGAAGTGGCATAAATGATCAGTATTCCCCAGTGTATCAGAAATGGACAGAAATACTGTGCATGCATGACAACTATGTTCCATTAGTGCATGTCATGAAATTCTCAATATTTGCTGATGACTAGTCTGTAATTCCCTAAATATCACGAAGAGAACATTTTACAAGCTTTTCTACTTAATTCATTTCAAAACAAATCCCAGTTTACTGGATAGCTTCAAAACGAGTCAAAAAGATTGGCAATCATGAGTGCACAGAGGACCTGTCCCAGTCAACATAGCAATTTCACTGAACCAGATAATTCATATGGTACATGATAGGATGTCTATAGGGTTAGAAAGTCAAAATCTTTACAGAACAAATAAAAAACTCATCTAATTTTAATGACAACGAGACAAAAGCTCACATCAAACAAATGCAGTGACAACAACATCATCTAACTACATACTTCTTTTGTATAACATAATTATTCTCAGTTCTTTTTTTTTTCCAGTAATTATTTTCAGCTAAAAAGAGGAGGGGTTAAGAAATAGGAGTTGTCAAAACAAAATGCAGAAATTCTTGTCGGCCGTTTCGGTCTCCATCGAGAATGACTACAAACAACACATTTCAATTTTCATTAAGTTGAGCCCTGTAACATATGGGATCACGAACGTGGGCAAGTTTGGGGAAATGCCCATCACAAATTTATACCAAAAACGAGAGAGAGAGAGAAGCAGTCATGAAGCGAGCTAAATCAACTAGTACGAACAATTCCCACACTATGAAGTCGCCTAAAACAATCAGATCCAACGTAATCAGCAATAAATAAGAACGGAAAACACTTCCGAATTCGAATCACTAGACCATATCGAAGAATACCGCAAAAGAAAGCCAAAACCAAAAGGAAAAGGTAAAATTGCACAAACAGATTAAATGAAAAGCAGGTACCTAGAATAAAACCGTTTGGCGGCACAGAGGAAAGACACGGAGCAGCAAATATCCTTAAGCAAAACGAAAAAGAAAAAGAAACCTCTTTTCTAGTTTGCTGAATCTTCGACTGGACTGGCCCAAAAGCGCGGTGTCGCTTTTTCCGATTTCTGTATTTATGCAGCTCCTGCTAATGAAGAGGCATATAATGGAGATGAGAGAAGGAGTCACAGAGCGAACTTGAGGCTTTACAACGGAGCATTTTGGTGTTTTGATTTGATTCTGACAGCCGAGAAGATCTCCAATGAAAACGCACTGTTTCAATGTAATGCTACTGCCAAATATTTCAAATACTTTTTAGTGAGAAGATGAAACTGGTTAGGATCTGCACGCGCCGTGTCACGCCGTAACCTTCCCGGGTTAACAAGGCGCACTTCTGTAGACTCTAGAATTTTGAAATGGTTGGAAGAGTAAGATTCGAATTCGCGCGTGGGGATAATGGTGAAGAAAATACTCGAAAGCAAAGGAATTGGACTGGGCCATATACTTATAATTTCTTTCATGTTAACATTATTGCAGGAACAGTACAATGTATGAATTATATCTCTTATCTTTTTTTCTTTTTTTCCTTTTCCCGAATGTGGGTTCCATCTTCTTACACGCTTGTCTGACACTTTTTTTTTTTGAAAAAATGAAGAAATTTAGTAGATTTTTTTTGGCCTGAGAAGAAATTTAGTAGATTGGAAGAACAAATTAATTAAAATATAAGCAAATCAAAATTGAGAGAACCAAAATGTTGCTAAAATAAACACACAATCCTGAACTAAGAAATAGTTGATTTAATTGGTAAAAATATAACTCATATTTTATAATAGTGTGATTTTTTTTTGTTAATATAATGGTATGGGTTTAAATTTCACTATTAATGTGAAAATCTCTTTTTTTTTATACCAGGAAAACATCATTATTAGTAATCTCTATGCTTTGAGATGTAAAATGCATCCTGATTATGATAATTTTCAAAATTCAGTTTTTCTAAACTTCTTCTCACACAAAAAATTACAAAAAATACAATTTATAAGACTTCTTTTTTTTTTTTATCCAAAACAATTCATATGAATTGAGAGTATAAACACTTGTGAATGACTGTTATTATATTATCTTTTAAGACATATCTTGTTATTTTATGTTATGGGAGTAAAAGAACCATTAATTGTAACTATAATTATAATTATAATATTTCAAGAATTCAGTAAATTATGAGTGTGATTCATGTTGTAATATAATTATAATAATCCTCTTGGATTTGTAAGGGGGTGCCAATTCTTTTCACTAATAGAGATGACAGCAAATTAATAAGCAAATAGCAAATAACATTTAAAAAAACACACACACAACTTTTTGCGAGAGAAAAGCACAAAATTTAATATATATATATATATATATGCAATTTTAGAACAGTGATAAATTTTAATTTATTATATATTGATCATTACTATTCACTTTGTGGTTGAAATTCTCGAATCTTATCATTCATTATTGTTACAATGAAATTTGGACTGTCAAATTCTAATTTAGATAGTTCAAATTTAAAATTTTTAATGTCTGTTTTTTTAAAATGATAAGATTATACTTGTAAAAAGTGATAGTTATAATCACATTATACTTTAATTTATAATCACAATATACTTTAATATGGTACACTCTAAATATGTGATGAATATTCAGTACTCATCATTATGGAATGCAAACTCTATTTTTATAAAAGTCATGCTTACATAAGTAAATTATATAGACATGAATTATATGATATAAAGACTAGAGAATGTCTTTTTCTTGATGGGGAAATGAGGAAATAAGTTTTTTTATTTAGAAAAAAGGTTTGAAAGTGAAATTGAAGTAGCAAATTTAAGGCAAGTGTTGTATAATATGGCGTTGTCGGGTTTGACACCAAGAAGTAATCTAATGAAGATGGGGGACCCAGCCACGACAGGCACAACTCAGATCCATTCCCTCACCTTCAACACAGCATAACATATTTTCCAATTTATCATATTGAATATTCAAGATTTAATTGTAATTTAATTATAGTTAAGTTAATGATAATAAATTTAGTAATTTTTTTAATTTTATATATTATATAAAAATTAAAAATAATATTAATAAGTTTCATAATCTTATATTAAAGTCTAAATAAGTTAATATTTATTTATAATCATATTTTGAATTCAAAATAATCAATTAATATTATATTTTCATACTATTTATTAAGTAAATTTATCATTATTAATAATTATGTATCGTAATAATATTTATACAATATTATAATATAGAAAGAAAAAAAATTATACAAAAATAATGCAATTTAATATTAAAAATAATATTATTTTATTTTAAAAATTAAAAAAAAAAACTGACTGGTTCAATACTAGTTTATAATTAGTTTAACAAAAAAAATTGAAATTTGACTAATTTAATATTGGTTTGTGATTAGTTGGATCAAATTTTTAGTGTTCTGAAACGTTATCGATTCGGTCTGCTTTTTGGTTCCTTGCAATTTACTACTAGTTTCATTTCATCGGGCCAACGATCTCATCCACCAGAAAAAAGGAGGAGGAATAGGGAGGACGAGCAAAAGCGGTGTAATTGAATTGATAGATGATGCTCCCACTCTGTACGTATGCATTCAATACCTCGGGCTTGGAATTGGAGTGCCGTGTATTTAATTTCATGTATAACTGTGTTTTTATTAACCCAAAATTTAGGCAATGCTTTTTTTAAAAAAAAGCTCAACTTCAACGGTAAAAATAGAGGGGTCAACGTTATCATCCCTCGGCATATGATTATGATGTCATCTACCAGAAACATATTACTGAAAGTGGAGCACAGATGTAGATGAAATTTTCAAGACATGCACGGGTTAGTATAGTTCGTGTGTTCACTTAACCCACGCCATCCAATAATTGAGTACGTGTGTCAGATAGATAGTGACATGGCAACTCATAAAACCACTAGCCCTTTTTTTTTCCCTTGTGTGAACCCAGTATTGTGATTTTTTTTGAGTGATAGATTTACTACAGCCACATTATCAAGACTCAATCTTGAAACTTTAAATTAAGTTTATATAATTTTTTAACTAAGGATCTATTGGTAAAATTGTTTGACTATTTTCATTGTCACTATCTATCTCCTCGAAAAAGAGCAATAAAAATAAAACATTACGGTCTGCCTGCCTATTCAGAATTGAATTTTGTATATATTATATCATGACGCTGTCAGCATTGAAATTCAACTACTTTCATGTGATGCTTGAAACAAAAACCATGCCTCCCCAACTATTTTCTCTTTTCACCAATTTGAGTACTGAATTAGTGATTGGATATTGCACGCCTTCCAGATCCAATAAGGTGTGGGATTCTATGGGCCTGGGCTAGCGATTTGTTGGGTCCACGGTGGGCCTCTGTGATTCTGCGATTCATGAGCTGCAGCCTGGATCTGAGCCCACTAAAATTATTAGGATATAGCTTGCAGAATATTTTAATTAATTTACAGTCTTCTTCTTGCTGGTTAATTAGTTTAAAATGATGTCGGTACAATTAATTGATATATTTAAAAAAAAAAACGAGAGCTCATTTAATGACATAATTAAATATAGCTTGTTGGCGTCTGCTATTTGGACTTGATTACCCATGAATTCAGAAGTGGTGAGTGTTTAACAAGTATGCGTAGGTGATTTGGGATTATTATTGAGAAAGAGTAGCAATGAGTGAGAATTTTGATAATCAGGGCTTGCCATAACTCGGAGATTAGACAATGACAACGTATCTATCAACACTCACTTCCATAGAAAGCGACTAAAATCAAATCAGATGGCGACAATTGCATCAGTATGGAAAGAACAGAGGGTTATGGCATTCCCCCGAGTTTCTATAGGCGCTGTTTATTTCTGCAGAGAAGTTACTGTATAATTGAGGTAAACTCTACTCTTTAATTATCAGTTTCTCCATAACTGGGAATGATTAGTATATAGCCCCTTAATTTGTTGAGGTCGACTTTAGCCCATCATAAATGTGAATGTGTTCTTCAGGATCTTCCGCTTTTTCCACAATACTCCTATGTAATGCATTTTACTTGGCACTTCAGTTAATGGCATATATCCTCTTTTTCAGTGTCATCATTTTGTTTTGAGAAATTATTTTTCTGTACCTTGACAAGACAACGCGAATTATGGGACTAATGTTTAATTAGAGTGTTTTATTCGACAATCTTCCTGTAATAAAATCGATTTACTTGATCGATGCGTAATGGCCTTTTTTTTTTTGTTTATGAGAAACGGATCAAAAATCCTATAAATTGCTTTCAGCATTTTTTTTTTAAAATACTCGTTCTTACCGTATTAAGAGGAGGGGACTAATTCTTTAATATTTTTAAGCACACCAGTATATAATCCAACTGAGAAAATGATCACGCTAGATAACATTTTTTGAAATATTCACTGGGCACAAATCTGTATCTGCGAGGAAGATTAAAAACAAGGTGCCGCATTATGAGCAATAGAAAAATTCTTAAATTTATGTTGACAAAAAAAACGAGAGAAAGAGAGAGAGAGAGATGTTCTGCGAGTCTAACAACACCAAAGGGACACCAGTAAAAGCAGGAAGCTGCAAATGCCATGATGGGATTTTGGCATATATATATATATATATATATAAATGCACCGAAAATTTAAAATTTTTAATCCAAAATTCTTTTTTTAGGATCCATCGATTTTGCTTTAATCAAATAAAAAAAATTTATTTGTGGTGAATTCAAAACTCAGCCTTTATACTTTTACTGTCAAGTGAGCACCTCGAATTTTGAACGACTTTATATTATTATCCACCATAAACCACATTGAAGAAAAAATCATCTTCTTAATTTGATATAAAAAGCGTTATTTTCTCTTCCACTATCTCCCTAGGTTATGTTCTCTTTCACTCTCTCTCTAGGTGATGTGCAGAATACAAAAAGGGGAACTAGTAAGTGGAATGAAGTGTGAAGTACATTATAGACTTTTAGTGCTCTCTATTTATAGAGGGAGGTGACTTGCTTTTCAAACCAGTCACATTTAATTTAAATACATTATTTAAATTAAATGTTAACTCTATCTCCAAACTAGATTAAATTAAATTAATTCAAATATTAATTTAAATACTTTATTTAAATTAATTATTATTTACTTTTTTATCAAGTAAGTTTGAATTAATATTAATTTAATAATTAATTTAAATACTTTATTTAAATTGATTTATTCACTAACCTATCCATTAATTTAAATATATATAATTTAAATTAGATTATATTTAATTTAAATTAATTCACATATCTATTTAATTTAACATTTTAATTAAATTAGATATTATTTTCATTTAATTTAACTACATTTTTAAAATCAAATGAGATATATATCTCCTTCATTAATTTAAATGTATATTTTGAATTAAATATGATTTGATTCAAAATATACATTTAAATTAATACCAATATTTGTTTAATTTAAATCTAACATTTAAATTAAATCAAACATTATCTTCATTTAATTTAAATAACACATATTTAAACTAAATGAAATATATATATCGAAATTAATAATATATATCTTATATATATATGTATTAATTTCTTTTACCGCCTTCTAAAAAGAGATAAATTATTATTTTATTATTCAACAAAATAATATCCTCCTAATCAAATTGGGAAACCTTCTAGAATATTCCTATTATTAATAGAATATTATTCTCTTGTTCTAAATAAAAAAAAATTATAAAATATTCTATTCTAAAGTAGGAAAATCTTTAAAATAAAGAGATATATTGAATGAGGATATTTTTCTAAATTCAGTGAATCTGGACATTATAGTTTGTATCATGCTTGTTTTTGTTTGTAATTTTATAGGTTCATATAATGTTGATGGTAGATTCGAAATTTCGTTCGCCCACAGGTCATAAGAAATCTCTAGCAAAACATTACAACTAACCAGATTATATGACGATTGGTGATCCGATACAACATATCTTATAGTACGTGTCTTGTCCTTTTTGCCACATGATATCTAGGTTAAGCATGAAATATGTAACTGTCACCCTCATATTGCTTAATCATACTTTCACAATCTTGAACTCGATTAACTAAACAAATGAAAACTTCTTTTCATTTGAACATGACCATGCATTTCTCAGTCTTACACTATCATAAGGTCAAAAGATATACCTCTTGTATTAAGAGGGGTAAATTCCATCTTGATCATTTAACATTTACTGTATGGATCCTATTATATCTGAACATAACCTATATCATTACCTGGTTAAAGAGTGACTTTTAATTATCTCAAGATACAGTGTTCCTCATATGGGAATTTATGGAAATCTCAGGTCTAAGAATTAAATAACAAAACTATATATGGGATAAGCTAATGACTTGGGTTCATGTAGTTATCTCATAGAGGGTTGATCTAGCGATTCGATCTCCAACAATATGCTTATGATTTTAATTTTTATCTCCATACATGATTATCACAAAATCATTCATCAAGATCATATTAGTTTTAATTTATTATCGACTGGGGATATTTAAAATAACTATATTATTATATAATTATTTATGAATTTTATTATAAAGAAAACATATAATAATATAATAAAGATGATAAAAAAATTTTTAATAAAAATAATATTTAAATCCAAACGATTCACTTAGAGGACAATCTTTAACATGCTATTCTCCCATGAGCCACTTGCTCCAACAAGCCACTTGCTCACATGAGACAATATATAGTCCTTGAATAATAAAATACTGACCCGACATTGACGAGGACATAAAGTAGGAAGAAGAGATAGTCGGTGGAACATTCAAATTACTACAATATCCTTAACTTCTGCCCCTTTTCTTATATATCATGCTCATGACGCGCCTAAAAATGTAGCCAGAGGAAAAGATTTTTTCTAAGGAAAAAAGAATGTAGGAAGAGATTATCCCCTTTATTTTATTTCTTGCCAGCACTTTTTCTTTGGTGAGAAAAGGGGATCAAAAGATCCCATTTCTGGCCAGCACTTAGTTGCACAGTAATTCGGCTATTCCAATTCGATTTTACGTCCAACTCCTCTATTCTCAAGAAAGAAGAAATTCACCATATTATTACAAACTCATACCAGTTGAAATTGGAGGAAGAATGTTAGTGTTACTACATTTAGCAGAATCCCATCAAACAGAGGGAGAGACTTTGGAGTCTGCGTAATATACAATAGAGAAACTATGAAGTAAAGAAATATTTATTGAACATAAGTCTTCATTTACACCATACATTCCGGTTCTAAATATAAAATATTTTATTTTAATTCTAAATATAAAATTATTTATAATTTATAAAATAATATTTATTATATATTTCTAAAAAAATATTTTCATTTAATATATTTTTAAAAAAATTAAAAAAATAATTTTTAAAAAATATTATAATTTTTAAAAAAATTAAAATAATTAACTAATTTTAATCCTTCCCCTTAATTTCCTTGGTCCAGTCAAAAGGATTTTTCACATAAGAAGTATAAAATTTAACTTCTTTTTATTTTTTTCGTCACGCCATAATTGTTTGACTTGGGAATTGGGAAATAGTGAAATAGATTTCACTTTTTTTTAGAAGAAAAAAAATCTAAAACAAAAACAGCTGAAGTGGAGAGATGAGAGAAAAAAATTTAAAAATTGTTGATGGAGGAGGTGGGGTCATACTCATCTGAAGCATTCAGCCAAGTATAGGGCTGAGGCTGACTGATTATTGCCACCAACTATATCCCCTTTTAGAATAGAACGAATCTGAATAATGCAGAGTGGCGCGAAGACCATTAGCTAAGCCTTACCGCAAATTACATGAATGAACAACCTCAAAACAGTGAATGTGATCCTAGGAGATAACTTAATGAATGCAAATTAATTAATTCTTCTTGCCTTCTTCTCCGCCAGCCTCCAAGTAAGCCTTCTTCCTTGTCTCGGCACCGGCAAATACACAAATCAGGAGGAAACATGCAGCATAAATCCCGTGAATCTTCCAATTGGTCTTGGGCGGTTGCCGCAACACAACCCTGTGAAACACCGTCACGTAGTAGTGCAAACCGACGGCGAAGCCCAGAAAAGTCTGGGCCAGGCCCAGAAACTTTGAGCCCATCCCACTTTCAGTGGAGAACACCAGGATGAGATGCATCAGAAGGAGTAGCAAATAAAACAAGTAACCCAGGGTTTGAAGAACCTGTAGGCATACGTACGCGGATTGCGAAGTAGAATAGAAGAACTTGAGGGGCTCCAGCCCAGTGATCAGAGAGGACAGGCAGAGAATGGAGAAGTAGATGGAGAGATAAATCTGGACGAAAATTAAGAGCTTCTGGAGAGAGAAATAAGCTTTGATTTTATTGAAGATGAGCGACACCAAAAGCAGAGGGATCAACGCGAAAGCATACGACAGTATGGTGGCAACGGGGGGTGCGTATTTGTTGCCGACGTAGGGTTTGAATCCCTTTGTGATTTCTTTATTGGCTTTGGTAATGTAAGCTCTGGAGGTGGTGGAAATTGTCTTCAGGTCTGGGATTAGTGTCTCGTGGAACTTAGTGGGCAGATCTTTCAACTCTGAAACGAAATCATCGTCCTCATCTGAATCGATCCAGCTGGGCTGCGGTTGTTTGTTTGGTTTCTGCGGGCTGACTTTCTGATTTTTACCTGGCTTATTGGATTCAAGATCACTGGGTTTGAATTTGGTTTGTTTGGCGGCGGAGGGCTTCGTCGTCTTGTTCTTGGCATCGCTTGTTTTGGGAGGAAGATCCAAAGATTTCTTGGTGTGAATTGGAGTCGGTTTGTTTTTGGCGGAGTTGATAGCTTTGGAGGTTGAATTGAGCATCTTGATCTTGGAAGTGGAGTTGAGCTTCTTGAGGAGGCCAGTGTCGGCGAGCTTGGTTTGGTTTTTGGAGGAGCTGGCTTTGAGGTGCTTGGTCTGGTTTTTGGAGGAGCTGACTTTGAGGAGCTTGGTTTGGTTTTTGGTGGTGGAAAGATTATTGGATTGAATGATCTTTTTGGTTTGGTTCTTGGAGGCGGAAACATTATTGGATGGGATGGTCTTGGTTTGATTTTTCAATGAAGTTTTAGGCTTGATGAGCTTAGTCTGGTTTTTGAGGGAGCCGGTGGTTTTCTTTTTCAATGGCGGATCTTCATGTTCTAGCTCCAACATTCTTCTAAGACCGGACCTCTGTTTGCTCTGTGGTTGAGATTGGGAGCACGCACTGATACATAGAGACACAAAGAGAAAGAAAAGAAGAGAAAGCAGAATCAAATTCCTGGAGCCAAAGATTAAGAGTGGAGGGGGAGCCATCAGCGAGACCAAGATATATTGGTTTCAAGATCTGCACCAAAGGGGGCTCACAAAATAGGAGCAGAGTCTTGAGTCGCTCCGCAATTTATATGTAATAGGGAAGTGAGAAGATGTTACTTGTTTACGGAGCGTCATGCGTTAGTGAAGGAGTGGAGTGGACCTATCACATGTTGATGCCACAACAAGACACTGGCTTCTCTGCCTACGCGGTTTAATCCGGGCTCCTATTGCTGCACCCTAGGTATAAATAATAATTAAAAAATAATAATATTGTCTGAATTTCGTTAAAATTAAAAAAAAAAAACAATTGAAGTCAAATCTTTCCATGTTAGCAAGCTTGAAGAGAAAGGAAGAGAATGAAAAATGAGATACGTCTTTATTGCGGTGAATTTCATGAGTGGAGTTCACTCCTCTTCTTTTTTTTTAACCCCTTGACTTGATAATTAGAAAAAAGTTTTTCTTACTTCAAATTTTTTGAACTAAACTCAATCAAACTAAAGAAAGAAAAGAGATAGAGAGAGAGAGAGAGGTGAATTTCTGTTTGGCCGAAAGAGAGAAGTGAATTCTATTTTTGTGGGATTTAGAAGAATGGAGAACCGGTTCCTCTCCTCTCCTCATTTCCTCTCTTTTTTTCTCTGCATTCAAACTAAATTCACTTAAAAAAATCTGGAATAAGAAAATCTTTGATGTGATTGTGTAGGACAGCAGAAGTGATCATTTTATGATGGGTAGTCAGCTCAGCGAACACGAAAACTCAGTTAGGTTGGTACCCATCAGATAAAATTGTATGCACCAGCGTTTTCGGAGAGGAACACTCCAATTCCATTAAATTAAATTAATTTCGGGTTTTTACCATAATCCCTATTTGGACAAATCTGAAGCATCTGAAAACTACTTAAAAAATACTGTATTAGCAAATTATTTGGTGGCTTTGTTTTCGGTATTGTATTCATTCATGCCATAATATGGTTTTTTTACTTGCTTAGTTTCTTTTTAATTATCACATTTAAAGAAAAATTTTATTTTTATTTATCAATTACTTTCAAATTTCATTACTTCATTAATTACTTATTTTTTTATTTATATTTCTATCTATTCTTTCAAAAGTCAAAGATAGGATTAATGATTGTTTCTTATCTATCAATTTATTAAAGAACATAATAGTAAATTTAAGAGAAATTCTAATATATTAATTATATTTCTTAATAAAAAACTTTTAATGTAATTTATAAAGAAAGGGAAAGGACAATAAAATTTAGTCAAAAAATGATGCGTGTTTATTGATTTCTGCCGTCTAAAGATAAGCAGAGGGACAGAGATGTGGTGAATTTGCCGGGTGACAAATGTTAAAGTGGACTTTAATATGAGCAAAATCAATTAATAATCTGCCCACTGATGCAACCTAAAATGCTTCATGTACATTAATACTCTGTGTGATATAAGGGAGAAATATATATTTCGTGTAATTAATTTTTTATTTTTAAAATTGTCCCTAACAAAATATTTAGAGATTGGTTATTAGAAAAAATAATTAATATAGAGAAATATTAAATAATGATAAATGAGGATAATTTAAAAAATAAAAAAAAAATTTAATTATTAATTATCATTTTTTATTCGTATGTGATAGTTAAAAGTACTAGTAATACACAAAATTAGAAATTTATAATTACAATAATGGGGTTATTATGCTACAGTAAGGACCAGAAGTGTGTTGTCGATGCAGTAGGAAATTGATCTCTCATCTGTGTATTCACGTTAACATGATTAGCTGATACCCTGAATTAGGCAAACAAAATTAACTAACAAAAATTGCTTCTTGGCTTCGTTCGTTGTCTGTGAAAACTAAAAAAGCAATGCCAAATTCTAATTCGTTGCTTCCATAAGAGTTACTAATTAATTAAGGCAAGCTTATATTTTAACAGATCCAAAGGGAGAAAACAAGAAGGCATCAACAATTGAAGTTGGATTTCGATGATATTTTTATTTTATGATCAGAATCTCCCCAGCCAAGCATGGCCCACAACAACATACCCCGCGACTCCGTGACTCGATATGTCTGACTTTAGTGCCAATCTCAATCTGATTCTGTCATTTTGTTCAAAGACATTCTTGTACTGTTGACTCAGTTCATCTTTACGGACCCGGATTAAATTTTTGTATTTTTTCAATGTGAAATTGTTTTCATTCGACTATTCCTCTTCGAAACAAAAGAAAAAAAAATCTCGGACATCCGAGCAGGCAGCAATCTTTTTTAAAGCCACAAAAAAAAAAAAGTAATGTTTTGATTTTGTCTCCCTGATACCTTAGACATGTATCATTGATGCACTGACCCTAGCCTCTAATTTGAGAGTAATCTAACTTCCTATTTTGTTATAAAAAAATTCCAAGGGGTCTGCCTTTTTTTCGTTAGTTGAAATTACTCCATGTCTCCATCTGAATATGTACGTTAGGCCTCTCTTTCCACTGATAGAAATATGTTTTGGAGTGAAAGGGTATGAAGAACCCATACAAGGAAACAAAAAAAGAACATGATATATAATCACCCCTTTATCTATATCAATCCACTCCTTGCAACTTATGGAATAAATAAAATTAAAAAATTACTCCTCAATTACTATGAACATGTTTGACAAGTTAGTTAATGTATGTATTTGCCTAAATACATAAAAAAAATTAAATATTCAATCGGGTTCTAAATATGAAATATTTTATCTTGGTTCTAAATATATAATTTTTTGTCTTGGTCTTAAATATAGGACTTTTTTCAGAATATAAGATAACATTTATTATGTATTACTAAAAAATATTTCTATTTAATTGATGAGAGATAGAAAGAGAAAGAAATTTAATAAGAATAATTTTGAAAAAATAATATAATTTTTAAAAGGACTAAAATAATTAATTAATTTTAACTCTTATTTTTAATTTATATAATTTAATTAAAATATTCTTATATTAATCACAGCAAATATTGACAAGAAAAGGGTGGTGAATGCCGAAGGACACAAATTCTTGCTAAAGTCTGCGTTGTGCCGTTGTGGACATGGACGTGGGACCCCAACGAGAATTCGATGCCACATCCAAAGAACAAGAGTGTTGTTTGAAGTTGAGTTGATATGATATTTCTAATTCCCTCTGATTTCTCAGATCAGAAATTTTGGAACGAGAGAGAAAGGGAAATCAATAAGTAACAAGCAGTAAACAATTTTTGCAATACAATTATTTATTTTAATTATTAATTACTAATAGAATAGTTCATACCAAACAAAGCACTGTGTTTCTCTCGCAGAATGAAAGGACGGTAGATGATAGTAGTACTTGTAAATTGAAAGCATGTAAATGAAAGAGAGAAGAGGAATAGAAAATTTGCCGTGTATATTGATCTGAAGAACTTACAATATATAGACAAAAAGAATACCGCGTGTAATAAATACAGAACGCGTCTAATCAATACAAAATTTTTCCTAATAAATACAAAGATATACAAACTAATCAAAGATATATGTAAATCTAGCACAATAAGTGTAGATTTTATTAACATCCCCTCTCAAACTCAAGATGGCTTAATAGGAAGCAACTTAAGTTTGTCTATTAGAAACTGAAAGCGGCCGGGATTAAAAGACTTAGTGAACAAGTCAGCTGGCTGGTGCTTGGTTCGAATGGGAATAAGTCGAATAGTGCCACGAACAACATGTTGACGAGTAAAATGACAGTCAATCTCTATGTGTTTGGTTCGCTCATGGAACATATCATTGTGGGCAATCCTTATGGCAGCTTGACTGTCACAATAGATATCTGTGGATGATGTTTGTGATGCCCCCATCTCATCAAGTAACCAACGAAGCCAGAGAACCTCAGAAGTTGTGTCGGCTATTGCACGATATTCTGATTCAGCACTAGAACGAGAGACTAATGTTTGCTTCTTACTCCTCCAAGAGATAAGAGAAGTACCTAGGAAAATACAGAAGCCAGTGGTAGATCGTCGATCAGCATGATCACCGGCCCAATCAGCATCAGAGTAGGCCCGAATAGCAAGAGAAGAACTAGCAGAGAAATGAAGGCCATGATACAATGTGCCTTTGACATATCGAATAATCCTAAGAACAGCTGCATAGTGGATAGTCCGAGGTGCAGACATAAATTGACTGACAATATGAATTGCATATGCAATATCCGGACGAGTCACTGTAAGATAGATGAGTCCTCCAACTAGTTGGCGATAACGAGTTGGATTCTCTAATAGAGTGCCATCAGTAGGTGTAAAGTGAACATTTGGCTCAATAGGAGTATTTTCAACCTCCTCATCAGAGAGATGTGCTCTAGATATCAAATCAGTTGCATATTTAACCTGAGAAAGAGAAATGCCGTCCTGCCCATGATGTACCTCAAGCCCAAGAAAATAGCTTAGTTGGCCAAGATCCTTCATTTCAAACTGCCTTCCCAAGTAAGTCTTAAGGTTCTGAACACCTGTGACATCACTACCTGTGATAATCATGTCATCAACATACAAGAGGAGTAGAACTATACCTTGAGCTGTACTCCGAACAAATAGTGCAGAATCATGAGAGCTATAAGTAAAACCTAATTGACTCATAGTTGTGCTAAACTTAGCAAACCAAGCACGGGGTGCCTGCTTAAGTCCATACAAAGCTCGACGGAGATGGCAAACCTTGCCATTTGGATGCTGATACCCAGGAGGAGGCTTCATGTAAACTTCTTCGTCTAAATCTCCATTCAGAAAGGCATTTTTAACATCCATCTGATAAAGAGACCAATGTTTAATAGCAGCAATAGCAAGAAGACTGCGGACAGAGGTAATTCGAGCAACAGGAGCAAATGTCTCTTCATAATCAATACCATACTCCTGTGTGAAACCTTGGGCCACCAAGCGGGCCTTTCGTTGTTTCAGAGAGCCATCTGAATTAGTCTTGTTCTTATAGATCCATCTACATCCAACCAAAGTCTTTCCAGGAGGAAGATCAACAAGATCCCAAGTGTGCATTTTCTCCAAAGCCTGCAATTCATCATTCATTGCTTGCTGCCAAAGTGGATCACAGGAGGCTTCTTTAAAGGATTGGGGTTCCTGAAACTGAAGGATGGTGGAAAAGCAATGATAATCACTAAGGTAAGGAGGAGGACGTCTTACACGGGTGGACCGAAAGTTGTCGGATGATTCAGGCTTATTATGAAATCGAAGATCATTGGATGATTCAGGCTCAGTATCTTGTGTTGGCAATTCAGAGAGAGGAGGATCATCTGAGGTGGGCGCAGAGTCAGACATAGAATTGAGCTCAATCGAAGAAGCAGTACCTGAGTCACTGGGAAAAAGATCAATAGAAGTATATGTGAAAATAGAAGGTGAAGAAGGAGAATCAGAGGAAAGGTTAGTCAAAGATGAAAACGGAACATGTTCCCAGAAAACAACATGACGAGAAATACGGATCCGTTGAGAGAAGGGGTCCCAACAACGATAACCCTTATGCTCAGAATCATAACCAAGGAAACAACAGACACGGGCACGTGCTTGTAGTTTAGTAGTCTCATGAGAAGGAAGAAGAACAAAACAAACACAAGCAAAAACTTTGAGAAGACTATAATTTGGAGGAATGCCATGAAGACGTTCAAAAGGAGAAATGTTACCCAGAATAGGAGTAGGGACTCTATTGATACAATATACAGCAGTCAAAGCTGCTTCTCCCCAGAAACGTTCAGGACAGGAAGATGAAATAAGCAAGGCTCTAACAGTGTTTAGAATGTGACGGTGTTTTCGTTCAGCCCGACCATTTTGCTGAGAGGTATAGGGACATGAGTACTGAGAAATAGTGCCCTGAGTGTCAAGAAAACTGATTAATTTAGAATCACGATATTCTAAAGCATTATCACGACGAAAAACTTTGATAACTTTTGAGAATTGTGTATGAATCATTGTGGCAAATTTAATATAAATAGCAGGAAGCTCAGATCGATTTTTCATCATATAAAGCCAAGTAAAGCGGGAAAAATCATCAACAAAAATAACAAAATATCGTGACCCTCCCATAGAAGAAGTAGGTGCTGGTCCCCAAATGTCAGAATGAACTAAATCAAAAGGCGAACTTGCAACAGAGTCATTTTTATTAAATGATAAAGCAGGCTGTTTAGCAGTTTGACAAGAAATACAATCAAAAGACTGAACATCAACATGACCTAAAAGACCACTGGAAAGTAAAGGACGTAAAGCAGTTACAGAAGAATGAGCAAGACGACAATGCCACAATTCAAAAGAGGAAGATGTAGAAGCAGCACACAATCTAGAAGAAGTGACTTCAGGAAGATGCATTGAGTTGAGCTCAAACATACGCCCAACCTTACGCCCAGTCCCGACAATCTGTCCTGTCTGAGAATCAAACACAGTACAACCACGTTTGTTAAATAATACGTCATAGCCCATATCAATAAGTTGTCCAACAGAAATAAGGTTAAAACTAATGGCAGGGACAAAGTAAGTGTCGTTAAGGGATAAAGAGGATAATGAAATAGTACCAATATCACTAACAGGCATTTGAGAGTTATCAGCAGTGTGTATAGATTGAGCAGTGGTATTTGGTGATAGAGAAGAGAAATGATTTTTCTGACCAGTCATATGGTTACAACAAGCAGAATCAGAGAACCAAGAAGATGTACCTGAGGGAGTAGCTAAAGCAGTAGGTGGGCTAGTAGTACCGGAGAGAAGTTTGCGAAGGAAGGCCTCAATGTCAGTATTAGAGGGTCCCGGATCAGATGCAACAGTGGATGTATCATTGGTAGCAGATAAAGCAGGCTTAGAGAAAGAAGAACCAGATCTTGTTGATTTCCCTTGGTCAGATCTAGAAGGACGAGTAGGACACTGATCAATAAGATGCCCAGTCTTCTTGCAGTATCGGCAAAATAAGGTTGGACAGTGTGCAGCAATGTGACCCTTCTTTTGGCAAGTTCGACACTCAATAAAGGGGCACTGATCGAAGGTGTGAGTGGATTGAGGGCAGCGGCGACAAGCCTTAGAATTTCTTCCAGATGCAGCAAAGGCCATCTCAGGGGTCCGCTGAAGCAAGCCCAAACGAGTTTCCTCAGATCGGAGACGAGGAAGAGCATCTTCTAAAGTAGGCAGTGGGCTTTGGTGTAGCAACGAAGCCCGAATAGGCTCAAAGTCATCCGTAAGAGCCATCAAGAACTGAATAAGGCGAAGCTGATCTCTGTACTTAAAGAAGGTTTGAGCATCTTCCTCACACTTGAATGTAGGTTCAGAGTAGGCCAACTGATCCCAGATGGATTCAATTTTGGCAAGAAATTCAAACAGTGGTTGACCTTTCTCCTGTTTAAGAACACTAAGATCCTTCTGCAGTTGAAATTGATTAGACAAATCAGAAGAGGTATAGCGACTAGCCAGGTGATTCCATACCTCTTTAGCAGTGTCAAAACGCCCAAATTGTTGGTGAATACTAGGTGTAGAAGTATTCCGGAACCAAGTAATAATCTGATTATTTTTGCTATCCCATTCATCCAGGCGTTCAGTATATTTCAAATCAGATTCATTAGTGTCACGAGTAGGAAATGTAATGTCACCGGTAACATATCGCCAGAGCTTTCTTCCCTTCAAAAAACCCCGCATACTTTCCAACCATAAGCGATAGTTGGAGCCATTGAGGATAACAGAAATAGGCTGAGCAATATCGGATTTTTCCATAATAACAGCAATGTATGGAAAATTTAAAAAATGCAAGAAGGTACCCAACTGACCAACGAACCCTAGGAGCAAGAAGAGCACAGAGAGAGGATTGTGGCGAGTGAAGCAGTGGCCGGAACAGAGCTTCCACGCGCCGTCACGCGCCGGCAGAAGATACGGGTGCAGAAAACTTTGAACGGCGCGTGGGAGCACGTGGGTGACCAGAAAGACGCCGGATTTGGGGATCTGGCCGGACGGAGGACGGCGAACACGGAGGGGCGGCGCGTGTAGGAAACAGAGGATGACAGTGGCGTAGATCAGAGATCCGTGAATAGTGACGGTGATGAACAGTGACGGCAGAGAATTTTCTGGGCTATTTTGTTTTCTGTTTATGCTGGAAAAAAAATTTCAGGCTCTGATACCATGAAAGCATGTAAATGAAAGAGAGAAGAGGAATAGAAAATTTGCCGTGTATATTGATCTGAAGAACTTACAATATATAGACAAAAAGAATACCGCGTGTAATAAATACAGAACGCGTCTAATCAATACAAAATATTTCCTAATAAATACAAAGATATACAAACTAATCAAAGATATATGTAAATCTAGCACAATAAGTGTAGATTTTATTAACATAAATACTCAAGGAAAGAAAAGGAGATGCTCTGTAAAGTGTGAGATCACCCAATAAAAGAAAATCTAAAGGTATGGGGTCCCACAGTATTATGGGATCTATTAGATTTGTGAGTTAGGGGTATCATCTTGTATTTCCGAGCTTTTTTTATTTAAAATAAAAAAAGGCGTAGGGAATAGAGTATTACAAATCGGAACAAAAATGACCTTACTCGGTAGTCTCTAAATGTTCTGTGGCTCTGTTTCTATCCTTGAGAATGACATAGGCACATAGTAAACGTTTGTCATTTTCTCTCTTGCAAGATTGAGAATAAAACAAAAGTAGCTGAATTAATAGCCTTAATTAGCAACCCCTCCATAATCTTATTACGTCAAAAGAGAAACTTTTCCCCCCCAAAATCTATAAATCCAAATGTTATGAAATACACATGAAGTCAAAGCACAGATGCCTCATTTGCTCAACCTCTTTGTCTCCTTCTAATCTGTATATGGTCTCACATGTTGTGGCAACAGTGGAGTAGACAAATAAGAGACACTTCCACTTATGTCATGTACATTTAAAAAATAAAAGGATAAAAAGATCCAATTTTTCGGATGGCCATAGTCTGAGCTATTCCTCAAATACATATCCTTCCCATCTTTTAACTACTAAGAAACCTTTTTCCCCCTTTGAAATGGGAAACATTTTATATTGTTGGGATTAAGTGCAATTCAAATCCAACGTCTAATACACCTAAAAAATCGTACACGTTATTTACTTTATTAAATAATAAATCGAAATGCATTTGAATGAAATACACTTTATTTACAATAAAGTACTATTTTTTTCCTGATGTTATACTCCCTTCATCAAATAATATAAGGCAACATTTGGACTTTTTTGGTCCTACAATGTAAGGCATCATTTGGAGTTTTGTTTTTATTTAGCAATTTTACTTCTAATTAATATAATATGTAGTATTGTAACTTATGTTGGAATAGTAAAAAAAAAAAAAAGGAGAATTTTCATTTAATAAAAACACGATGAAGGGGAACGCGTGGCATAATGCCTTGACAAACCCCTCGTCTTCCTCTTTGTCTGATTGCATAATCCCCCAATAGGTCCGATGAAGCCCCTTCAGTTCCTCTTGCTCCTCTGCATAATCATGGCAACGGTGAGTGATGGGAGATTCAGAGCTATCGGAGCATGCGTTCCAAGTGGTTGAAGACTCTGTCGATGGTGATGAGTTGGCCGTCGTTGAAGATTCTCTTGAAGGTGATGTGCTGATGGTAGGTTCAAACTCCATCGATGGTGACATGATAGCGATGGTTGCAGACTCCCTCAATGGTGACACAGGCTCCGTCAACGGTGAGGTTGGGTTCAATGATTCAAAACACGATGAAGGGGAACAGAGGAAGACGGAGGTTGCTGAGGTACGCAGTTCACCTTTCAGGATGTTTGATCTAAACAAGAAGCCAGATGAAGACCAGGCTACCTTTGGCAAGCTTGCAAAATCAGAGGACCATCGATATCCAACATTGAAAGAATTTGATCTGAACAAGTTTCTAGAGGATGAGATGGACGAAAACACTATGCAAGAAAAGGAAAGGAAGAAGTTTATACAAAGTATGCTAAAAATACATTTTCAAGATTTTTATTAGTTTTATGGCTGAGTACTGGTGGATAGATTTCTTGTTGATAGATTTTTGTGTGCAATTCTTGTGTTCGACTATGCTTCTACCTTGTTAAGATCCATCGATGTGCCCTGTTCTTGTGTGCAATTCTTGTTTGACACCACTAAGATATGATTGGGTATATACTACTTGGGTTCCAAACAATTCTACAAATTTATCCTTCGTTCTTTTCGTCTTTTTTCTACTTTAATTTAAAATGATTTCCCCTATTCTTCTTGCAAGTGTAACTTGTTGCAGTGAGGCATATGTTTATAGACTGCAGTTCCTTGTAGCATTTCAAGGGTTTATTATATGAACAAGGAAATAAAAACTCAAATGGATAAAACTAAAACATGCGTGAGCCAGTCTGTGGGATCCAATCTCTGAGGAAGACGTTTTAACATTTGATAAGAAAGCTCTCTAATAACTGAGGTAATCGGCCTTTGATCCTTCTTCCTAAATTTCGACTCATGCATGCCTCATTTCTCACTTTAATTTTGACTAAAGAATTCCAAGTTTGACAAAAGACCAATCTAATCTTATTTAATTAATATTTTCTTTATCTTTTGCCAAATGTCAACTTGCTTCCTCCGTTCTCTACTTCTTGTTTTTTTTTTTTCAATTTTTTATGCAGTAGCTAAATAAAGCCTGACACTTTTTTATACTAAAAAATAATTTTTCATGTACCTAAAAAAATATCAATACTTTAAACACTCATCAATTATAAAATAAAATATTTTTGAAAATGTTAAAAATAAATTATATTCTTTTACAGTTATTTAGTACCAGTACTACTAGAATAGGTTCAAAATTGAAACAAAATTTAATCAAAGCTGTAGATAAGGGAAAGGAATTAGTGTAGTAATTTAAAGAAGAAAAGGCCTTCGATAATGTCCATTGGCCTTGTTGATTTGGAAGCTTGTTGCTTAGGATGATTTGTCCTTCAAAAGTCACCTCGACCCCTTGGCATGACTGGTTTTTCCACAATCTAAACTACAAACGGTTGAAACAAGCAAATTTTCAACAATGACTCCTTCACACCCATGGATGTCCTTTCCGAAATTTTCTCCATGATTCAGCAATATGAAAAGGCCATGCATTTTAGCCAATTTTTAGATACATGATAGCCTTGCTGTCGTCGCTTGTTTTTGTTTTTGTTTTCTCCTGCTTTCTATATTTTATATTGTACATCTTCTATGTTGAATGAAATTTTCCCCTCTTCATTAAAAAAACAAGAGGCCTTCTTTGAATAAGTACTGAAGAATTCAATTCTTGTAACATTGTACTAGTACTTACAATGTACTCTATGTCAAAAAAAAAATGTTACAAAATTAGGAATTGAATTCCTATAACATTGTACTGATACTTCTTTGAATAAGTACACAAGAAATCCTACGACTACTTCTTCTTTGAATCATTCAACAAAAAATTCTCTACTGCCAGTAAATGGTTCAATCTTCAAGTATTGTCCAGTGCTGATGCCAAAAAAGTGCATTAAGTTAAGAAACAAACGACGTGGACATAAACCCATACAGAAGTAAATAAAAAAGCAAAGAAAAGGATCCATGGCATTTTTAAGAGAGTAAGAAACTAAGAATATAATTACATGTAATGAGGAAAGAAAATATAAAAAGAAGAAATATGAACAATAGATTTTTAGTACCTTTAATTTTCATGAAGCACCAACTTCCTTAAGTAATCCAATGCTCCTTGCACTAAAGCCAAAGGACACTCCATTTATGCTAGGAGTGAACCTTCCCTTTCCATTATTTCTTTGTTCATATGTGGAATCTTATAATTGATTGAACCTTTATGCTTCATGATCTCTGTCATGCAACTTTGTAATGTTAGGAAGATCTTGCTTGACTCATTGGATGGAAAATCTTCAAATGCCTTTACCACAACACAAATTAGGTCATCAACAGTCTTTGGTGCTTCCTTATACTGTAATGATGGTATGGCATTAAGGAATCCTAAATTCAAGAAATTCAAATTTGGAGAGTTTGCAAGTTGACAAAGTAAACATATATCAAAACCACCTTCGTAGGCATGTCAACAAAACTCAACATCATTTTCAATGATGTCACATGGAGCATTGTCTTGCCGAATGACTATTGTTTGTCCTAAAGGCTCTCTTTGCCATTTTTCTTTAATGGCAGATAAAACATTTTGAATTAGGAACTCCCGACTAATATTCTTATTAACTGAAGTTATGGGTTTGGTGGCTAGTATACTTGCATCTCTGTTAGCACTACTTCTTTTCGCGAGCTCTCAAGTGACGAGTAGAAACACACCAATCTTATCAAAAAGAGTTTTTATTAACTAAAGTTATAGGTTTGGTGACTAGTGTACCTGTAGCTCTATTAGCATTACTTCTTTTCGTGGGCTCTTGAGTGACCAACGGAAACACACCAATCTTACCAGAAAAAATTTTTTCCCTTCACTATCAAATCTTAGTTTGGTGACAGCTACCAGAAACATAACTTTGGTAATGAAGTTCTCACTTTTGCATATCCTGTATGGCTCCTCCTCATCCGGCATCCATATGTATGGTATTATGCATGGGTTTGAATTTAGGATCATGAGGAATGGTAGATTCATCAAGCATAGACAAGCAAAATTTCACACGAGTAATCATGTTGTCTTCCTTCATTAATGGCTTAATCGCATTAGAGTGTCGATGAATAGCACTTTCTCTTTGTCATCTAAAAATGGAACTTTTGCTAGTATTCAATGCACGAGCTAGGGATCGAATAGTGTGTCGCTTTGATAGAGGCACATCACAGACTCTTTGTATGTCTAATTCAATTCCCTTTCAGCCACAATTTTTTATCTTCTTATGACATAAGTCACCTTTATCTTTTAGTTGATTCCAAATGTGATCAATGACATGATAAAAAGTATTGAACATTGAAACAAGCTTCTTTCTCGTTCCCTGCTTGAGCTTTGACTTGTTTGAGTTTCCCTTTCTAAGTTGAGTACTTTAAATATTCCCCAATAGATACATGTTGTTCATTTGTTTAAAAATTGCATTTCCTAATAGTTCCCTCTATCACAAATTGATCTGCATAAAAAAAAGGAAAAATTATAACATAAGAAAGAAAATTTAATTATGAAAAAATTCAAGAAGAAAAATAAAAATTTATTACGACAAACTACCCCAAAATATTTAATATAAAACAAATGTACTTTAAAAATTAAATAGAAAAATTTAATCCTAATATGAATATGCCTTATTAATATTATGAAAAAAATTACAAAACTGAATAAGAAGACAAAAAAAATATTATGAAAAAAATTTAACAAAATAAAAAAATTTTCTAACTTTAAGGAGACCGAAAAAATAATACTATATTTTTTCTCTATTTTTAAAAATATAAAAAAATAAATACTCCATAATTAATAAAAAAATCAGGGGCAATGAAGATATGAAAGTTATTTTTCTAACTTCAATTTAATTAAAAAAATTCATACTCCATCCAAAGATGACAAAATCAAACACCAGACCACAATTAAAAAGATGAAGAGCATTGAATTAAATTAACAAATTCATATAGCCACAACATTTTAAAACAAACAGCAAAGCACAGTTATGAAGATGTAGAGCAGAGTACAATCAAAAAGATGAAGGACATAAAAAATACTATACCTATGTTAACGTCCCCAAACTTTATCTCATGGGCATTGAAGTGTTTATCAATATGGAGATCCCCATCCATGTCGGAGACAATGTTTTGTGATTACATCTCTCTGTCAATGTCATTGTTAGGCAATGGGTTCTCATTCCCATTTGATTCCATGACAAGTTCTTCTTCACAATTTGATTCTATATACATTTCATCGAGCTAAATGACATCAGAATTTTTAGGTAATGGGATAACATTTAAGTTAAGTGCGAAGTTGTTAGGTGTCAAGTTGTCCCCTCTAAACTCTATCCCATGGTTAGAATAGAGTATCATCGCATCTAATTTTTGTGATTCAGTTGTCTGACCATTTGAAGCCTCTCCATCACCTTCTATGAAGCTTAGGATCACGTTTAAGTCAAACATGAGGATGATTGTTAATGGTAGATAATAGAATACATTATTGAATACCCATCGCAATTCACCACAAAAATAAGGCCCTTGGAACTCTATTAGTGGCAGATAACTCTGTTCGTATATTCCAATGTTATTTCTCCCTTTATTTCTCGCAGTGACCACCTACAATTAGTTGTGGCAATCCAAACTGAGCCGAAAAGCTCGAATTGCTATATGAGCTCGGCTTTAAAAGTTTGAACTCGTACTTTTTAAAAAAAAAATTGAATTTTTTTTAAATTAATACAATTAATTATCATCATTATTTACTAAAAATAATCATAATATTTAAATTTTATAATTTATACATCACTAATTATTAAATAATATGTGTTTTTTATTAATTCAAACAAAAAAAGGACACGAGCTAAACAGGTCGACCTGCCAAAGGACGGACCTAAAGAGCCTGCATTGTATATATGCTCCTAAAATTAAGGCTCGACCCATTCATTTTTTTGGGTTAATGTATCAGATCTGACCCATTTTGTTAGCTCTACCTACAATGAAGAGCTCTCTCACCACTCGAATTTTCTAGCATTCATCCACCCTCCATTACTAGCAATGATGAAGATGATGATTTGTAAGGAAAGGCTGACGTTTGGATGCTTAGTTGAGATTGCTCCTTCAATCCATGTAATTAGCATGTTCATTGGTCGTTAACTTTTTTATTGATTGGTAAGGTATGGTATCATTAGGATTCACATGTTAGCTGGTGCATTAATCAGGTTGCTTCATTCCCTATACAGCTTTTACTCAATTGTTATCAATTATTGGCATTCCCTTTGCTTTAATTATTTTTAATAGGGGTAAAATAGGGTTGTTGTGCTTTTTTTTTTTTGAAGATTTTAAGGATGTCATTTTAATTCCTAAATTTATGTGTAACTCTAAATGTTGTCTTATATTATAGGACGGAGGAAGTATAATTTAAGAGCGGAGATTGCTGAGTTGGTCAACATTTTTTTTATAAGAGTGAACATACATATAAATTCAAACATATTATATATTTAATTATAATATATAATGCTGGTTAAATATAAATTAATATATTATTTATGTTTTTAGATTTGTTATCGGTTGCATGAAAATCAAGTTAAGCTTATACATTGATATTTTAAATAATGAAATATATATGATTTCCTTTTGTGTCTTTTGAATGACAAAAGGTGCTTTGAAATAGTAAGAATATGTTTCTTTCACAATTTTTTAATTTGCACCCGATGAAACACATGCCAACACAAAAACAAACACACCCTAAGAGTATTTCCTTTTATTTAATTCCTAGAGTATTTACTACTATTATCTTTACTACTTTCCTTTCATTCTGCACAGCCTATACATTTTTCAAGCCATTTTATGCCCAAAAAAAAAGTTTTTAAGGGCTACACAGGAGGCCCAAAAGCCTAACTTGTGCACCCAGCCCGAAGAGAAAATTGCCTAATCCAGGTAGGTGACAAGTAGCCCGATGCATCTCAAGATAGCCTGACCAAATGAAGAATGAACATGCACGGTCGAGGTTAGGGCTAGCATATAAGGCTGATGTGCCAGGGCTGACCCAAATTTTTTTTTTATTGTGTCTACAAACAAAGGGTAGAGAGAATATTTGATATTTAGAATAAGATTCCCAAATTCTCATTTCAGTCAAAAGAAACCCTAGTAGCTCTCCTCCTCCTTGCTTTGCCTCTGTACTTTAACTTCGCATTCCCGAGTCCTAATGTCTCCTTCCTCTTCCATTGTCCTCTTCACTCTTCAGCTTCAGCACTATCAATGGTGACACCATAGAGTGCACACATCACCACAATCCCAGCCACCTAACTCGCACCCCTCCCTTAAGGCTCGAGTTCACCATTGCTAACTCGCATACGCACCCTTCACCACTACCCTAGCTTCATGGCAGTGAACCTCCTTCCTCCTCCTCCTTGTGGCTCATGATGAAGAAGCTACTTTTGTTACATGTTCTCAATCCCAGCTGCTGGTATATTATCTCTATTCTCTACACTCCACTTTTATAACTTTAAATTTTTACCAATTTTCGGATCTGGTACATTAGCTTTGGTTCAATCTTATTTCTTACTCCAATTAGCTAGTTGTGAGTAAAGGTGTTTGAAGGCTTGGTTTGGTTTGGTTCGGTTTTGAGCAAAAACCAAACCGAACCAAACCAATCGATTTGACACCTCTTGGGACCTGTTCGGTTTTGCTTCTAATCGGTTTGGTTTGGTTTGGTTTGGATCATCTTAAATTGATTTTTTTAAAAAAATTATTATTTTTTTCAAAAATTAAATTAAATTAATTCTATATAGATATTTTATGAACATAAATTATATCTAAATATTTTACTAAATTATGAATATTTTATGTAAAATTTTTGTTCTTTTTTACCTATTTATTTATTTATTGATAGATTCATATAATTAATTATAACAATATACTTATCTATATTTTTTCTTCAAAACTAATAAATGTCTGTAATCTTGTTTATGAGTTTTTTTTACTTAAGAGACTTATATTAATGAGTAGTATAAAAAGAAAATACATTAAATAAATATAGTATTTAACTTTTTTAAAAAATAAATAATATAGTAGGTTTGGTTCGGTTTGGTTCACGTTTTAAAGGCCTGAAACCAAACCAAACTAAACCGAGTTGGTTCTAGAATAACAAAAAATGAAATAGACCATATTTCAGTTCGGTTTTGATCGATTTCTGTCAGTTTGGTTCGGTTTAATCAAATTTGGATTGGTTTTGAACACCCCTAGTTGTGAGTGTTATATGTTGTAAAAGTGCTGGCTAATTCTTTATAAGCTCTATGCCTTCAAGCTCCAAATATGCTCTAATTTTTCTAAACTGACCAAATTATGCGTCATCTTGTTTATTTGGGGTTGATAATTTGAGAAAGATTTTCTTATATGAGATATAGATGTTGTATGAGGTGTATCTTGAATTCTTCTTCGGTCCTTTGTTTTTTGTTTTTTTGCTGAAAACATGGCCCAATTATTATACCACAAAACCAAAAAAAAATAAATATATTCAGCTCAACATACCCGAGCCAACTCGACCCTGCCCACTGGACCCTATCACAATCGGGCTATTCCTTGGGTTGGTTGGATGTGATAGGGTCGAGCCTCAGGTAAGGGTTCAGCCCAAACCAACTCTGTCGATGTGCAACCCTAATATTTGTGTTGGTATGAACTAAAAGTATTAAAAAGAAATATGAGAATAGGAAGAATAGTGAATGAAATACAGCAATCGTCAAGTTGCTTCAGAGTGCATTTGCTTAAGCTTATTTTATTAGAAAAATGTCCTTTTTTATTTAAAAAAAGTACTTTTAAAAATTTATGGAGTGTTTGTTTTAACTTTTAAATAATAAGAACCAATTTTTTTATTTTTTTATTATTTTGAGAAGCTACTCTCAGTAGCTTCTAAAAAAAAACTATGATGAGAGAGAGTGTGAGTAAAAACACATAGCGTACCTCTTAATTTTTACAACATGACAAATATGCCCTCCTCATAATTTTTTAACATGCTTAACACAATTGCACAAACACTCTCATCTACAAAGCTTTTGTTCACGATCAAAGAAGCTTACTACCGCCGTCACCTTCGAGTATGTGTTTTGGGTTATCTTGCATTATGGTAATGGTTTGCTCTTACTTTTGTTATTGTTCAGTTGAATTAGGGTTTGTTGATTGCCTTGTTTATGATTTCTAATCAACAAATTTCCACTTCAATTTGATGTTCCAAAGCTCTCATTCTGTGACTTTGCTTATCTTTTTGTCCCTACTCCTCCCCCTTTGTTAATTATTATTGGTTTTACTCTCCTTAAGATTGGGTTGGGCAAGAGTGAGACATAAATGATTGGATTGAGTTAATGATACACAAGGAAGGAGATCCTCTTAGTACCAGTTTTTTCTTTTGGTTAAAAATAAAACAACACACATTCAATATATGCTTTTAAAAGTGACATGAATGTGACATTTTTGGGATTTGAATGTATATCGACATGAAGCATTCTTTTTTTTTTTAGGGGGAAGGGAGGGGGATTGAAACATGTTGCATTACTTGATTCCTTATTATTTTTGTATACTTTACTAGCATAACACTAAGGCACTATTTTGTTCAACAGATGGGAGATAAGGGAGGAGAGGGAAGAGAAGAGATTTTAATGTTCTCTTGTTTTGAAGATGTTGGAGTGGAGGGGAGGAGACGGGAAATATTGACTCATTTTTCTTTAAATCCCCTCACTTTTGGAGGGGAGGGAAGGGGAGGGAAAATTCATTAAAATTGTTCCTACATTTCTTTCATACTTATTGAACCAAACGAGAAAAAAATCTCAATTTTCTCTTCTTTTCCCTCCTACTTAGTAAACTAATCTAAGAAAAATTTTAATTTTCCTCTCCCTCCCTTCCCCTCCTCTCCAAATTCCTCCAACCCAATAGATGGTAAATCGTTTTCTATCACAGTTGACAATTTCTCTTAACAATGGATCCAAATTAATCCAATGAAATATATATTTTTCTTGTGTGCAAATAAATGAATGTGCAACTTTTATATAAAAGAAAAAGAAAAGGAAATTTTTTTTTAGTTATAATAAAGATGGATCTCATACTTTATTATAAAGAGATGCATGATGCACCTTTTCTATTCTTGACCTAGCAGCAAGGGGGAAATTGATTTTGGTGACCATGGAAATGTCCATTTCTTATGTTAATAAAAGTTAATGCCCATTGATTCTTGCCATAAATAATGTATTGCTATAGAGTCAACTTTAAATGTTTCTAAGGATGAGAATTTTTCTATGAAATGGTTTCTAACTTTCTATCAACTATTTTTGAAACAAAATATATATATGTATTTCCATTTGTATGAACGCATACCACAAATATTTTAAACTAGAAGGCTTTGAACTGTGTGTAACTTAGATAGAACTTTGAATTTGTTCTTGAAGCATGTGTTTATAATACTAATGTTGTCACATTATTAATTGCTTTCTGTAGCATAAAATGACAGTAAATTACCAAATTTATCTGTTTTTAATTATTTTTCTCATAGAAACTTGGCACTATCTTTTTGAATTTGGGAAATATGTTTCAAACTAGATGTTAATTCAAGACTATAGTTTCCCTAAACATGACCTGATTATGAGTTAAAAAATAATAATAATGCCAATGGGGGCCATACCAATTTAAGGGCCACCTTCACCAGTAGAAAGATTTTGATGTGCAATTTTATAACTATATATAATCATTTCTAAAGTGAATGCACTAAAATAACATGTCCAGTATTTTACAAATCAGCCGCACATCAAACAAGGACCAATACCTTTTGAACTCTTTTGGTTAGGTGTGGGTGAGATGACCATAATAGAAAGAAGACAACATCTTAAATGCCGACATGTGAACACGATTTCCACAAAGAAACTCACTCTCATGCTCACAGTATTATTCTATACATGCATCTTGTTAAACCAATAAAATTTAAAAAAACGAAAAACAAAAGAAAGTCATCATTTTACTATGAAATAGTGGTCCATCCATCTATCATTATATAATTAATTACTGTCGTTTAATATGAGCACAGTATTAGTGAATTTGGTAACATCTTGTTATGCTTGGAACTTGAGCATAGTAGTAGTGAGTACTTCTTCCATCCTATTTTATGTGTCGTATTAAAATTTTTTACATAGACCAATAAAAATATTAAATAATCTAGATTATAATAAAGTTTAATAGTATTTTATCAAAATATCCTAAATTTAAGTGTTAAAGGAAGACTTATACTTTATTTATCATTATTTTCAATGAAGAATAAAATAGTAAAAAAGATAATTAATACTTCATTGATAATGTAAAATGATAAATAATTTGAGATATTTGAAATTTTCTAAAATGACAAATAAAATGAGACAGAGGGAGTATAGCTTTATATAATTAATTAATGTGAGCACAGTGGCTATCGACTATGCCCTGTTATGCTTGAACTTGAGCATGTGTGTAATTAAGACAAAACAGGGATGTTCCAATAGTATAATGTGCCTTTCTTTTGAATCTATTCTTGAAGTATGTGTTTGTAATTTTTGAGTTGAACATGACACCTTCTTTTATGGTTTGTTGGCTAAAGATACATTTTTTAATTTTTGTTAATCTAAAATCTGTAAATTAATGTACATGGTTATTCCAAAATAATGAAGCATATTGGTATACATGTCCCAACAAATAAGCATATACAATTTTTTTAATAGGAAAGGATATACAAGCACAAATGTGATGCCAGTATGTGATTTTAATATGTACTTTACATTTATATTGTGTGGTTAGAAAGGATGTGTTCATAATACAAGAATTTTTATGGACACTCTCCGTAAACCAAATTTGTGATTTCCTTATCCATTTAAAGGTTAGTGTTATATAACTTGAATGATTTTTATCTTATATTATAGATATTTTTATACATAATATTGTCTAATATATTTTCTGTTTATTTATAGGTAAATATTACCTCATCGACTTAGGATATTCATCATTCAAAGATTTCTTAGGACCATATAGGAATACAAGATATCATTTTGCACATTTTGGATTGGCTCCACGCTTTAAATCAAAAGATGAAATATTTAATGTTCATCATTCAAGTTTATGAAATGTTATTGATGGAACTTTAGGTGTTTACAAAGGAAGATGGTGAATATTGCAAAATATGACCAACTTCAAGTTTTAAACTTAAAATTTTCATTATATGGGTATATTTTGCTCTTCATAACTATATTAGAAGGATGGATTTATGTAATTTAAATATTCTTGAAACTTTTGAGAATCTCAATGAGTTGTAAGATATGAAGCAAAACTTCAATAATGGAAATGATAATGATAAACTTGCATCATGATGAATGGTAAGATCCCACACAAGTAGATGTTAGATACATAAAAGAAATAAGAAATGCTATTAGAGACTAATTGCTAAAGCAAATGTATTGCTAGTTTATTTTTTTTCTCCCATGTATTTAACTTTGAAAAAACTTGGACATTTTATTTGACTTTGATGTTGATAGTAAATAGTATTGTTGGACAAAAATATTCTCCATGAAATCATTGTTTTACATAAATTTGAATTATATTTTCAAAACTTTTAATATGTACAAAAAGTACTTTTTTATCCAAACATGTTTAACAAAAAATGCTTTTATGTTACTATATCCAAACAAGAGAAAAATCACTTTTCTACTAGAAAGTGTTTTTAATTACTGTAACCCAAACACAAAATAGCTTTTGATTTTTATAAAATCTCTAAATAATTAATCATATTTTTAGATAATATAAAATTCACTATTTTTTAAGCTTAAACAAATGACCTTCATTTGGGAAACAATGATATTAACTGATATCGTAGTTTGTATTCAATTAATGCAGCTACTGAAGCTGTAAAATGACAAGTTTTTTTTTTTGGGTCACTGTGTAGCTCTTAGAATGGTCCACTTTAAGGATAAGCCTTGATTAAGTGAAAAGTAACTAAAAATCACTTGAAGGTAGCTAGCTCTGTGCCAAAGCCAAGTTTTACTGAAGGAAAATTTGCGCCAAATGACCAATCTTACAAGATTTACGGTGGATGGTATTTGAATTTTAAATTATTTTTAAGTATAAAATACTTTCATTTTACAATAAATGAACAAATATGTCTTCATATAAAAGGTTTAAAATATCATGATCATATATATATTTAAACTTAGAGAGGTTTAGATTGCCACTTCAACTGCAATAAATCTAAGAAATAGTTACACACACACACACGTATATAAGAATAATGTAATTGTATAATGGACCTTGAAGCAAACATATTTATTCTTATGTATAATGTCTATCACTAAAAGTAAGTAACGTTGGTACTATATATTAGTTTTACATCCACGTGTCAATATATCATTCTATCTTTCTACGATCTGCCGAAAGAGATATAGATCCAATGGCATTTATGTAATGCTTTCATATATGATTTGTGAGAAATGAAACTTGGGCGAGTTAAACTAATAATGAAAGGCTGTACCCCACGTGCCAACTGGGACATAAATCGGATTGTATATTCGCGCGTGTCGGGTGGTGCTTGTTTCGTTCTACATCGTCTCCACAACTTACTGAATGATTTGGGGAAGAAAAAGTTTAGATGGGGTGAGAGAGGCTCGAACTCTCGACCTCAGGATAACTCAGAAGCTATGAGACCTACGCGCTAGCCAACTGCGCCACCACCCCAATGATGTCCCGTTGCCATTACGGGAGATATACTTGTCTAATTTTAACAATGCAAGGCGACAACAAAAATCCTCCGTCATTTTGTAAAAACTAAAAGGAGGAATGAACAAAGTTCCCGTTGAGTCAACTGCTCATGCCTGTGTATGGTGTCCAGACAAATTTTCATTTATTTCTTTCCATTTAACACTTTTTTGCCATTATTTACTACATATTAAGTAATAAGTGTGTCAAAAAACAATGCTGTTTTTCTGGTGGGAGAAACCCGTGAGTTCTAAATCTAGGGTAGCAAATCTCAAGGGAAATGATCCAGACACTGCTAAAGCAGAGCTGAAATTCTCTGGAGTTGGAATCCCTATAAGTGACTTTGCTTCTTCCACCAACTAACTAGGGTTTAATTATTATTTCCTTTTTATGTTTAAATAATCTTCCTGTGTAGGAACTTGGCAGGTTCTTCTTGTCTCAGAATTTGACAACCCTCACGGATAAGTCCCTAAAGTGCAACTGTCCTGGCTTTGGTGAATGAAAACCCAAGTAGATTTGAAGCAGAGCAGCCTAGGTGGTAGGCTTAAAAGCCCAACAACGAATGTAGGGTTAGGCTAGCTCATTTTGTAGGTGCCTTCTCATAAGGTCCCAAGGCCCAATATATTGGGTTGATAGTCTTGGTTCCTTTTTCATAATTGACTTTTTTATTTTGGTTTTTGGGGGGGGCGGGGGCGGGGGCGGGGGGGGGGGGGTGTTTGTTTCCTAGAGAGAGGGAGAGAGAGAGAGAGCATCAAGTGCATCATCGTATTCGTATGGTATCCGTAGAGATGTAGGGGGGGAGATGGTGGCAGGGTTGATGGGTCTGGACATCCGTACAGATTAACGCCAGTCTTTGCAGAGGCAACCATGCCATCATCATCACTTTCTTTTTTATTGCTGCTGGGTCCCCTTCCCTCCCCTGTTTCCCCTTTTCTTCTTTAGCACGTTGGAGTAAATGGATGCTCATGGTTTTTAATTGCCATATGCATACCACACTAAAACTCGGGGTTTGACGTAAGCCTGATGGCGACATGACCTCAGACTTCCAAGGAATAATAATAATACTAGGTGGAGTAAATAAAATATGAAGGATTTAACTTTTACTCATCCAATACTCAACTGTGCGTAATGCGTTGGTGGTATTTTCTTACATACATTGCGTCAAAAGTTTGCAAAGCATGCATATATATGCTGATGACGCCAACGTATATATAGAATTAAGGTATTTATTTATTTAGAGGATAAAATTGAAAATCATCCGTCACCCAACCTCTCTGATTTGGTGGTGATGGTGGTGGTGGTCGTTCCTTCATTTTGGTGTCTTCTTTAACCGCAGCATACCTATGATCCATGTTGAGGATCCTATTTGGAAGCCATATTCTGTGGGCTCACCCTCTCACCTCACCTACCTTCTCCATTTTTGCTCCCTATTTTCAAGTAAATATTTTATAGATAAAAAATGTTAATGAATTAATTACTAAAAGATACTATGTATGTGTAAGTATATATATATATAGAATAATTTTTGTAGAAAAGAAATTAATGAACATACATAGAATACGTATATATTTTAGTTTATTTTTTTGGGAGGGTAAAAAGAATTAATGGAGGAATGAAGTGTGCTATAATGTACAAATGATGCAAGATGGTAGTCTAGTATGTAAAAAGATGGGGTGTGGGTAGGTAGCAATGTTGTTAAAATTGGACTGGAAGAAAATTGATGTTAGGTTTAATCTAGTTATAGAGTACAACTGATAAATTCTGGAACTAGTGCAAACCAATGGAATCAACCTTGAACTGGTTGAATCGGTTGTGAACTAGTTCCAATTTTTTTAAAAACATTTGTTTAGTGTTTAAGGCAAAATAATATTATTTTTAGTATAAAAATATTTTTTATATGATAATATTATATAAGTATTATTATGATATATAATTATTAAAAATTATAAATTTACTTAACAAATAATATAATAATGAATTATTAGTTAACTATTTTAAACTCAAAATATAATTATGGATGAATATTAATTTATTTAGATTTAAATATTGAGTTATGAAATTTATTAATAATTTTTCTATAGTGAATAATAGATTAATAATTTAGTATTATTTATTTTAAAACTTTAATTAAATCAAAAAATTTATTTAAACTTAGATTATTTGTTAAATATATATTATTTTAATTAATACCAATTTAACTTGATTATATAACAGTTCAACCATTAAATTTTGATTTAATATCTGCTTTAATATTTTAGTTCGGAGAACACATAGTAAGGAGTAAATGAAGGGTTGAAAAAAACAAAGGGAGAGATAGTGGGATCAGAGAGAGGCAAGAGACAGAAGTGAGGGAGAGGTTATGATGTTTGTTAAAATGAGATGGGAGAGAGGAGAGGCATGAGGGAGTGGGCACAATGAGGAGCCGGAAGGGAACATAATTAGGAAAAGGACGGTGTGGCTCTTGCCTTCACCCCCTTATGCCCCACACGCTCCTCTCTCTATCTCTCTTTCTCCCATTCATTTTCTAGAATTTTTTAATCCAACCAGTCAGCATCTACTGTCAAATTAGATTCAAACAAATTCATGTCAAGGTAGAAGTATAAGGATAGCAAAACAATAACTACCTAATATAGTTAGCTACTAAGATTTAAACTCAAGATGATTAAGCTAGCATAGCCCACTGACCTTTCTTTTTTTTAATCTTTTAGCAACCAAATAATGTCCCCTCCTTTTTTTTTCGCCGATTTTCTTTTAAACCATTCATTATTGTACATTGAACATTAACAGTTAGTTCTCATAATCTCATCACAATGCTGTGGCGTTGCTATCAAGTCTTTATATCCAAGATCCGCATTGTTAATGCAGCAGAGGAGAACTGAGCATATATCCCCGTTTTGAACTCTCGCAGTTACTTAATTTGTATCAATATTAATGAAGCTGCCAATTAGGATCAAGGAAGACGACAAAAATAAAAAAAAAACGAAAAAAAGCAGAAGAAGACTTGGGGACTCAAATTAAAATGGGTGAATTTTACGTGTATTAGTGGGTAGCATAATCAGCACGAACAACGCAGAATGTCGTAGCTCAAAATGCCCAATGTATTCCTTACAAATATATTGGTTCTGGATGGAACACAGTAATTTGGATGGCTAGGGTTACGGGAAAGAGCAAGAGTGGCAGACAAAGTAGGGTTCGTGAAAATCATTTCTGACCCACTTGCCCGGACATAAAATAATGTGTAAAATATAGCAACGCTCCACCGGGTAACAACTCCAACTAATCATCTCCTTCCTTCCCAGTGCATTGCTTACTTTTTAAACCTTTCTATATATGCATATATATATCAAGTGATTTGATTTGAACATTAACAAACCACATAGTATCAATTTGTTTTCCCTCCCAAAATCTCACCTGTCGCCGTCTTTGTTTCACCGTACAGGTACAGCCCCTCCGAATGTTGAAGTAGGGAAAATTCTTTGGTATTCATTCTATAGGTTGGACATATGCTACCTGTCGAAAGGAAGGCACGCAGGAAAAAGGGCAGAGATTTAGCGAAAGAAAAAGAGAGGAAAATGTAATGATTTTATGCATATGCTTGCTTTATACATATAGATCCAGCTAGGTAGCGTACGATGGAACTGGATGAAGAATATAAAAATCGACGGCATATATATATGTGTGTGTGTGTGTGCATAGGTGCATCATCGATCCTTTAGAAATGGTAGCACAGTGGAGCGCAAATTCCAGAGTCACAGGTATGAAAAAGGCGTAAATTGCTGAATTAATGGCATGGAATCATGAGTAACACAATCTCCAAAACAAGATTTTGCAGGAATATTATAGGCTAGCTAGGATAGATATATTACAATTTATTAAGCCATGATATCGAGTGTGCATATATAGCTTTGTCTTCATGTGGCATCAGGTACTTGAATTGATGCGTTTTCTTTTAGTTAGTGAGGGAATGAATTGAAGGGAAGGGAAGGGGGGGAACGGTGCAGCCTTTTCCCTTGAGGACGCCAAAAAGCACTTCATCTTTTTGAGTTTTGGCTCAAAATTGTAGGGCACTGTGTGTGCGTGAGAGAGAGAGAGAGAGAGATAAGGGGAAGAGGGATGGGGGTCATGCCAGTTTTGGCTCACGAGCGAGACTTAATTTGACAATACCCTGCAGGTCTGGGAGTGAGAGAGAGAGTCCATCATTGCAAGGACTTGTTTATTTATACTGAGGTGGGCCACCATCGTGCTCATTGCAATTTCAAGGTTCATAAGATCGTAAGATCCATGGATTGCCATTTTTGATACCCTTCTATCTTCTATCTTATACATACAAGACAATCGAGAATCGTTCTCTCCGTGTCAAGTATATATAGTACGAGCAAGATCGAAATCCTTACGAGCATATATGTATGGTCATGGCATATCCATATTCTCTCGATCGCAAGGCATGGCCCTCTCGAATCTCTCACAATCTCATCTCTAATCATTTTAATTTGGGACAACTAACCTTGAAATTAATAGTAATGCATGTCTTTTCTAAATAATGTCTCTGCTTTTAAATTGTAGAGACATGTTAGTCATTAACTAGTTTATATAAAAAGTGCTTCTCTTTTGTGAAAGTACTCAAAATTCTCAAGGTTTTGATTGATTCTCCTGTCTCTACTTTGCCCATATAAAAAGGATTTTTCTAAAAAAAATATTTGAAGGCCATCCTTTGTCCCCCTCTTTCATCATTTTAAATTTAAAACCAAAGGTGAAATATGTATAATGGGAAGTGAAAAAGATCATGATCTATCAATCAATGAAACCAAAAGATTACTAACTTTTTAAAGATCATATGTATATATCCCCATCTCACGCAAAGACAAAGCCTATTTTCACAATTATAATGGTTCCAGAGGAGAAGTGCATGCTTGAAGTTAAACAGAGAGCTCTCCTTTTCTTTCACTCTTTCTTTTTGGCTAGAGTGCTTCAGAAAATGGAAAATTTATTTGCCTGTCACGTGTGAACATATCATTGGCCCTTTTTTCCCAAATCATATGTTCCACATTAATTAAATCTTTTTTTAATGCTCCCCGTTTGTAAACCCATCTATTATGTGCCTGTCTCCACATGCATATGGATTGTTTTACAATGCATTTTATTTTTTAAAAAAAGGCCAGACACAGCCAGTCATTAGTCAATGATGCATATATGTGTATGTGTGTCTGTCTATGAATATATATATATATATATAGAATTGTTACTTGAGCAGAGAACAACCATGCTATAGGAATGATGCACAAAGCTTCATAATAGTCTCTTAATTTTACAGGCTGCACCCACAAATAGCCACGATAAAGTACTGCACCCTAAAGTTAAAAATGTCCAGGGATTCGACCGGCAAATTCGAATCCTTTTGATGATAGGGCTTTCAACAATTTCTGATTATGAAGAAACCACCGAGGCCAAGTGCCATTTTTATTTTTTCATACACAATTTCCATTATTCCTTTTAAACTAGCTAGCTCTCACACTTCCAAGATCCCAATTTTATAAAACCCAATACAGAGTAAAAATGTCTCATCCACGAGTGCACTACAATAGGCATCGTCTTTGTATTTTCCCTAATCTCTAGTATATATACATCGATCCATAAGTTTCAGAATTAATGGACATTCTTTAGGGAATTTTCCTTTTCATTGTTTAATTCGTAATAATCTGAAATACCTACAAAATTCACCCAACGGATCACCTAGGAAATTTCTTATGGCACATTATGCCTACATATTCGCAGTATATAAGATTACGTGCTCATGTACGTCTATTTCGGAGTCATTGTTTACTACAATATACTCCTTTTTTAATATTCCAACAACTCGGAAAATGGAAAAATCTTGAAAAATCGTAAATAATATGGCTTTGTCGTGAATCGATCGGTTAATGTACAAGCATTACATGTTTGCGGCGAATGCCTCTTTTTTTTCAAAAAAAAAATTCCTTATAGTTGAAGGAGTGAATGTATGAACGCATACATACGTTATATAACATGCCCATGCGTTTTATAATCTACTTTTATATATGGGTACAATTTGAAAAGTAAAAACAACACATGGTAGATATCTTTGATTTCAATAAAACGAGATTGCGGCGGCTAACTATTCCCCAAATCTCGCCACCAATTACTCCAAGAACTTATATACAGTTTTTTAAACGACATTTAAATTTAAATTATTAAAAAGAAAATGGAAGAAAGAAGAAGTACGTAGAAGAAGGTAGAAGGACCAAGGAAGCATCTAAAATCAGTGCAGAATAGAAGGCGAAGGCGTACGAGGAAAGCAGGCGTTGTGGGTTTGCTCAATCAATACTGCAAATTGTCCATTCTCTTATTCGCACACATTTCAAAAGCAAGACGCCATGCTAAATTAAATTGCAGAGAGACACAATTCCAGTAATAAACAATATATACGAAACCCACCCACCATATTCCATTAGTGTGTGTGTGTGTGTGTATATGTATATGTATGAATGTATTCGATCAAAAGCATACTTGAAAATCAAGAGAAAAAGGAAGAAAAATGAAGAAAGACGAAAAAGGCTAGCTGCTAGCTATTATTTACACATAATTTGAAGGGACCCAAAGGACCCAAAAGGGAAAAAGATTTTAAAAAAACCGTTTAAGTCGATGGTTAAGATGAGAATACCGAGATTCCCCTCTTTCATGCATTAGCTTGAACTGATCGACGATGAGATATTAATGTCTCCTTTTTCTTTCGGTGGATGTAGTTAATCAATCAGATGAGCAATTAATCCATGATTCCACCATACCTTCACTTCTTGGCACAGTAGCAACACACTCCGGCTCCTTCTCTCCATGGAAGTTATCCGAAGAAGCCAAGTAGTTTACTATCCCATTAGCGACTCTCTCTGTGTTACTATAGTTGGCGCCACCGAGAGACCTCACCAGCGATCCATCATCTCCATCGTTGTTCGTACCCATGTTGCCCCTCCTCGTCATTGCTCCGTCCGATGATGATGAGACCATGTTCCGATGAAGCCCAGCAACGTTGGCGTTAACATGCGCGTGGTTCAATCCCAGTTCCTCCAACACACACATTTTGAGATGTGAATCAGCAGTGGGCGGAATTTGCAAAGATCCGTGAGACTTGGGGGCAAGAATGGAGGAAGAATTATTTGAGGTAGGGAATTTAGGTGGAGGTTGGAGGATGGATTGGAAGTTGAGAATTGGGTTGTGCATGTTGTTCACGTTGAGAGGAGGCTGCTTCAGAAGGCCTAAATCAGAAGAGAGTTGGTAGTTAATGGAAGGTGAGGAATTAGTGGTGGAATTAGAAGGTAAGGTATCAACCATGGAGGACGTTGTCGGAAATGACGGCATTGGAGCAGAAGAAGAGGAAGACAGAAATGGGTTTGGAGAGTGAAGTTTGTGAGGAAAAGGTCGGAGAAGATAAGGTGGCAAGGGGGTTTCCAAATGGGGGGATCTTAAAGTAGAAGAAGGAGCAGCAGGACCGAAGAGGTCCAAACGGGTCCTCGGGAAAGGAGACGAGGTGAAGGGGGGTGCCGGGATGCCAGTGAACTCCTGAACCATGGCTCGAAAGTTGGTGGTATCCGTAGTGAGCACAGTGGTAGGTGCACGCCTAGAAGCTCTAGACCTCTTCTTTGGGTTCCGAACCGCGCTGCTATTGGTGCTGATGGAGTGGGCTTGATCATTGGCGGCTGACACCGAAAGTAATCCTCGTGAAGAACTTTCTGGGGGCAGAGTTTGCCGTGGGCTGGGAAACGCACCGCCTCTGCTTTGACCTCCCAATTGACTCGACAAAAAAGCTTGGTTCTGTGGTGAAGAGGAAGACGGCATCAAGGCGCTAAGATCCGCCGATCTACCAGGTTTAGACCACACCATGTCCAGGTTCAGAAGCGGGTTGGGGTTGGAAAGCGACGGTGACCTTTGTATGGGATTGGGATTTGGGTCGAAGTAATTTGACAAAGGGTCCAACATGTGGATGTGGTGGTGCTGAGGCTGTGGGTTAGCGGTGAAGGGACCAACGTGGCTGGGTGGGTTGCTCAACAGGGCGGACATGGATTCGGCGCGTGAATCGTAATCTTCGTCACCGCCGCTGGAGGATTGCAAACTTCCACTGTTACCCGAATCCATGAGAGCGAGGGAGAGAGAGCAGAAAATGGAAAGACGTAAAGGTGAGAGAGATGTAGGGGGGGCAGCAGAGAGATTTTGGTGACTTACTTACACATACCCATTTAAGAGGAGGCTACAGAATGAGGTATGGAGCGAAGAGAAACAAGAGACATATTTCTGGTTCTGGAAGGAAAACTTTCAGAAAAGTACCCACGTCTTTAAGGCTCTGATCTGCAACCCCAACAGTGTTCGTCTCGCTTTTTGCTTTGTCTTCGAGCAAAGGGATTTACGTACAGAAAAGAATAAACATCAATTTATTACTAGAAGGGAGAGGGCGTACGCAGCACCAGTTAATAAAATTTGTGTGTTTGGGCTGAGGCTTGAGATCATCTATTTGTCCCGTGTTAGGGTTTCAAAGAGAGAGATGGTTGTCTTCTCTAAACTTTTTTTTTTCTATCTTAAAAGGGTGGCTGCTTGCATTTGCGGGTTCACGCAGAAAATATCAGAGGGGGGTAGCCATGGGAGGGTGATGATGGATGAAGAGTAGATGGTCAAAGTATGTGGGGAGTTGTGGTTTTGGGGTGTGAATCGGAGGAAATATGAGTCCGAGGGAGAGAATACAGAATTCTTTAAAATATTAATATTTTTGTTTTGTGTTAGATTTTTGGGAATAATAATGAGGTGGGCAAGCAACCAAATCAGAGCGATGGTTGTTGAATTATATTGCATAAAAAAGATTGGCCAAAGAAAAATGTATTGCGTAAAAGTAAGCGAACATTAGCTCCGTTACTTTTTCAAAACGCTTCAAGAAACCAATACGAATACAAAATAAATACTCGTTCCAAATTTAAAGTTTTTTATTTTAATTTTAAATATATAACTCTTTATAATATATAAAAAAATATTTATTATATATTTTTAAAAAATATTTTTATTTTATGTATTTAAATAAAAAAATTAAATAAGAATAATTTTAAAAAATATTATAATTTTTTAAAAAAATTAAAATAATTAATTGATTTTAATTTTTATTTTTAATTCACATAATTTGATTAAAAGTGTCTTATATTATTATAAATATTATTATGGATACGAGAGAGTATATTAATTTATAGGAAATATATATATATTATAAAAGAAATCTATTAAGTATTTTCTTTTAAAGGTTAACCCAACAAATTAAATATCTGTCAACATGTACGAAAACAATTAATTAAAGAAATGCATAAATGAGGCTTCTTGTCCGATATCTTTGACCCAGTCAGCATTGATTATTAAAATTTCACGGACAAAATTTAAAATATCTTATAGAGCACCAGGGTTTATAAAAAGCTCGATCAGAGAATCTTTTACAGTGTCACTACTCTCTGCAGAAGAGGAAGAAGAAAAATGATGATAAGTTTAATTATCACGTAAGGATTTGATGGAGGATTTTCTACCTTTAGCTGAGGATATGTCTTTATTGGTGCGTATTATTCTGTGATGTGGTAATATACTGAGTTTTAGAAACAAATTAAGGGAAGGAACAATAAAAAGGTCCAATTGTATTATTATTTATAATTACCAGATGCTGGCATGCTAGACGGATGAATCAGTTGAACCACATCAGATGAGTTCGCTGCAACCATCGACACCAAAACCCCCCTTTTCCCCTCATGGTAATAAACGTACGCACGTTATTAATTTATTTAACATTCTTCAAAATACTAATAGTCAACTTGTTTCATGAAATGTAGCTTTCCTTATAATTTTTTTAGGGGTACCTAAGTGTGGGTTTGTATTTGTCCCAACCATATCTCACGTCTCCTTAGTTTACCCGTAATTTATATTTTATTAGACAAATTGATTCCCCTCAGACTATTCTATTTCTTCTGTGCGGCTCTAACTACTGTCAACCATTTAACTCATCCTTTAACGTGCAACATCATGGTCCTCAAATTGTTCTTTTTCTAAATTCTAAATTATCAATTTTCTTATTAATAATTACTGTATTTCACATCCTTTTGCACAAATTAACCCTATCACCTACTAAACGCGTAGTCAATGGGAAGTATACTGCATATATATATATATATGTATACACCACAAGTCAAGAGTTAATTACCTAGTTAATTTCCTTTTTTATTTCTGGAAAAGTGACGATAAATATAAAACAAAAAACGAATACAAAAAATTGCTGTAACCAACAGCGTGTTAGATAACTCAATATTATTAGTCATGCAGAAATTTTTTTATTAGTCTTCTCGGCTTCATTAATAATCCACACCTGTTCTCAAGAGAAGGAAAAAAAATAGAGATGTGAGATTTTTATGTAAGACGAAGTAATATTAATATGTGTGTGTGTGTGTAGAGTGATTTTATTAATTGAGAATATGCATAATTATTATTGATGGATATGTCGTGGGCAAAAGTTGCGGAGGGAGGGGACTTAGCTTCACAAGTGAACTAAAGGAATAAGGACACGTGGGGAAGAGTTAATGTGGCCAAAACTGATGAACTAATGATGTGTCCATGAAGTTACTTGAAGGAGTAAAACTAGTTTAATTAGTGTGTGTATGTGTATGAGGAGGATGCGTTCACCTTCCCTCCACCTAAAGAGAGAGAGAGAGAGATATATATATATATATACATATATACACATATCAAAAGATTAATTAGGAAATGATGATGGGACCTCCGCTAATCCCACAACATACACATTACACCCTCCAATCCATCAATTTATCATTAACAGTATGATCTGTTGCCTGCTAGCTAGCTCGTTTGATTTGATGATAGATCATATCATCGTCTTTTATATATCCCTCCCTCAATAATACATATTTATCGAATCGGAGGGAAAAGAGGTCCAAAATTCAGTGACACAGGGACCCCTACTTTTCCCTCTGTCTACCTTAATGCTATTTCCGCATGTGAACCTGATCATATCCAGGGAAAATTTTAAAAAGGGGGTTAAATAGTTTCACAACATGTGATTCCACAAAATGGATTATATATATATATATATATGCTTAATTATATTATATGTGACAAATAGGAGGCCATTAAATATAATTTATTAAACGGCGCGTCGTGGAAGGGAAAAGGGGTAACCTGCATGTCACGTAAATTAATGGTAGATAGAGAATAAAATAATGATATATCCACACACACACACACCTTTTTTTGTTTCCCAAAGGGTTATGTTATATGGACAGAGAGATTGGATTTATGTAGTATGTATGATACATGAACCACGGAGAAGAAGCCGCTTGCGCTTAATTTATTGACTCAGACAATCATAATTAATTAATGGAATCGAGTTATAAATATATTCTTTACGGACAGGTAGCAGAAAGGAACCGCTTTGTTTGATTTTGCCTTAAAATCAGCTATTCAATTATTTATATTTTGACAACGGATTAAAAACCAAAACAAATGGACTGGGAAAGTGACGTTTAGCAAATACACAAATCTTCATAACTTTGTATCCGCGCGCCTTTCATACGGATAAAGCTCATTTCTGTCTCATAAAATAAAATATATATCAAAATTTCATCAGAGAATGAAACAGAAGGACGAATAATAACTACTAAATTTTGTCATTAGGAAAGGAAAAAAATGCTTACATATATACATAGTTTTCAAAATTAAACCAGTGTTCAGGCCAAATAAATAAACCAGTGTGGGAGTGCTAGCACATGATTAGTAATATATTTTCGTGTATAGTACATAAGTAATATATTTCACTGCCATACAGCATTAAATGGTTTTCTTATTTAGTGTTGTTGGAAAAAATAGTTATCAAGTATATATGTGTATGCATATCTAGCTAGTCTTTATCTGTCATCAAAGTTGTTCGTTCTTTTTTCCACAGTCCTTCACAAACTTCGAAGTTTTCTTCACTCATGCGCAAGAAAAGAATCATATGCTTGTTTCCCCCCAACTCAGAACTAAAAGTGCTTTTTTATTGTGTGAAAAATGAATTATCTTGACAGAAGCTTATATAGTGGTTTATAATATATATATAGTTTTTTTTTTAATTTAGGCGTATGATAGTGAATTAATAAATGATTAAAGGGGGGCAAAATACATTCCAATTCCCCTCAATATATTCTCCAAATCGAAATGCCTCTTCAGTATTCAGCAATGAGCACCACTTATACGAATATTTCTTGCCTTGCCTTTTTAATTTTATCTTTTTCGGTGTTTTCCTCTCTGCCATTATTCTGCACCATCCATCAAGAATCAAACACAACTAAAAAGATGGATACCCTAATAGCTTCCATATAATACTAATAGATTGACAGACAAGAGTACCCAGACAACCATGAAAAATATAAATATCTAACGCTAAAAAAAAAATATCTAGTCAATGAAATATACAGCTTTTTTTTTCTTAATAATATTTTCCCTGTTTTCCTCTGATGGATGATGTGCGATCAAGCTGTACTGCTACAGCCCAAGTAGAGTTTTTTATAATACTTGGAAGAGTGTACAAAAGCATAACAAAACTATATGTTCTTCGAAGCATTTATTGTTATTATTTAAAATTTAATAATTTAAGCTGTTAGAAGACAGTCATTTGTAAATCCCTCCTTCTTTAATTAGTTTATATTTTCTGACCAGAACGGATATTTTGTATCTAGACCTATCATATGTGCAGTGCAGTGCAGAACAGAAAGAGACTGGGGATCAGGCTGAATTTTCTTAATGATGCTTTTACCTAACCGAGCCAACAATTTGAAGATATAAATTGATTCTTAAACGTATGATTAGACACCACTAATTAACTTTTTCTGATTATTTTAACTTTATTTTCCGAGGAGGAAAAAATGAATTACATGCCAAGTCAATTAACTCTATTGCACTAATATTCTATTCAGCTAGGTCAAACAAGTTGTAGGTTCACAGGTAGCATGATCAAATTAAGATTATCAAAACGAAATCGCGGAGGTCAAGCAAAGTGTCAACACTACAAATCAATCTACGAAATATATAAATAAAATTGCAGAGTCGTAGGATGCCTCTAATAAAAAAGATGTAACGAACAGATGTAGATCAGCTGTTTGACAAATATATTTTTGTTCCAAGTTCACGGAATTCAGGTTATGAAATGTACGAGCGTTATACAAGTAAGTTTGGTGAATGGAGAGGAATATGTAGAGAATTAGTTTTGACGAAATGAGTACTGCTCGGGAATAGAAAGAAGCACTGTATTGAATATTCAAAGTTCAAAGAATGCTAGTTTTCAGTCTCCTCATATCTTATCAATTGTAGTAATGCTTCAGAGCCATTGAATTTTTGTGATACTTATGGATGCACATCAAAGTAACAATCTACTACATTTTAGATGAAAATTGAAAGAAGATCCCCAGAATAATGGCTTTTCATAAGAAAAAAAATTGAGGTAAAAGGATAAAAATTAAGTTTTAAAAAAGGCCTTCAACTTTTGATCCTTCCTTTTTTTTTTGTTTGTTTGTTTGGAGGAGGTAAATTATTGAAAGGGAAAAGAGATGGCGGTTGATGTTAAAGCCAAATGTTTTGGTGTGGGAAATGGCGTGGAGGATAGAAGAGAGATGGGGAAGGAGGCAGCAACATCATCTTTGTTGAAGCTGATTTGAGAGATTGATGAATAGATTTGATTTGGAGAAAGTGATGTGAATAGACAAACATAGTTTTCAAGTCGGAATCTAATGTGACCCAATTTTCAAATAGTCGATTCCAGTCCCTATTTTGACAAGTCTAATGCTACCTAACTGTTCTACCGATTCCCCCCCCCCTTTTTTTTTTTTTTCTTTTTTTCCTCATTAATTAATTAATTAAAAAACTCCGCTATTATTGTTATTGTTACTATTATTATTATTGGTATTTTGTTTGCATTTTAAGCCATTCCTTCTTCCTTTATTAATCAGTGATTTTATTTTTGTTTGTTGTAATTTAGCCAATCAAAGTTAATAAATCTAATGTATATGTTTAGATATAGATAGAATAGAACAACACAAGTCTGCGTAGTGGGTGAGGTCAGATGATGGGGTCAAGCAATTTGTACAAGAATACAAGGTGTGCTCCGTAGAAGCAAAGGGTGCCCAACAAACAAGAAACTACCTTCTTGTGGGATTTGACCATTCCCTTGTTTCCTCTATCTTCATTTCTCACTCTTGGATCAATGCATTTACTTTACTCTTGTTATTCAAAAACTATGTCTAAGCCTTAAGGTTTAAAATTGATATATCTTGTGAATAATTAAGTATATGGACACAAGCTCCGAGCCCAAAGCCACTAGCAACCCTCAGACATAGCCCAAAAACAAGTCAGAATCGTACGGAACAACCCTAATTAAACATTTTCCTCCATCCTCCATTAATTAGCGTCACAAAACCAATAGTGAATGTTCCATCAAAAACAACAAAACCAACAGTGAATGAGAGTCGTTTACTCCTATTTTGTCTGTAAAAAAGAGTCGTTTATTTTATTCGCATCTCACATAACAAACAGAAATAATAGCGCCATGGTTAGTACATTTTTTCAGTTTCTAACGGTGTTTTTTTTCGTGAGTTTTTCGGCTAGACTTCTGACGGTGTTTTTCTTGTCCCAACATTAATATTGCGTAGAGTTGGACCACTCAAATTTCGAGGCCTCAAGTTCATTACTGGACCACCTTTAGGCTTAGGTTTCGTCCAAAACAGAAGTTTGAGTATTGTTGTTAATCTCAGAAAAAAAAATTCGGATGTTCTCCACCAAAAAAAATCCGAAGTTAAAAAAAAAAGAGAACCAGTGGGGTTTGGGAACCGGGGAAATCCTGAGCTTGGACAGCACGAAAAGAACTGATGATGCTCGTCAGTTGTTGTTGCCCGGGAAAGAAGTCAATTCACCCTCCACAATTCCATTGCTAGTAGTTAGTTTGATCCGAAATCGCCAAGCATGCCCGTTTCTAGGTTTATTTTCTTTTTATCCAAGCGTCGCTCTACGAGGGAGGTTTTCCGTCTTCTTCCGAGGTCATTTTCTGTATCCCTTCTTTCTTCTCGCTTATTCGCTTGCGCACTTTGGTATTTGGACTTCTAATTATCTCATTCACTTGCGCCGTGAAATGAAACCAACAAATATGAGTTGCTTATTCCATTATTTTAAATCTTTAGAAGATAACTTTCTTTCTTGGAATCTGCCTGAGCATTTCCGGTAATTTGGTATCTGACCTTTGCATTGGTCTTTTACTTTTGGCAATTGCTTCAAACTTCGAACCGTCGGATTATCTGGGCTTCCTGAACTTTATTTTATAACAGGCATTTAAGTCCCGGTTGATATGTGGTGTGATAGATAGTAATGATTCGAGCAAAATTTGGCTGTTTCCCAACATAAGTCATAATCTAAACCGCGATCCTGGAACAATCAATATGGTTGCTTTTGGCCAACTGGTTCTCGACCAATTATTTTTTACTCTGTTCTTTGATCACTTTGTATCAGGTCTAGCCCCTCGAGGAGAGTTCAATCTTTTAGCTATTCAAAATTATCAGGACACAATAAAGCAAAACCGGATGCTCATCCTGTAATGTCTGTAGAATCACAAGCTTCTCGCTCATCGGCTCCTTATGTTATTGTATGCTGCCCTGCTACCTTTTTTACATAGCTACGCACCATTTGTTTCAGTGAATTTTTGTTCTCGTACAACAGTTGCATAATTATCTATATTGTTTCGAGTTCATTAGTTTTTCGTGTACCATTCACAATCACACATTTGATTCTCTGCAGCCAGCTGCTATGCTAGGGTTTGCGGGGATAGTAGCATTTTTCCACTATAACGATGAGAGAAGAGCTGTTCCTAAAGGTACTTCTATTGTCAAGTTTTCTCTCTATCTCAATTAATGAGATTTTCTCACTCTACTTCTGTTTCAAATTCTACTGCCGTCCTCCTTGTTCTTCTACATCATAAACAATGTTGGCAGTAATTCTTTTCCTTGACTGCAAATCAGCCATTTATAGTGAGCTAGAGTTGCTTTCCTGACAATATCTACTGTCAGGAAAAAACCATAGTGTTCTAGTTTAGATGCATGTCTTAAAATGATGCTATCTGATTCCTGTAGATCATGGCTTGCAACAAAATTGTATATATATGTTTAGTGAATGCTAGGTTGCTGCTTGTTAGTGCAGACCCATTGAATTACCATAGGTTGAAACTATGTCCATACTTTTCTATGGTATATCATGATCTGATTGTTCCTCAGCTAGTTCTATTTATAAGAATTTGTATAATTTCCATTTTATGGGTTGAATCATTTTGCAAATTTGGCACTCGAGACTTGTCTAGGACAGGAGCTTGGGATAGGTCTGAGTTCCATTGATTTCTAACTTCATTGGAACTATTGTGTGAAAATAGATGCACTATCTGCAAAAGAAAATAAAAAATAGTTGAGGTGATGAAGAGCCAGAAAGAACCACGCAATCATCTCTCTCTCTCTCTCTCTCTCTCTTGTATTATAATAATTTTTGACGAATCACTTGTGATGTTTGGTGGAAGTACATGTTCTCATGCTGAAGTCCTCTCATTCTAGTTTAAGGCATCAAAGCATATTGACATATGTCAGTTATTGGACTAGGCACTTCAGTAATATCAAAAGAGAGTTTTTGAACTAAAAAATGGAAGTAAGTTCAATTTCCATTGTCTTGTTTCCTTTGTATGTTGGATCAGGTCAGGCTGATCACCGTTGTGGCAATACTACCAGTGGACCCATAATTGGGGGTCCATTTACTCTAATTGATACAGAGAAGCGAACAGTTACAGAACGTAATTTTCTTGGGAATTGGGTTCTTCTCTACTTTGGCTATACCTCGTCCCCTGAGCTTGGGCCAGACCAAGTCAACATTATGGCCAAGGCAATTGATATATTAGGTTCAGCACTTCTCTCTCACCTTATTGTAGTACAACTGTAGTATGTTGTTTTTCTCTGATTAGCCTTTGCATAATGTATTTTATTTGCATGAAGAATCGAAACAGAATCTTAAGATTCTACCAGTATTTGTTACAATCGATCCTCAGCGGGATACTCCCTTACAACTTCGTGAATACCTTAAAGGTTAGATTACCAGACACCCTAAAGTATCATAGTCTTTAGTTTCTGCAATTTTTTGCTGAGAACAATTCTGCTATGTACATTTTCCCCTCTAAGCTTTCCTGTCTTTGAGAAACTGCAGAGTTTGACTCAAGAATTATAGGGCTATCCGGACCTGTTACAGCTATCAGGCAGATGGCCCAAGAATATCGTGTTTATTTTAGGAAGGTAGAGGAGGAGGGTGGTGATTATCTTGTTGATTCTTCCCATAACATGTAAGTCTCTGTTCTACGGTCTTTTGTAATTTTGTATGCATGGACTTCACATGGACTTTGATTGTGCAAAAACTATCAGGTATTTGTTAAACCCTAAAATGGAGGTTGTGAGAAGCTTTGGAGTTGAGTATAACGCGGATGATTTGTCGAAGGAGATATTGAAGGAACTGAACAGAAACACATCTTGATGCTTCTGATGGAAGGGTTGATGGTGATGCCAATGGCCTTTTGGTTGAGTAGTCTCTTCTTCCATCTCATCTGATTGAATTGATTTTTCTCTGTTTTTCTCTTCAAGCATTTTTCTATCTGAGAGGAAAACTAAATTCGTGAAAATGCGCTTCATTTTTATGTTGCTGGCGATGTAAAGTGAATACCTCAGATAAAGTGAGTGAATATTCGTTAGTTAGGGTTTTTGAATTTCGCAAGGTGGCGTTTATTTCTTCGAGTGCATTGTAGCCATGTCAGTTTTTATCAAAAGCTTTGTGTATCGTGAGTGAAAATTCGTGAAGGCCGCACGTGCATGCTTGTGTATCGCCCTGTCAATGTTTAATGTCTCTGCGTGCGGACTTAATGAGGCAATCACGCATGAATTACTAATATGCAGTTTAAATTATTGGGAACTTAAAAGCGACGAGCCCTTAGCAAGTGAAGCGCTAACAACGCAGCTGGATAGATTGGTGGTAATATAATTTTACGAGGATTTTGGGGTGGGAAGCTCGAGGACTAATTTTTCCGTTTGATTTAAGTGCAGTGTGTCTCGTCTTCTTATAGGTTACGTTGACATTATGCAATACAGCAAGATAAAGAGGAAAAGAAGTCTAGGAATGATGACACTTTGTTGAATATGTGCAGGCAAAAACGAAGTGTAATATTTAATTCAACTTTCCTACGTGCTTGCTAGAAAATAGAAAATGCTTTCCTTTACACACAGCAAAAGACCCTTTTATCCCGCGTCCAAAATGCTGTTTTCCCTTGTCTTCCAAGTTGCTAATGGCTCAAGAGATCAGAATGTTCTATCACTATTATCATGTGAAAACAACGAAAAGGACTTCTATTGAGTGTGAAAAAGACAACAGAATGAAATTAAAGGGACAAGTGTGCAGAAGTTGATTCTTGAACGTAAGATATTAAGATCCGAGAAATGATGTATTTTGTTTTATTGGCATTTGTGATGCCCGTTGCTAGACATAAAGAGAACGTGTCGCCGTGTGATTGCGGGCAGCCAAGGGGTTAGGTCCCATACGATAAAGGGTATTATTACTGATTTGAAGATTACAACCCGGTGACCAATTCTGCTTCGCCGACTTAGCAGCGACGCAGTATGATCTATGCATATGCAAATGCAAATGCAAATGCAGATACAAGTAGAGATCATTACCATATTCGGTACAAAGGCTTTGTAGGATCTCACACCCATTCCATGTATAATACACAAGACACCAACAAACACTAGAAATCTGCTAAGCGGGGTTAGACAGTCGTGAGAGTTGGCCTCAAAATGGAGAATCCAGATCTGACACCGTCCACAGGAGTAGCGCGATCTTCATCAATCTTGTTGGAGCAATAGTTCCTGACGGCCCAGAGCTCATAGGGCGATGTGTCGAGAGCTAGCCACTGCTCCACCGTGAACTGCTTCTGGGCGCAGGGCATATGGGGCCCGGTGGTGGTGACCTCGACGTAGTTGCAGTACCATCCATGATGGGAACCGGTACCGTCGGAGGTGACGTTGACGGCGCAAACGGGGCCGTTGAGGCAAGGACCCCGGCCACTGAAGATGTCAAGGTTGCCCCGCTCGTAGTAGTTGTAATCGGGACCCATTAGGCCGCCCCAAGCTTCGAGGTTCCTGATGAAAATCTCATAGCCGTAAGAGTCGTATAGTTTGAGGCCGATGGTGGAGTCCGTTCCTCCCTTGATGATGGATCCAGTCCTAACGTACACCGTGTACACGCAATCGATGTCGTCCTGCATTTAAGTCCCCATTATTTCAATATTCAGGTAGAAGGAAGTGAGGGTTACCATAAAAATAAATGTTTGGAGAAAGAAAGAGATCAACTTACAGATCTAACGATTGCGGCGAAGCAGAGTGAGAATAGAAAAAGAAAAGCAGACAGCCCAATTCTGTGAGCCATCCTTTTGTGGTGGTGGTGGTGGTGACGGGTGAGAGTGGGGGAACAGAACGCCCCTATATAATATGGAGCGGCACGTGGTGAAGGGGGGATGATTCCTGATGTACGCTTTGAGTGTGTCGGATAAGAGATTTATTTGTAATTTAAATTAAAGTTAATTTTTCTTATTATATATTCATTAATTAACTTATTTATAATTTTTTTGGACAAAAATATCTATTTATTTATCTATTATCAATTTTGTCATGTTATCAAGGCACAAATAATTGTGGTTAAAAGAAACCCGACAAATGATTATCGTCTATAGCTTTTTATATATATTTGTTTTAAATTGTGATACAATGATAATATTTTCTGTTTTATTATTTTGAAAATAATTTTAACTGTTTTTGAGAATAAATTTTAAAAATAAAAAAATAAAAAAAATTGTTTAAATAATTATTCTAAAAATCATTACTAATAAGTGATAGATGAGTTATTTAAAATTATAACTTTACTATTAATGAGATGGATATTTATCACCTTTTCTTCTGTTTTCCAGAACAAAAACTATAAAATATCTTAAAGGTGTTCTGAATTTTCTGTTATTTTATTTTTTTATTTTTCAAAATAATTTATAAAAAACAGATTTATCAAACAAATTTTATGAGTTTTCTGTTTCTAAAAATAAAAAAACTGTTTTTAGAAACATGACCAAACATCCCATAGTTATCGATTTTTTTTTTGGAAAACGTTATACTGTTATTTATAACAAAACAATATTATTGAAGGTTACTAAATAATATTTTGTATATTTTAATGAACTTATTATTAATAATTATTATAATTTTACTTATCGTTATATTATATAAAAACCAGAATAACTGGATTTGTAAATTTTGACATGTTATCTTTTTAAAATTTTTAATTTCATTTTTTTATGTTTTTTTTGGAAAAAAAATTAGATTATCCCTACATTTACAGATGGTTTCTCTAGTTAGTCATTAAAAATTAAAGCTAGTCAGTCTGTGAAGGGTCATTAATGATTAAATGAAAAATATAAAATACTTAATATTTAAGATAAATTATTAAATTTATAATAATAAGAATAATAATAATAATTATTATTATTGATTTGGTAAACCATCTATTTTTCTAAAAAGACAGTCTCACTTTTCCGTATCCAAGGTAATGGATTACCGCGTCCCCTGTATGATGTGAAAAGGACGTGCACGAACCCGAAACATCGTGATTCCCCAAGAAATAAAGGGGAAAAGAACAAGATGTGTGAGGTGCATTCTCAACCCAACAATTTTCTTGTTGAGTTTGCACATTGCCAAAACCAAATGCTGTGGGGAATTAGTAATTACTGCATATTTTCTAATTACTAAAATAAAGAAGGAAAAAAAGATGGGTGATAGTGAGATGCATTCCCAACTAAACCATTTCTTTATTGGGTTAATTATTATTGTGTTTTATGTAACAAAAAAATTATTGTTGTGTTTTCAGATGGCCAAAGAAGCAAATGATGTGGGTAATTACCGCATATATTTTTTACTACATCAGTAAAATGTTTGTAAATATATTAATTATTCCCAATAACAACAACACCACATGAACAAATGAGCGTGGAATGGAACACAGCAAGAAAAAAAAGGCAGTAAATCCAAGTGAACAAGGCCAAATTATTTTTATTACATATAGTCATCCACCTAATCAAGCAGACAAGCCAGATCCGATGATGGCATCGCGACCTTTATTATTGGGGCAGAGATCCCTATCAGCCCACAGTTTTTAGGGCCACGCGTCCAGCGCCAACCATTGCTCCACCGTAAAGAGCTGCTGAGCGCACGGTGTGTGGGCCCCGGTGGTAGTGACCTCCACGTAGTTGCAGGACCACCCGTGATGGGCCCCCGACCCGTCGGATCTGAGGTTCATGGCACAGACGCTTCCCTTCAGCAAGGCCCTCTGCCACTGAAAATGTCCACATTACCCCTCGCCAAATAGTCGTGATCCACATTCATTAACCCGCCCCACACCTCCAGGTTCTTTATCCAGATTCCGTGTCCGTCGGAGTCGTATAATTTCAGGCCTATCTTGGAGTCTGTTCCTCCGTTGAAGATCGACCCTGTCCTTATATATACAGTGTACACGCAATCATCCTCCTGCTCCACACCCATAATAATTATTATTCTTATTCAGTAATTCTATTGCCAAAAAAAAAGTACGACAAGGGCAGTTTGAGAGAGAGAGTATCTTACCGATCTCACAGAGGTAGCGAAGTGGAGTGGGAGAAGGTGAGAGAGGAAAAGGATTTTGAGAAGCATCTCTTGCTGATTTAATTCAATGCGAGTAGGGAAAGGCCATCATAAGTAGAGCCATACAGTGCATCAATATTGATATTACTTTATCTAGTTCTTAATATCTTTTTAATCAAATTATATGAATTAAGAATTAAAATTAAAATTAATTAATTATCTTAATTTTTTTAAAAATTTTAATATTTTTTTAAAATTATTCTTATTTATTTTCTTTTTCTTTAAATACATTAAATAGAAATATTTTTTTTAAAAATGTATAATAAATACTACATTATATATTGTAAAGTATCTTATATTTAGAATCAGGATAAAAAATCCTATATAAAACCGGAGGTAGTAAATTTTATCAAGTATGCGTCGTAATCAACTCACTTGGATCGTTGATTGTTCCATTCTTAAAGCTTCTTCTTTTTTATAGCATTTATCAAAATTTAAAATGATGGGTCAATTTGGAAACCCGTAGCTATTTAGAATGGACACATGGAGAGAAATCAGAAGGGGGTTCCCCAGTCTGGATTGACCTTTAGCATCTTACACAAAGTCAACAGCCCCACGACAGAGATCGCTTCAGACTGAGAGTTACACGCAAAACCATTTCCAACTCATTCCTTAATGATATTCAAGTAATTAAACTATGAACAATTTCTCCAGTTCCTAGTTTCTTTTCAGTTTTTCTTTCACTGGGCTTCTATTGTCTGTATGTTAGTTAAATCTGGACTCTGTATTTATTTTCCTATGAAATCAAGTATCTGTTGGTTAAAAAAAAACCTGAACAATTGATAAACTAAAGGAGGACTAATCTTTTTGGTAATGGCCAATGTCATGATTAGTACTGATAAAGATGGTTTTAATAAAGAAAAAAATGAAATTTATCATAATATGTTTAATAATTAATAATTTTTTATTAAAAATCTCAGTTTTTTTAAGTTAATAATAGTTATTATATTGAAAACAAAACACATTAAAATGAATTTTTTTTATTTTCACTTTATTTTGAATTAATTTTCTTTCTACCAAATATAACATGAGTGTATAAGGATTGTTTTGATAGCTATTATGAGTTTTATGAGGACTTATTCATTGGGTATTGTAAAATGCATTATTCTGCTTAATAATCAGGTAAATCCTTAAAATCACTTATTTTTATAAGTAAAAAATTTTTACTTTTCATCCTTATTAATCATTTATTAGACTCTTAGCCTCATTTAAGCCCTCAAAAATGATAATAATCATTCAAATATATTTATTTTCATAAATTTATTTTTGAGATAAAAACATATAAACATAAATTATTTTTAATAAAATTAATTAATCTTAAAACCAATTCAGCAAAATCTAACCCAAACAAGCATTAAATTGTTGAACGTAATTAATAATGATAGTTTGAAAGTGACAAGCGGTGGTACCAGATAATAACATTGGGAAAAAAAAATGTTTGATTAAACATAAACAATCTAGTACTTCTTATGACGACACAAAGCAAATTCAATTGGTTGCCAAAAAAATCCTCTTTAGCAGCTCCTTTTATTATGTTTTTTAATAGGAAAAGAAAAAGTAGCTCCACGCGGAACACGAGTTTGGATTCCCAGCCCACCTCCAATAAAAGATGCGCAGGCTGCACAGCCTTGAATAGCAACCGTTAGATGTATCGGACGGTTCATGCATGGGCAGAAAATAGAGACGTACTTTTTCAGTCTTCCTCACCAATCTATGTCAAAATGAATGATTCCTTGAATTGAAGTGTTTGTAAGCAATGAGAAAAAAAAGACAGAAGACCAAAGACAGCAAAAAGAGATTGTAAGAAATGTCATTGCGGTAGAATCAAAGAACTCAAATATAAGATCTCACACGCAGAATCCAATACAATCTCTGCCAGGCAAATTGGAAACCCCATTCATTGCAATTCCAATAGGAATAGTCATTGTTGAAATATTCACCCCAAGAGTCTCAAATTTTCATTTTCCGTTATTTCATCGGTCATCACTACTATTTTTCCAAAATCAATTTTTAATCCCACGGAGTTAGCTCACCTGTTAAAAGGCAATCTCCTCAAAAGCATCCTGATTCCATCGATACCACCAAAACACTAATTATTTTGCATGACGAGAAGATACATACACACACACACATGTATCCTTTGAAAGTGAGATCTTTGTTTTGAGGGAAACGAGGATGAAGCGTCTTCTGAAATGCAGAGCTCAGGTGAGAAGCGTCCCGTTTCTCTCCTCTCAAGAAATCGTCCACCGCGCCTCCACTGCAGGCAAAACACATCATTTCACTAAAACATTATGCGACCTGGGACGACGATTCTCTTAGAAAATCTTGATAGTCCATTGCTAAAACTGATTTTCACCCTCATATTTTCGTCTCCAGGTGCTCACGCTGTGTCATAACGGGAGAAAACAGGGTGTTAGTTAGGGATGTCTTGGTGAGGAATGGTTTACTGATTGAGGACGAGTCTACCAATTTAGGGAGTGAACTTGAAGGAGCATATTCGATTCTTGGGTTCCGATTGGTGTTTCTTCCATTGCGTTTGTTTGGTTTAAAGTTATTATTATTAAAGCTTAAATTTTTTGAAGGAAGGAGCATGATTGTATTTCAATGATAATGGAGAAAGATAAGCTTTTAATTGTAATGGTTAATGCATAGTCGAAGGAATATGCTGGTCCGGTTTTGTAAACATTGCATTTCAGTGGAGAAACAAGATAAATAGTGGGTATTGTGTAGAATAACTTTTCTTTTTTCTTTCTTGAATGAAAGAGTTTTAGATATAGTTTCATCTTTATTACTTTGATATATTTTAACTGCTTGATTGTGTTTCAATAATAGTAGCTATATGATTGTATTTCAGTGGTAATGGTGAAAGATATATTTTTATTCTAATAGAAAAGGATATATTTTTGAATGAAAGAGTCTGACTGCTTATCAAACGGATCTTATTGAGGTCTGGATGATGGTGTCCAGTTCTGGCGAGATCTCCATCTTCCGTGGTCATCTGGTTTAGAGGCAAATGAGTATTAAAGAATGATGAGGACGCTATGTTACATGAGTTTTGTGTGGCATTGATTAATAGCCTGTTTGGATTCAGCTTTTAAGTGCTTATGGATCCCATAAGTGCTTATGTGGTGGAGTTGCCAAACAGAAATAGCTTTTTAACAAGCATTTATACCTCAAATAAGTGCTTATAGAAAAAGCTGATTTTTTTAGCCTATGATAATCACTTATCCTCCCATAATCATTTATTTCATTTTTTCTTCTCATTATCTACCCAATAATCACTTAAACCCCAATATCCAAACACATTTCTTTTCTCAAAATCACTTATGAGGTAAAAATATCCAAACAGAAATCACTTTTGAAATAATCACTTATTCTCATGATCACTTATTTTCATAATCACTTATACATAATCTAATCCAAACACATCCTAAGTGAGCCATTATAATCACGTTAGGTTTGCATCTTGCCTGCAGTGGAGGCGCAGCGGACAATCTCCTAAGGGGAGAGAAACGGGACACAGGTGAGAAGAAGGGACTTAGATCACCTCAAGTGTAGTTCCCTCAATTGCGTTAATTTTCATTGCCAGATAAATCTGACAGTGGAAATTATATAATAATTAAAACAGTGTAAAAGGTTAGCCTTTATTTCATCATCATCGCCATTTCCTCCTCCCCATCTATTCATCTTTCATATCCTGTCTTCCTCATTTTATGAATCAACATTTCATTTACAAAGTTGCTGCACTACTTCAAAAGAGCTCGCAATTATCTTTCAGGTTACAATATTAACAAGTTGTTAATGGTAAGCCATCCTTGAGATTTAGAAACTATTGCAAATAAACTTATCATTTGTCCGTCTCCCACTATCAAAACAGAGGATTTTGTTGCATTAAGATGTGTCTTTAAACGTGAATAGTAGAGCATGATTTTGTGAGTGTCTTTTATTTTGCACGTATCTCATTTGAACGGTTGTTGTTGAAGTTACCAAACTTGGTGAAAAGATGCCATGCTGAACCTCTAATGCCAGGTTTCTTATAAAGCTTCATAAAAACACTTTCCAACAATTCCGTAACCCATCAATCTCTATAAACACAATTTCAGTATATTTTTTTCTTTTTCACAGCAACAAATTACATACTTACCTTCAATATTTGTTTTCTCAACTAATCACCATTTCATACTTGAACCCTCAAAAGCGATTTCACGGCAATTTCAACTGCTTACGAATTTCATAAACCATGGCTACCCATCCCCTTGACTAACGATGAAGAAGGAGACAAAGGAGAGGGAGGCGAATTTGGATGCAGACCTAGAAGAAGGTGGAGGGGCTAGCTTCCTTTGGTGACCGTCACATCTGAAGGACATCGAAGAGTCGAGCTACTTTGAGTCCTGGTAAATTTGCGGAAAGCTTCGATTGAAGGGGGAGGGACGAGCTTCCTTCAACCACTGAAATCTCACGTCCATCCCGCCACCCTCCCATCCAGAGGCAATTGAAGGGGGAGTAGTGAGCTTTCTTTAGCAACCCAATTCGTTGTCTTCTTCATCGATGCCAGGAAATCACGATAGAGCCGGAGGATGAGCGAAAGGGTCTGTCTTGGGCAAGACCCAGTGCAATAAGAGAAGAGTTCAATCCCTAATGTGTATTTTCTTTAAAAAAAAAACAAAAATAAGCTCCACTTTACACCGTTAGATCAATCTGATAGTCACTATTAACGCAATTGAGAGGCAATTAAGGGAACCGCACTTGAGGTGATCCAAGTTCGAGAAGAAGCGAAGCAAAGATGCTGATCACTCTCATTATCAAAAAGATTGGGAACTTCACTGTTTACAATGGACACAGAGAGTTACTTTTTAAGCAAAGGAATATTATAGTGATTGGTCACCACACAGTCCAGTCATTCTTGCTTGCAAGATTAGGGCGCTAGGATTTCCAACCAAGGCTGGAGAGAAGATAGCCGATGAAGGATGCGACAACGATTGGTAAAGCTGTCCTGACACGATAGTATGGGGAGATGTTAATTAGGAATTAACGGACAGGATTTGCTTCAGATTCTTGATGACATGGCACATTGTTAGTAGACTATTAATCATACTAAATTACATCATTTCAACATATTTTCCTTCTGTTACACATTCATATATGTACATACTTGATGCTCAGGTTAGGAAAATATGAAGTGTAATCCTAATGATGCTAATGATGCATGATAGTATATTTTTATCTGATGATGCATTATTTGTATCTCCATGAAAGAATTTTAAATCCTCATCTTTATTGTAGGCCTAATAGGAAAGCATGGGATAAGATTGGATTGGAGTACGCTTTTGGAGAACACAGAAGAAAAGAGGGAATGAGCTTCTGGAGAGTCCACGCCGCGGCTGAAAGAATGAGGCCGCGGCCTAAAGCAGACAGTGACAAACAAATGGTTAAGCCCAAATTCACCAAGCCGCGGCCTCATGACCAGCCGTGAACGAAACAACCCATCCAAATGATATGAGGCCGCGGCCAGGATCCTGTAGCCGCGGCGCGAACCCTCGTCAGCAAAACGCAAAGCTTCACTCGAACGCAGTATTTGAGGGGGAGTTGACGAGATAATAGGGGACGAAGAGCGAGGCCACGAGAGGAGACTGGGGAGAACTCTTCTTGGAGAACTTGGGTGTGCTAGGGTTTGACTCTTGAAGGAGATTGAAGCGAAGGTTTGAAGTTTGGAGTTTGGAGGAGATTAAAGCTTCCCTCTTGGTTCTCTTGCATCTTCTTCCTTCTTGTTTCAGCTTTGTTCGATAATGATGTTGATTGGGATACACATGGTTACGATGTTGTTGAACATGAGTGGCTAGTACTTTCTCTCTAGGATTATTCTGAACCCTTGTATGGATTGAATATTCATTTCTCTATTATAATTGTGATTAATGCAATCTTTATGTTGATTTAACTCTAATCTTAATGCCTCTTATTGCTTGGCCATCAATAAGATTGTCTAGTTTATTTAAGTTATGCTTGAGAAAGTTAACTTACATAGAGAACTTGAGTTAGGTTATGTGAGAACTTGAATCTTGCTTAGTTAAGTGACGAGTTTTGTTAGTGGGGTAGAGATATACTCACTAACCTCATATAGTGAATTAGGATTTGAAGTGAACATGAGAGTTTAATTAACTAGTAAGAGATTACTTAATTAATTAAACTGAACAGCTATTTGGAGATTCGAGAGAACACAGATAGTTAAACTAGCATCCTGACTAACATAATTTTGCATTAAGAGCAATTGTAAAAAGAGCTTAAGCGAGTATTCGTGAAATACAAGGGGAATGAATAATCCTAGATCTCTTTGAATCTCTCAAGTCCTAGTTGTCCTTGCTGTTAATTTTATATGCTGGTTACGCATAGTTGATATTAATTGAATAGCAAACTTTTAATTTATGTTGCTCAAATTATTCAAAAATGCAATGTCTAATGTTTGACCACTTTGTGATTTAAGTCCCTGCGGAAACGATACTCACTCATCACTTTACTAGACTTCGGCCCGTACACTTGCGGTATATCCTGGTGGTGAACAAGTTTTTGGCGCCGTTGCCGGGGACTTAAACTCAAAAGTTCTTTGGTCAACCTTAGACTTGTGTTAGTAGATTAAGTTTGAGTTATAGATAGGGAAATAGATACTCTGTGTAATTTAGACTTATATACTTTTTATTTTTGTTATTAGCTTGATACTTGTTTGTTGTTTTTGGCTTGTAGGTACCTATCTCACGCGCATGCAAGGCTTGGATCCCGACAGATTTGAAGTGATTCTGGAGGGTGAGAATATCTTTGAAGGAGGCACGCCTAATACTCATACTCCGGAACCTTAAGAAACTCCAATCATGAATGACGGTGAGGCGGATGAAAATGATTTCCGGACTCTTGATGATTTCATCAGTAGAGAGAATGAGGGCTATCACTCTAGTATCCGCATGCCGGATATCCAAGCTCGGAATTTTGAAGTCAAGCAAACGATGCTGCAGTTGCTACAAATGAATGGGCAATTTGGTGGAACATATGCGGAGGATCCCAATGCTCATTTGACTACCTTTGTGGAGGTTTGTGACTCGTTCAAGCAAAATGGTGTTTCTAAGGATGCTTTGAGATTAAGGCTCTTCCCCTTGTCATTAAGAGATAAAGCAAAGGCATGGCTCAATTCTCTTCCAGAGCAATCTATTGATAATTGGGATAAGTTAGCAAGGAGATTCAGAGCGAGATTTTTTCCTCGGGGCCGTAGAGCCTCTCTTCGGGGTGAACTTCTATCTTTTGAGCAAGAGCCAGGTGAACTCTTCCATGAAGCATGAGAGCGATTTAAAGATAAAATGAAGCAATGCCCCAATCACGCACAGCAAAAATGGGTGTTACTTGAAGCCTTTTGGAATGGCCTTGATGATAACTCCTTGAATATGCTAGATGCGGCATCTAATGGGACTATTGGAAACATGACAGTGAATGAGCTCTACAAATTGTATGAGAATCTTGCTGCAAACACAATGCAAAAAGCTAATAGAAGGAGAACCATAAAGAAGAAAGATTATTCACAAGCCGCTAGCTCCACGAATGAAATCCTAGATCATTTGAATGCTTTGAATCGGAGGTTTGACAATTTGGAGATGCAAGTAAAGAGAGGAAATGCTATGGGGGTTAATGCCATTCAATCTCCTATGGGTTGTGAGCAATGCGGGGAAGGACATGGCACGGAGCAATGTCCTTATGCTATGGAGAATGTGAACTACTTGAACAACTTTCAAAGAGGGCAAAACAATCCTTTCTCACAAACGTATAATCCGGGGTGGCGGAATCACCCTAACTTCTCTTGGAGTCAAGGACAAAAGATGAATCAACCCTCCTCATCCGGCACACGACCTAATCATCCTCCCGGTTTCCAACCTCAAGCTAGGCAATTTCCCATTAAGGAGGAAGAATCTAAAATGGAGAAAATGTTGTCTCAAATTCTAGCCAACCAAGAAACTGCAAGAGCAGAAACCAAGGCCACTTTTGCAATACATGAGACGGCAATCAAGAATCTTGAAGTGCAAATGGGTAGTATGGCTTCTCAATTGAATGCTTTGCAAAAAGGTGGGCTACCTAGTGACATAATTCCTAATCCAAGGAGAGAGGGCAAGGAGGAATGTAAGGCGGTTACCTTGAGGAGTGGTAAACAATTGCCTGAGGTCATTGATCCTAAGGTGAACTATGGAGGTGATGAGGGAGTGGTTGTGCAAGTGGAGAATGAGAGCGGGAAAGAAGAAATTGTGAAAAATAGTGGGGAAGAAAATGTCATTGAGGGAGATAAAAGAGGGGTAGAGGGAAAAGATGACAACGATGGTGAAAAATTGAGTGGAGAGAAAAGAAAGCAAGAAGAGATCATCCAAAAAGTGACACCTCCTCTACCTTTCCCCCGAAGGTTCAAGAAGCAAAAAGAAGATAAACAATTCAAGAAATTCTTAGACATCTTCAAGCAGTTGCATATTAATCTTCCTCTAACTGATGCTTTAGAGCAAATGCCCGAGTATGTGAAGTTCTTGAAAGACATGTTGTCAAAGAAGAGAAGATTTAATGAGTTCGAAACGGTAGCTTTGACCAAAAGTTGCACCGATATCATCAAGAATTTACCACAGAAGTTGAGTGATCTGGGTAGTTTCGTGGTTCCATGTGAAATGGGTAAAATGACCATTAGAAAGGCCTTATGTGATTTGGGCTCCAGTGTGAATCTCTTGCCTCTTTCTGTCTTCAAGAAAATGCAATTAGGTGAGGCAAGACCAACTACTGTGACATTGCAATTGGCGGATAGAAGCTTGGTTTACCCAAAGGGGATAATTAAGGATGTACTTGTGAGAGTGGGTAAGTTCATCTTTCCTGCGGATTTCATCATTCTAGATTATGAGGTAGATCGGGAAATGCCCCTCATTCTAGGGCGTCCTTTCTTAGCTACTGGTAGAGCCCTTATTGATGTGGAAAAGGGGGAGATTACATGGAGAGTTGGTGAAGAAAAGTTGACATTTAATATGTTCAAGGCCATTAAGGCACCCAATGAACCAGAGGAATGTTGCTTTACTGACGTCATTGATCAAGTAGTACATGAGGAATTCCACAAGTCAATCGCTCAAGACCCGTTAGAAGCTCTCTTAATTGGGTGTAAAATGGAAGGAGAAGAATTCGAAAAATGTTTGGCTTTGCTAAATGCCTCCTCGACCATCTCTAAAAGGCGCATCGCATTTGAGTCTTTGGATGCTTCTTCCATTGAAAAACCTCCATTGAAGCCATCTCTTGTGGAGCCACCCACTCTTGAATTGAAAGCACTCCCAACTCATTTAAAATATGTTTATTTGGGAGGAGACAATACATTGCCGGTCATAATTGCTTCTGATTTGAATGAAGATCAAGAGAGGCAACTTTTAAATGTTTTAAAGGCATATAAGCGGGCTATTGGGTGGACCATTGCAGATATAAAGGGGATTAGTCCTTCAATCTGTATGCACAAAATTTTCTTGGAGGATAACCACAAGACATCCATAGAACATCAACGAAGGTTGAATCCCATCATGAAGGATGTGGTCAAGAAGGAAATTCTGAAGTGGTTAGATGCAGGGATTGTATATCCTATCTCTGATAGTTCTTGGGTGAGCCAAGTCCAATGTGTCCCTAAAAAAGGGGGCATGACTGTAGTGGCTAACACCCATAATGAACTTATCCCTACTCGCATTGTTACTGGTTGGAGAGTGTGCATGGACTACCGCAAGCTAAATGCCGCCACACAGAAAGATCACTTTCCCCTACCTTTCATTGATCAAATGCTCGATAGATTGGCCGGCAAGGACTTCTTCTGTTTTTTTGGATGGCTATTCGGGATATAATCAAATTGCCATTGCTCCAGAGGACCAAGAAAAGACCACCTTCACTTGTCCATATGGCACATTTGCATTTCGGAGGATGCCCTTTGGTCTATGTAACGCACCGGCAACTTTTCAAAGGTGTATGATGTCCATATTCGCTGATATGATTGAAAAGACTATGGAGGTGTTTATGGATGATTTCTCGGTGTTCGGGGAATCTTTTGACGAATGCCTTTACAATCTAGCGGATGTCTTAAAACGATGTGAAGAAACCAATCTTGTGCTCAATTGGGAGAAATGCCACTTTATGGTGCGTGAAGGCATTGTACTAGGCCATAAGGTGTCCAAAAATGGCCTGGAAGTGGACAAAGCAAAGATTGAGTTGATTGAGCAACTACCCCTACCCACCAATGTAAAGGGTATTCGAAGCTTTCTTGGTCATGCGGGCTTTTATCGTCGCTTCATTAAAGACTTCTCCAAGATAGCTAAGCCTCTATGCCTCTTATTGGAGAAAGACGTGGAGTTTAAATTTGATGACAAATGTCTTGAGGCTTTTGAAAAGCTAAAAAGAAGATTAGTAGAAGCACCAGTCATTGTAGCTCCTGATTGGAACCTTCCATTCGATATAATGTGTGATGCTAGTGACTTTGCCATGGGGGCTGTTTTGGGTCAACGAAAAGACAAGGTATTCCACCCCATTTATTATGCTAGCAAAACTCTTGATGATGCTCAAGAGAATTACACGACCACAGAGAAGGAGATGCTAGTCATAGTATTTGCTTTTGGCAAATTCAGGCCATATCTTGTCGGTGCTAAGGTAACAGTATTCACCGATCATTCCGCCATTAAGTATCTATTTAGCAAGAAGGAGTCAAAGGGGCGGTTGATAAGATGGGTTTTATTGCTGCAAGAGTTTGACTTAGAGATTGTTGACAAAAAGGGCTCAGAAAACCAAGTGGCAGACCATCTGTCAAGATTGGACAGCAATGCACAAGTTGATGATGAAGGTGCCATCCATGAAAAATTTCCTGATGAACAACTCTTTGCTATTGAGGATGTAATGGACCCTTGGTATGCTGACATTGTAAACTATTTAGCTTGTGGTGTGACACCCCCTGATTTGAAGCCGTATCAATTGAAGAAGTTCTTCCATGAAGCGAAATACAATATCTGGGATGAGCCTTACCTCTTTAGGCGATGTGCCGATTCATTGATTAGACGCTGTGTCCCAGAGAGTGAGCAACAAGCAATACTTCATGGCTGCCATGATTCTGAATATGGAGGTCATTTTGGGGGGGGAGAAAACAGCAGCTAAAGTGCTTCAATGCGGTTTCTTCTGGCCAACTCTATTCAAAGATTCATATGAGTTTGTGCTTAGATGCGATAGATGTCAAAGAATTGAAAACATCTCTAGGAGAAATGAAATGCCCCTCACCAACATCCTTGAAATGGAGTTATTTGATGTCTGAGGGATAGACTTTATGGGACCACTGCCCAAATCCTTCAATAATCAATATATTCTCGTGGCAGTGGATTATGTCTCCAAATGGGTGGAAGCCACTGCTTGTGTGGCTAATGATGCTAAAACGGTGATTAAGTTCTTGAAGAAGCACATCTTCACCATATTTGGGACTCCACGAGCCATTATCAGTGACGGGGGTACTCATTTCTGTAACAGACAATTTCGAGCTCTCTTGAGAAAATATGGTGTGAAGCACAAGGTGGCCCTTGCCTACCATCCTCAGTCTAATGGGCAAGCTGAAATTTCAAATAGAGAGATCAAAACCATTCTCGAGAAGACTGTGGGTGTAACTAGGCGGGATTGGGCTGCTAAACTTGATGATGCATTGTGGGCATATCGCACAGCCTATAAAACGCCCATTGGGATGTCACCATACCGACTTGTCTTTGGCAAGGCTTGTCACTTGCCCATAGAGTTAGAACATAGTGCTTATTGGGCCATAAAAAAGCTCAATTTTGATCTGAAGGTGGCAGGTGAAAGAAGATTACTGCAGTTGAATGAACTTGAAGAATTACGTCTCAATGCTTACGAGAGCTCAAGGCTATATAAGGAAAGAACAAAGAAGTTGCATGATCAGAGAATTCTGCCCAAAGCCTTTGTGCCAGGCCAAAAGGTGCTCCTTTACAACTCACGGCTTAAATTGTTTCCAGGCAAGCTCAAATCTAGGTGGTCAGGACCATTCACCGTGGTTCAAACCTTTTCTCATGGAGCTGTGGAACTAGTAGGAAATGATGGTGAGAAGTTCAAGGTTAATGGACAAAGACTTAAGCATTATTGGGGCGGAGATGTGGATCGTCAAACCTCTACCCTCCATCTGTCAGAGCATAGCTAGTGTGGTGAACAGTCGGGCTGGCGACTATAAAACTAGTGCTTCTTGGGAGACAACCCAAACTCTGTAACATGTATCTTGCATTGTTATATTAGTGATGTGTTTTGTACAGTTGATTTTCTATTTGTTCTTGGTTCTTGGTTTTAATGTAGGTAGAGTAAGTGCAGCTCTGGACCCCAAGAAAACAAATTCATGACAAAGATCAAAGCAATACTGAAGTGGAAATGGCATATCAATAGGGAAGTCACTAAACTCAATTCTCAGTTCAAATCCCATTTCTGCATGTACTGGTGATAGCTAAGCTTTGCAGACTAATTTTGAGCAAATTACTAAACGATCTTTAAGCATGAACAATTGTGCATGATTGAAAAGTGCTAAGCTGTAGTAATGGAATTGAATAGAATTTGAAATATGGCCTGTGCTCTTGATTGCCATTGTGAGCCTATCTTAACTGTTGTAAACATGGATGAGGTGAGGAATGTGTTTCTCAGGTGTGTTTACTGCTGCTTTGCTGAGACTCAGAAAGAATATTACGCTGCGGCCTGATATTACATAGCCGCGGTGAAAAAGAAACAGAGAGGACCTAATTCTGGGTGTCTCCACGCCGCGGCCCAACAACTGTGGCCGCGGCTAACAAATTCCAGAACTGTGGCATACTGTGATTGTCACGCCGCGGCCCAAGAAACATAGCCACGGCGTTCTGCCTCCAGTGGCTCGTGAACCACGATTTTCGCCGCGGCCATTTGTTTTGAGTCGCGGCGAGACCTGACAGAAGACTAAAAAGACAGCCTTCCCCGCGTGTTCTGAACCCTAAATTCATTTTACCTCTTTGAGCCGCAGCTTCTCTCCTCACCTCCATCTCCGGCATCCGCACCCAGTCCCCTCGGTCCCTCACCGAAACTTCCCCCCCTCTCGGCCTTCATCACTTCCTCACCTCCCCCACGATTCACTCACAACAACCGTAGCTCCTCTTCACCGCCGCGGCTGTCTACTCATCCACGCCCTCGACCGTGGTTCTTTGAGCCAGTATTCCTCCTCTCCCCTCGGCGTTCAGTCTTCACCGCTCCTCCTCCACCTTCCTCCTCCATCTCCTCGGGCTCCGCGGGTTTGTGGTAGTGGGCATAATCTGTCCCTCAACTTCCTTGCTTCTCTGCTCATTTTTTAGTAATGATCCCAACGCTTTGTATGAATTAAGTTGTTAAATTTTCATAGGCTAAGTGGGGCTGTTTGTGTGTTGAATTTAGTTTGTCACTAGGAAGTATTTGGGATTTTATGGATCACTACTGCTTTAAGAATTTGGCTTAAATCTGATTGGGATTTCTTTTTCTTTTTCCGTTGATATTGACTCTGTATGTGGGGACTAGTGGGATGCAACTTGCTTATGTTTGTGAATGTAGGCCATTGTTAGATACTTTATCCTCGTGTTGGTCTGTGGTCCCCTGCTTTGTCATTATCCTGTATGCCATTTGCCATTGCTTTATAACTCTTACCATGTTTTGCTGCTGGGCTGTGCCCATTGTTATGCCTCTTGGTGGTCCCCTGTTGTCGCTTTTCATGAGTGGTTCACTTGGTTTATGGTCTTTAACTTATTCTGCTATTGTGGCTGTTGGTGGGTCACAACATGTAGTAGGTCTCTTGTTGTTTGTAGCTTGTTGTGGTCCCAAGGTTAAATTGTGCTTCTATCTTTTGAGGTCTTTGGGCTGGCTGTCCTTTATCTACCAAATGATTGCTTCTTTGCAGGTATGGCCCGCACAAAACGAGCTACTCGATCATAAGCAGCGCCTCCTCCTCCACCCCCACCTCAACCTGAACAACCAGAAGAAGAGGAAAGAGTAGAGCTTGATAAACCCCGACCTCTCATTCTGGAGAAATACTTCCCCTATAATAGTGACCTACGATTTTGGCAAGGGATAGAGGCCTACGGGTTTGGATTCTTGGCAGGGAAACGAGAAGGAGGATCTCTCACTATGGTCCGAGAGTTTTGTGCGGAGGCAGAGAAACGCACCTCTGTGCGGTGCAAGGTACGGGGCACGTGGGTTGAAATTACTAAGTCCCTCATCCAGTCAACCTTCCAAATCCCTGTTGTGACCAATTGTAGGTACAGGTATTTCACTGAGAACACTGACAAAGTACCTTATCAGGGCATCGCCGAGTTGATCACTTTACCCGGCCGGGCCCAGTGGCACATTGTTGATGGCGTCCACCGTCACATCAAGCGGGCCCATTTGCATCGAACAGCGCGGTACTGGCTGCACTTTATCTGTAATAATCTTGTACCAGTCAGCCATTTGAGTGATGTTAATCGGGAACGGGCCTTCCTCATTTACTTATTCATACGCGGAGAGCCTGTAGATGCCGCCCAGCTCATTTTTGATTATCTCAGGAATTCGGTCCCCAAGGCACATCTACCCATTGGATTTCCTCATTTCATCTCTGGGTTGTGCATCAAGGCAGGAGTACCCCTGACACTGCAAAGGGTGGAACTCTTCCCACACAAGCAAGAGTTCAACTATGACTCCATCAGAGTAGCTGACATGGTTGAGCCTGGGGAGGAGCAGCCACTGGATGAGCCCGGAGAGGTGGCACCCATTGAGCAGCCTGCACCACCATCACCACCACGACCTGCTGAGGAGTATACGATGGAGCGCTTATTTCTTTATCTGCAGCAGGTCCATCAGGACGTCCGGCACATTAGTACCTCTCAAGCCAGAATGGATAGAAATATCCGGCAGCTGGCCCAACATTTGCAGGTCCCTCTATCCCCGAAGGACACAGCAGGACCGTCAGGGCATGGGGAGATGCCCGGAGTACAGGACCCCACAAATGACAGCTAGCACTAGACTTTTCTTTTATCTTGTCCTATTTTTACTCTTTGTTTAGAACTCTTATTCCTGGTCTTTTAGTTACCGTCCGTTATTTGTGTTGCAGTTTTCATCACTTTCTGCGAACCTTGATTTTTTGTCTGGAACTCACTCTGTTACAATTCATGGATTAATAGTTTCACATAGTCGAGACATCATTTGCTGTGCTTTGTTATTGCTTTAACTGCTTTTGCATATTCTTTTTGTCCTTTCATGCAGTTTTATCTGTTTGTCTTGTGATACTGTGTGAGAGATGCCCCTCATTTTACCCCGGTGCATTAGTCCTAACATTGAGGACAATGTCCCATTTAAGTTTGGGGGTGAGGGATGCTTTTGTTTGTTGGGCTGAAGTGATGTGGTTTTAAACTTTTACCATTACCCTTCCTCCTTTCATTTTTTACTTTGAGCTAGATTGTTGAGTTATCTTTTGAATTGAATGCATGAATCCAATGATTGTGGAGTGTTTAAATTATAGATTGCTCAGGAAGGGTATGTAATGCGTATAGCTACTTGAATTACAATGTCAATTTCTGGTTTTATGGTGATTTTGAAGAAACTTTCTGCGCACAATAATTGAGGAACAATTTGAATGCTTGTAGTAAGAGAGAATAGTAGCAAATTGATGTGCATAGATTGTTTGAGTGTCATCACTCTAGAACCTATCTTGAAACCTCATGAGGCTAATCAAGGACTTCATGTATTTATGGGAAATTATTTGGGCATTCTTTAAAATGCGTTTGAGCCTTTCATGCCTACCATGAGGAATATTTAATCACTTGATCCCCATTTGAGCCTTAAATTGAAAAACCATGTGGATTTTCTTGTGAGAACCTTACATGAAACCTTATCCACTTAGCCCGAAAAACCATAAATTACCCTTAATCTTGAGATAATTGATAAGTCATGAGTAGCGAGTAGAGATGGTGAAGGCAAGGGAAATGATGTAAATTGTATATTTGGGGTACAGGGTTAATTATGCATGGGTATATTAGTTGCACACTCTAAAAAAAAAAAAGAGTTCAAAAATGAGCAAAAGTCAAAGAGTGTTTGGGGTGCAAATGCTCATTAAGAGATAAGTTTGGGGGGGTTGTTACTTGGTTTCATATAGTATCTCAAAGTTAAAGATAAGGAAGAGAGATGATATGTAATGCATCATTTATCTCAAGATATTTGCTATCCCTCTTACCTCTTCATTTCAGTAAGCTATTAAACCTGGCCACGCTACAAGCCTAAAAGTCCCATTGATCTCAAGGGTATATGGTGGTTATCTTATAAGTGGAGAGGGGGTAAAAGGGTTAGGCATATGAAGTGTTGATGTTGAAGCATTTTATGCAGATTGGAGTGTTGCTTTCAATCTTGATACTTGTAGGAAAGTTGCTCTTTGATTAATCACACACACACACTTTGAAATTTCTAGAAAACTAGTTATTGGATTGAAAGTCATGTAGCTACGGTCATTTGACTCATTCCTTTGTTATTTATTTTCAGTGGCACTTGGTGAGGAGAAAGTTCATGCTACTATAGTAATTAGATAACTTATGCAATCTAGCTGGTTTTCTTCATTCAGTTTACTCGAGGACGAGTAATTGTTTAAGTTTGGGGGTGTATTAATCATACTAAATTACATCATTTCAACATATTTTCCTTCTGTTACACATTCATATATGTACATACTTGATGCTCAGGTTAGGAAAATATGAAGTGTAATCCTAATGATGCTAATGATGCATGATAGTATATTTTTATCTGATGATGCATTATTTGTATCTCCATGAAAGAATTTTAAATCCTCATCTTTATTGTAGGCCTAATAGGAAAGCATGGGATAAGATTGGATTGGAGTACGCTTTTGGAGAACACAGAAGAAAAGAGGGAATGAGCTTCTGGAGAGTCCACGCCGCGGCTGAAAGAATGAGGCCGCGGCCTAAAGCAGACAGTGACAAACAAATGGTTAAGCCCAAATTCACCAAGCCGCGGCCTCATGACCAGCCGTGAACGAAACAACCCATCCAAATGATATGAGGCCGCGGCCAGGATCCTGTAGCCGCGGCGCGAACCCTCGTCAGCAAAACGCAAAGCTTCACTCGAACGCAGTATTTGAGGGGGAGTTGACGAGATAATAGGGGACGAAGAGCGAGGCCACGAGAGGAGACTGGGGAGAACTCTTCTTGGAGAACTTGGGTGTGCTAGGGTTTGACTCTTGAAGGAGATTGAAGCGAAGGTTTGAAGTTTGGAGTTTGGAGGAGATTAAAGCTTCCCTCTTGGTTCTCTTGCATCTTCTTCCTTCTTGTTTCAGCTTTGTTCGATAATGATGTTGATTGGGATACACATGGTTACGATGTTGTTGAACATGAGTGGCTAGTACTTTCTCTCTAGGATTATTCTGAACCCTTGTATGGATTGAATATTCATTTCTCTATTATAATTGTGATTAATGCAATCTTTATGTTGATTTAACTCTAATCTTAATGCCTCTTATTGCTTGGCCATCAATAAGATTGTCTAGTTTATTTAAGTTATGCTTGAGAAAGTTAACTTACATAGAGAACTTGAGTTAGGTTATGTGAGAACTTGAATCTTGCTTAGTTAAGTGACGAGTTTTGTTAGTGGGGTAGAGATATACTCACTAACCTCATATAGTGAATTAGGATTTGAAGTGAACATGAGAGTTTAATTAACTAGTAAGAGATTACTTAATTAATTAAACTGAACAGCTATTTGGAGATTCGAGAGAACACAAATAGTTAAACTAGCATCCTGACTAACATAATTTTGCATTAAGAGCAATTGTAAAAAGAGCTTAAGCGAGTATTCGTGAAATACAAGGGGAATGAATAATCCTAGATCTCTTTGAATCTCTCAAGTCCTAGTTGTCCTTGCTGTTAATTTTATATGCTGGTTACGCATAGTTGATATTAATTGAATAGCAAACTTTTAATTTATGTTGCTCAAATTATTCAAAAATGCAATGTCTAATGTTTGACCACTTTGTGATTTAAGTCCCTGCGGAAACGATACTCACTCATCACTTTACTAGACTTCGGCCCGTACACTTGCTGTATATCCTGGTGGTGAACATAGACTGATCCATCTGACGAATGTTATTGAGATCTGAGTAGCCTGCTGCCCGTCTTCGATGGGCTGGGGCTTCATCTGCCGTAGAACATATGGTCCACGAACGACAAATTATGATAATGCCCCACGGCCTTTATTTGTCCCCCATTCTCTTTTTTTTGGCCACCTCGCTGTCATTATCAAGTCTCATCCATTCGCTCAGCGAGACATTTGTCCTGTCTTCATTAATTTCATTTCACCGCTAAAACAATTTCTATTTTGATTTCACCGTACTACATACCATTCCCATTGAACAGTTTCTACGAACTATAGGCTCAGTCTAGGAAAAAGCAAAGAGTTTTTAGCATAAATACTTTCAATAATATTATTAGCCCATATGATATGGCTTTATATTCTGGCATAACAACTGACAGCTCATAATAACAAGTTTAGTACAGTATAATTTAATTTTCTTATGAATAAAAGCAAGAGAAGTGATTTTCAGCTCTCCATGTTTATGTGCTGTCTTTTTCAGTTTTATCATCATGGTGAGGGATCATGTGATATTGAATTTTATTTAACTTTTCATTACTCTCAATTCCCCATTCCATTTTTCAGTTACTCCATGTTCTTCCGGTTGGGTTTGTTAAACTAATTTCAATGGTACTACTAATACATCCATTTTTTTTCTATCTATAATGTTTATTTGGTCTCTATAGATTAGATTGATTTATATTAATTTTTTTTTGTAAACAATTTATATTGATTTTAGACTATACTATTTACACTATATCATATTTTAATTAAAAGTTTCGATGTACTACCTACTTTTTTATAGGATTAGTAACAGAATAACAAATATGCAATGAAAATAAATCTCTCTAACTCGTAAGAATCTATGAGGAGCAGTCAAATAAACATATGACAAAAAATAAATACCGTAAACACATTAAGAGATATTAAGATTTTTAACGTGGAAAATTCCTCTAGAAAAGGGTAAAAACCACATATCGTCCAGACCAATAAAAACAGTTCCACTATAATCAAACTAGGAGTACAATAGAGTCTCAATCAAGTGCACAAATCGGTGCCAATAGCCCTCCCAATCAACCAAAGTAACAAGCTTATAATAGAGAATCAAGAAAATGAAAAATATAAAAATTACTGTTTCAGTGCGTATAAAATTTCTCTCAAACCAGGTCATGAAATGATGATCCAACCTTACAAAATGAAGAATCAAATGTCTTAAACATGCTGATAAAATTTCAATGCGAAGCAACGGTTAATGAATTTTTCCCGTGATTGCTTTGTAAATTTGTGAAAATAATGTTTTTCTTTCTCCTCTCTCAAAGGCAGCTACTCTAACATGAATACAACTTCACTCTCATATCCTAATATGACCCCTTTTAACTTGGATAAGTGAGACACATAATGGATTTTTAAGTTTGGGGCTTTCTCCATATAAGAAGGGAGCCCACACCCAACATATCTCTCCCTCAATACTATGTGGAGATGGCCATCAATCTGACAATCTCAAAACAAACTTCGAACTTTCATCTTGGTAGAGCCTTAATCATCATATTAGCACCATTATTATCAATATGAATTTTTGCTAACTTAAACATCTTAGCATCCAAAACATCATGTATCTAATGATACTTTATATCAATATGTTTGGATTTTGAATGGAAAGTTGGATTCTCACCAAGATAAATAGCATTTTGACTATCACAAAATAAAAAATATTTGTTTTCTGTAAAACCAAGTTGTAGCATGTATTTTTTAACTGTAACAACTCCTTGCATGCTTTGGTAATGATAATGAACTCTGCCTCTATTGTAGACCAAGCTATACATTCTGCAACATAGATTGTCAAGCCACAACTTCCCCTACAAATTTAATTAAATAGCCTAGAGTGGACTTTTTGAAATCAATATCTCTAACCATATCTAAGTCTGTATATCTTTCAAGGGTAGACTTATCACCTCCAAAGCAAACATCATACCAATAGTACCACAAAGATATCTCAAAATCCATTTCATAGCATGTTAATGCTCTCTATCTGGGTTTGATAAAAATCTACTGGCTGTACTAGCAGCATGCACTATATCTGGCCTTATGCACACCATTGTATATATCAAACTACACACCACAAATGCATAGGGAATCCTTTCCATATCTAACTTCTTGGCTTTACTTAAAGGACTTTGTTTAGCACTTAATTTAAAATGAGTAATAAGAGGAGTACTGATCGCCTTAACATTTTTATTCGAAATCTCTATAGCATTTTTTCAATATAATGTTCTTGAAATAGTCAAAGCTTCTTTTTCTTCTTGTCACGTAAGATTCTTATGCCAAGAATTTTATTAGTAGATCCCATTTCTTTCATGGCAAATTACTCACCCAATTGCTTCTTCAACCTGTGAATCCTGAAAACATTTTTTTCAACAATAAATATGTCATCAACATACAAAAATAGAATAATAAAGTCATCAATAGAAAAATTTTTAACAAAGATACAGTGACTAGAAGTAGCCTTCTTGTAGCTTTGCTCACAGATAACAAACTCAAATTTCTTATACTAATGCTTTGGAGCTTGCTTCAAACCATGCTCTTTCTCAGCCTACACACATAGTTTTCTTTATTTACAACATGAAAGTCATTAGGTTGCTTCATATAAATCTCTTGTTCCAAATCACTATGGAGAAAATCAGTCTTCACATTCATCTGCTCAACCTCTAAATCAAGAGTAGCAACCAAATTCCACATAGTTTTAATGGACGACATCTTCACCACATGAGAGAAAATTTTATTAAAATCAACTCTCTTTTTTTGACTAAAGCCTTTCACCACTAATCTAATAGTAACAGAGTAACGAATATATAGCGAAAATAAATCTCTTCTACTTGCAAGAATCTAGAAGGAGCAATCAAACAAACATATGACAAAAAATAAATATCACAACCATATCAAGAGACACCAAGATTTTTAATGTGGAAAACCCCTCAAAGTATTGGTAAAAACCACAGGTTATCCAGACCAATAAAAATAGTTCCACTATGATTAAAATAGGAGTACAATAGAGTCTCAATGAAGTGCACAGTCAGTACTAATAGCCCTTATAATCAATCAAAGCAACAAGCTTACAATAGAGAATCAAAAAATTGAAAAACACAAAAATTATTATTTCAATACATACTGAATTTCTCTCACATCTGTACACAAAACAATGATCCAATCATTGAAAATAAAGAACCAGATGTCTAGAACATGTTAACAAAATTGCAACCTGATCCAATGATTAACGAATATGCAAATGAATTTTTCTTGTGACTACCATGTGAATATGTAAAAACAACATTTTTCTCTTTTTCTTTTTAAAAAACGACTATTCTATTTTGAATGTGACTTTATTTTCATATCCTAATATGAACCCTTTCTATTTAAATAAATGAGATACAAAATGAGCAATTAAATTTGGGTCTTTCTCCACCTAGAAAGAGAGTTCACACCCAACACTTAATAAAAAGTGACCAACCAAATGAGGGCAAAATAATGATATGGAATAATTAAAGAGAAAAGCGAATGATCCATTAGTGAGATCTTCATGATGATGAGTAGTGTCACGTAACCGTAGTTGAGTCTCTCAACGTTTGAGCAGACAAAACTCCACAAGCTCGTATAATTTTTTTTTTCGAAAAAAAAAAACCTATCCGTTTTGGGAAGCCCCAAAATAAGCAGACGTGTGTGTTGTTAGGTTGAGCATTCCGAGCCAAGCATGTGTATTAACTATTACGTTCCACCCCTTGAAAAAGGTTTTCTCCAAGTGGCGAATCACCCCACAAAACGGTGCTGCCCTTTCACCATATCAATCAATTCGTGAGCCTTCTCCAAGTTGTTCACCACAGCCAATATCGTAGTAACGAGGTTTCAAAACCATTCTCTTACCTATCAGCATACGTAACAGAGATACAATTGATGAGGTTTCAAAACCATTTTTTATTTATTTTATAATCAAGAGAACAAGTATTACAAGAGAGAAACAAGGGGAGGTTACATTCCTAGAGACTCAGAAAGCACATGGGAGCAGAATTCATAACGCAGAGAATCACAGCAGAATTGGCTCTAAGTTATTCCGCAGATTTTGTTAGCAGTCCGCGGTACATAATAAAAAGACACTTGCCAGCAATGCCAAGATAGAATGCTTTTAATTTCCATGATGATTAAGGGTTTCCATAACATTAGAAGCCCTTCTTTCCTGCTTGATAGTTTGAATAATAACCTCGATAAGCATCAGACTCTACTATAACATGTCTGCAACCTGCATCCCATATTTAGACAATGATGTATTTTGTTTTATAGCATTTTTTATGCCAGTTCTTAAACATAAGGAAAATGTGTCGCCGTCTGATTGACAAAGGCCAAGTAGGCTGGTCCCGTACAAACCACAAAGGGCATCTTTTTTATTAGAGAGGGCATTATTGATATGAGGATTACAACCTGGTGGCCAAACCTGCCGTAGACTTAGCGGCTACGCAGTATGATCTATACAAACAGGGGCGGACACACATAGAAGCTGGGAGGGGCTGTGGCCCCACTCAGCCACTGGTCCCATCCCTTATATATATATTATACATTACACACACACAAAATAATATAATATATACGCACTGCCTGACACACTTGGCCCCTCCCCTCCTCCTCACATATGTATTCACACACACACACGTTATATATTCATTCACTCACAGTCACACTCACACACAGATATATATATATATATATATATAATATAATATAATATAAATTTCACACACATAATCAACAAACAAATATAATATACATGCACACTATATATACTATTGATATATTTAAAAAGAAATAAAATATATATTTTATTAGTTTATTGAAATATAATTGTTATTGACTAATATTAACTTTTGATAAAAAAAAAATGATACTCAATATTTTTTTATCAGTTAATCTTTTTTTTATAAAAAATGTTTGGATTTAGTTATCATAAAAATATATTTGCATAAATATAAATTTAGTTTACATACAATATTAATTAAGAGTTATTTAATATGTTAAATATATAATTTCCAAAATATCTATATATTGATTTATTTTTATGAAGTTTGATGATTTATCCTAATTTTTTGTTGAAATCATCAATATATAAGTGATATGTAAATGTATTACAAATATAAGCTTTTAATATATTTTTTATAATTTTTTCATAAAATTAATATATTAGATATATGGTTTTGCTTTATATATATATATATATATAATTTTTTAAAAAATATTATATAATTATACATAATTTATCTTTTCATAACTTTTTTAAACTATACAGTTATTTTGAAAAATTAATTATGATAAATATTAAAAATTAAATTAATAATACAAAATATATATTATTTTTTAATTCCCCCCTCCCCCCAAACAAAAAAATCTTGATGCTGCGTCCGTCCGCCCCTGTATACAAATACAAGTGTATATAGATCACTGCAAAATTCGGTACAAAAGCCAAATAAAATACTACTCTGCCAAGCATGATCACACAGTAGTGTTGAGATACTGCCTCATGATCATAGAGAATCTAGATGTGACGCCATCCACTGGGGTGTCGTTATTTTGATCGAGCTTCTTGGAGCAATAGTTCATGGGGGCCCAGAGCATATAGGGCGATTTGTTTTGAGCTAGCCATTGCTTCACTGTGAACCGCTTCTTGGCTCAGGACATGCTGGGTCCGGTGGTGGTGACCTCCAGGTAGTCGCAATACAACTCATGATAGGCACCGGTCCCATCGGAGATGGCATTGGCGGCGCAAGCTGGGGCGGTGAGGCAAGGACCCCTGCCGCTGAAGATGTCAAGGTTGTCCCACTCGAAGTAGTCGTGATTGGAACCCATTGAGCCACCCCAAGCTTATAGGTTCTTGATGTCAATGCCATTGCCGTAAGAGTCGTATAACTTGAGGCTGATGTTGGAGTCTGTCTTAATGTACACCGTGTACACGCCCTCGTAGTCGTCCTGCATATGCGTTTAGTCTCATTTCAGTAGTCATGCGTGCAGCTAAGTAGAAGAAAGGGACAGGTTAAAAATAATGGATCAAGAGAGGAAGAGAGCAACTTACGGATGTAAAGACTGCGGCGAAGCTGAGAGAAAGTAGAAAAAGAAGAGAAGAAAACGCAATTCTGAGAGCCATTATTTTTCGGTGGTGGTGAGGGTGATGGCCACTGATAAGTCTGCAGTGAGGGAACAACATGCCTTTTATAATGAAGAGCGGCACGTGGTGAAAATTGAGTGTCACTCTTCCCTACCCAAGATGATTGATTAGTTCTCGCGTCCCTAATAAATGCTTTTATCATGTGGAATTGGAAAGTTGAAGCACAATGACTTTATTTTCATTAGTGATTCCCAAAAAGGTACAAGGGAAAAAAGCAAAACAGGATGGTTTAGATGCATAGTCCTCAACTCAGGCCAAGAAAAAAAAAGAAAAGATGGCAATCCTAGCCTAATAATTCCTTTCACTGTGAGAAATTTATTAAAAGAATAAAAAATTATGCCAAGTACAGGGAAAATTATATTATTATGTGACTCTTTTATAAATTTTCTATTTTATATTGATTGATTTGTCCCAAATTTGTTTATTTCATTTACATTTTCCAGTGTTTCACCAGCTAAACATATTTCTATTTTTATTTCATAGTGGAATATGAAATATTTTCATTAAATTTATTTTTTTTAATTTGGATAAACAAGAATAATAGTTAAGGAAGATACTCTCGTTAATTAACCGTAGACACTAAGTTTTAGCAAAAGGGAATCCACCTTGTATTTTTGGTAGTCTCTATGGGTTTAACTAGTGACTTTTGGATCCTATGAATAGGCCAGTCACGGACATATAGAGAATCCACTAACATTGCCCCTATGTGATAGGGTAGGGGTGATCATAGGCTGGGTCGGGTCGGGTTTGACCTCTGCCCGATGCTCAGCCCAAAATATATCGGGCCAATATCAGGCCAGTACCGGACAAACCCGATATTATATATCTTTTTTTTAATTAAAAAATAAAAAAAACTTATTTAATAATAAAAAATATATTTATTTATACTTAAAAATAGATTTTCTTAAAAGATAATCTTAGAAAAAAATAAAATTGTTCAAAATTTATGAATATTTAATCATTATACATTATTTTTACATAAATATTAAGTTAAAAAATTAATTCAAAATTTTAAAAAATTTGAAACATTAAAATTTTAAAAATTTTTCATAATATTTACATAGTAAATGTATTATATTAGATACATAAAGGAAAAAAAATTCTACAAAAATCAATTAAGATATATAAAAAATTAAAAAAAAATTTTTTAAATATATATATATAGGTCGGGTCGGACTAGGGTTAGAGTGCTTGACTCTAACCCTAGCCCGGCCCGATTGGCCCAAAGTGGTCGGGCCGGACCGGGCCAACCAGACCTCGGGCTATTATGTTCAGTCCTATGATAGGGCATTCCCTATGATGGAGTTACCACCAAAGTAAAATTTGAGCAACTAAGTGGAATTCAACTTCATCACCCAAGAGAAGGTGAAAGTCTTTGTCCAGTTCTTTAACTACTTATGTCAACCCGCATTGACTATTTTTTGTAAAATATATATATATATATCAACTACAGTGTTAATATTTGATGGGGCTCAATCTAGTAAAAGGCAATGAATTTAGCATGCTCTTTTAATATTACTGACCCATATGATATAATCCTTTCCATCATGTTTATAAAATAATTTTAACTAATTTCATACATATTAAAAAATATGATTAAAATTGGTGACACCATTAAATTTAACATAACTTTTCAAATTTATCATTATATTAATTATTCATTGAACTTTTAAAAATCAACAAAGAATATTTGTATAAAGGGTAATTTTTGAAAAAAATTTCATGAATACTTGATCAAACTTTTTTTTAATCAACACTTCATCAAACTTCTAAAATATCTTATATTGATGACGAAAATTTGCTTCAAAACTTTGATTTATAAAAAGAAGCCGAGCGAGTAACTTTTTATTCTGGCATAACAAAAAGTAAGCTTATGTTTCCATGAATAAGGGTGAGAAAAGAGACTCCGGGCTTATTTGGTACAGTTCTTAAAAATATTTTTTCTGCTTTCGAAAATAGAAAAATAAAAAAAACTTGTTTGGTAAATCTGTTTTTTATAAACTGTTCTGAAAAATAGAAAAATAAAAAAACAGAAAACTCAAATCACATTTAAGTTGTTTTGTAGTTTTTATTCTAGAAAACAAAAGAAAAGATGAAAAACACCCACCCATTAATAGTAAAATTTTAAATTTTGAATAACTCATTTATCACTTACTAATTATGATTTTGAAAACAACTATTCAAACAGATTTTTTTGTTTTCTTGTTTTTAAAATTTATTCTCGAAAACAACTTTACAAAGCTGTTTTGAGAACAAGAAAACAGAAAACACTGTCAAACAGGTCCTTAGTTTTCTATGCTAATTATTTTATTTTTCGTTACTCTTTCTATCCATCATTTGGTGAGATAAATATTTTTATGAGAATGGGAATAAGAATAAAAATGGAAATGAGAATAAGAATGGATGAAATGAAATAAGTATATTTGGAACAAAGGAAAAGAAATGGACATTTGTATTTGGTTAAATAATAATTCCCTAATATATATACAATAAATATTGAAATAATCATTTTTTATTTTTTTTGAATTGCCAATAATAAAATGATAATTCAAATATTTTTGTTATTTGTGGTACTTTTATAAAAAGGACCTTAATATAAAAAATAAAATGTTTTCAAATATTTTAATATTCTTATAATATTAATTTTTTATTCTTTAAAAAGAAACACAAAATAATGGATATAAAAGCTAAGGTATCAATGCAAATTTACATACTATTTCAAGAATGCTCCTCCATTTAAAAAAAAAAAGTTGATGTAATCCACCTTACCACAAGGAATAGATCATTATTTGAAATGAAATTAAGATTGCAATACTTCATATTAAATTAAATATATTTTTTTCATTTCAAAATGTATGAGATATTTTTAAATAAATTTTGTTCTAAAATATAGAGACAAATAAATTTTATCTAAAAAATTAATGTGTTTTTTTTATTTTACTTTTAAATTAAGTAAATTTATTATTAAGAGGTATGATGTCAAGAAGAATTAAGTGAGAACATTAAATAAGGGTATTAATGGAAGAAAATTTTTTTCGTAACATATTTAAAATGCTTGACTATTTTCTTAATTTTAATTATGTAATTATTTATTTCTTATATTTTAAAAGAGAGATAATATTGCTCAAGAAATAACCTTTCCCATTCCCATTTCTTGCTAGCTATTGCAGTGAACCGAATGAGTAATTACTGTTCCATTGTAGTTTTGGCCCTTTTCAGATAGTTTTCTAACCGTTGGGCTCATCGTTGAACTAATTTGAATGTTATCCTAGTGCACCAATTTTCTTTCTTTTATTTTTTTGGGTGAACAAAGGCATGCACCATTTTTCTTTTTTATCTTGAACTATTTATTCGGTCACTATGATTGGATTGATTTTGCGTGATGCAAGATGTATATTAAAATGTTTATCTTAATGATTTAAGATTATATTTTTTGCACTATGTCATTTTTAATTAAAAAATATACATATTTTTAACAACGTGATCAGAAAAGAATATAATTGATGGCAAAATAAGGATGTGGATTAATCAATATAAAATATAACAATATAATAAGCTGCATTTTCTTACAAACCATGATGAGTTTGACTTAATAATTTCAAACCCTCATGAATATGCAGCGATCTCATTATAATTGGAAAGAGGAGGAAATGACCCATCATAGTAGTGTGCTCTTTAAGATGAGTCATGAGGAGCAAGAAGACCGTGTGGAGTTAACAGGCGTAGTAAGCCTCGACATTGGAGTAGAGCCAAAAAAAAAACACAAGCTCAAAATTGAAGAAAAAAAGTCGTTGATACATTACAAATACTAAAAAAACATTGTTCGTTTTAAATATAGGGAATGAGAGGTGTGAGGGCGTATATGTGTGCGTTGTCAGCTGCTTGTGCCTTCCCATCTGTGTAACAAGGTAACCGCCAATACCAACCAGCCTAGCATGTTTGTGGGTCTCAACGTACATTTTGTCCTATTCCCTTTCAATTCTGGGGCTTGTTATGGTTCTTCCATTCCTTTTGTTTGGGTATTCAAATTCAAATGCAAGAGGGAGAGGGAGAGGGGGAGGGACCCCCACCTCCACCTCCCATGCAACAAGACACCTACATCGTTCAATTCCCCAGAGAACAAGTTTATTACGTTCCACCCCCTGAAAACGCTGTTTTCCTCCAACGTCAACGGGAATCTCCCGAATCATCATCCCACCACAGATGCTGCCCTCTCTCCTTCATCTTCGGTCTCATCCTTCTTTCCGTCGTGGCTATACTCGGCGTCGCCATCACCACCTTGTGCTTCCTCTACAAACCCATTCAGCCTTCCTTTTCCGTCTCCACCTTCATGGTCCACGTCAAGAACTCTTCACGCTCTCTTCTCTATGAAATCTCATTCACGGCCAACAATCCTAACGCGAGAACAGGGCTTAGATACGACGGCGACTCCAGCGTGTCCCTTATTTTGAACAACACCACGGTGGCTACGGGAAAGTTTCCAGGGTTAGAGCAAGATCCAGAAGCTTCAACGAAGGTGAAGGTTGAACTAATGGGGCAGGGGGAGAGTACTGTGAATGGGAAGAACGAGACAGAAAGAGCCATGAGTTATGATCTGGAGATGAGAATTGGCGTGAAGAACAAAGCTGTGGGGCTTACGTTTTGGAGTATGGAATGCAATGTGGTCTGTAAGTTTAAGGTGAGCAAACTCGGGAATGATACCAGAATTTTGTCCCAACAATGCAATACCAATTCCTAGCACTACTTAATGAAAAGATTCGCATGATATATAATGGTATATAGCCATTCAATTGCTAAATTCCATGCATGTCTCCCTTATGAATTCCTCCAAGTCCACCACATATAATGCTATATCATTTATATACACTTACATTATTCTGATGTTTATTAAAAAACAAAAATGGCTTCCTGTGTTAGATTTCACTATATATTATCATTCTGTGGGTGCCGGAAGGATGAATTGTCTCTGAATGCTTGATGAATCATCGAGTCCTTGTTTCGACGAGAATATGGACCAAGAGTACTTCGAAACATGCATCAGATGATCCCGTGGCTCTGGTTTAATTTTCTCACAATATTTACAGTGATAATTAATAAGAACTTATATTTAGATTCTCATTTCTCACGGATTCATTCATCTTCTTCCAAAAGGATTGACTTAGAAAAGACATTTTTTCAGGTTTAATAAAAATTGCACTTCTTTCGCATACCCAAAAAAAAAGTTGCACTTGTTTCTTTATTCTTCTGGTCGAATTTGTGACACTTCCAAGTGCATATCTATACCACTTTGCTGACATATATTGAACAATATGAGTTAGTCTTCAGAAAGGTTTTTTCGCTTATGTACAGATGAAAAATTTTTTATGCCTTCGCCTTCATTAGATGAACCTTTTTTTTTTTAAGAATTAAAACACAGTTTGAAAAGGCTCAACCTCTAGTTTAAAAGTCAAGCATGATGCTGCCTATGAGCATGAAATTAAAAAGGGAGCTCCTAATAAAATTATATATAATGGTGGCGGTGATCCCATGCTTTGGTGGGGTTATTTCACACTTTCTACATTGTTTGTGTGGATGAAAAGGTGAGGTTTTTTTGGGCCAAAGTTGAGGTTAAAGTGGACCTTATTTCCATTTGGGCCATATCTCTTTTCACCATAGCCCAATCTTTGGACTTCAATTGTAGCCCAATTATAAATAGTTGGGCTCCATTTTCACGACCTCTTTCTGTTTTAGCCAATTGTCAGTCAACCAGGTTGAAAGCGAGGCATTTTTATGTATAAAATATTTCTTAAGTCAATCCGTGTTTTAATCGAAAGTCAATTTGTTATCGAACCATCTTATTGAGTTGTTTTAACGACATGATATCAATAAATGAAATGCCAATTTATGACAATATCAAAACATGGAAGTGTTCTAGCATTTGGTCAAAAAATAAAAAAGAAGTGTTCTAGCATAAATGGTGGGTTTTTTTTTTCTTCTTCATGGTGGAGGGTAAGGATAGGGTGAGTATTAAAATTGATTAATTGAATCGATGGTAATTTAGTCGAGTATAAAATAATTATATATCCCTAAAGCAATATTGAGAATTTGTACCTTGTTAATAAAAAAAATTACATTAAAGAAATTATTTCCAGTTGAGCATAACAATCTCAAATATGGATTAGTGGACAGTATTAAATACAAGAAGCCATTAAAAAAATAATTAATTGATATCTCCGTCGCATGATCTTAAGCCCAACATAAAATACTGACAAAGCATTGTAATGGCTTCCGAAGTTCCGAACGTGCAATGTTTAAGGATTAGGTATAAACTTGGAGTGTATTCCTTTTTCAATATATCGCTAAGTAATAGCGAGTTGCAGAAATTTGCACACATGTCCCTGCCAATTTATTTAAACTTCTTGCTCATGCGTTCCTTCACTCCATTTTTTATTTCTTTCAAATTGAGAGATATGGCCACTGCTCTGCCACACCTACGTAACTCTAGATGCTCCATTGATGATTAATTAAATCTGGATCCAAAAAGTTTATGGGCATGAATTTATATTCTAACCTAATATTCAAATGCCAATTTTTTTTTTGGTAACCAAAAGCCAATTTTACTTGGGTAAATGCCATCTATCATCATTAAGAAGATTGCGGAGGATTTCATGCACCTTACGTAGCATGTTTGTTTATGTGATTATATGGTCGGACGTATCCGCAGAAAAATTGTTTAGTTCTATCAGAAAATGACTATCTTCTTTGACGAAGATTCCACAAAGTTAGATTAGATATGAGGAGGACATTGTACTACTTCTACTCACAGATTATTTTGATTAGTCATTGTCCTCAATTACAAAAATAAATATGGGTGCCCGTCTGTCTGAGACTGAATTTAATTGTCCAAACATAGCTGTCAAGATAAATGACTGAAGTTGACTAAAAATAATTTTAAAAAAGGTAGGCCCAAGATGGCCATAGGCTATGAACACATTCTGATGTGGCAAACTTTGTCCTTTCTGAACAATAATCCAAACCATCAAAAGCTAGATCAACTAATTAATTCCTTTGTTAATTAATTTAATCAAACACCTCTGTGATGGACCCCTTCGATTCAGAATGTCACTAACCCCATATCTGTTGTTTCTTTTCTTTTCCCCCTTTTGTTAAGCACGAGCACTTGATAGTCTTTACAAATGTGAATATAGAACTTTATTTGTGTAAAATGACAGAAAGCAGATGTGTTACTTTTGCAGAACTTATTCTTAATTAAAGCGTGTTTGCGAAGCAGGACAATTTCTTCGTAACTGAAAGTGTTCAAAGAACTTGGTCGCAAAATTGATAGGAGGCCACCTGTATCATTTAATTGGTATATAATGAACCTCTTTTACACCGTACCGAAATTAAAGTTCACAATCATGGCCTGAAAAAAAAAAAAGGAAGTTCAATATCCCAATGCAACTTTCAATATATATTTATATTTATGAACAATGCGACTTTCAATATTAACCACGTACCATTTCAACAAACAACAACAATAAGAGAAATAATGAACCTCCTCAGCACAGTATTTTCTTTTTTACTTAATATAAGATTATTTTAACCGAATTACAAGAATTAAAAAGAAAAGTTAAAACTAATTAACTATCTCGATTTCTCTAAAAATTTTAATATTTTTTCAAAACTACCCTTATTTATTTTCTTTCTTTTTCTCTTTGAATACATTAAATAAAGATGTTTTTTGAAAATATATAATAAATATCACCTCATATATTGTAAATTATCTTATATTCAGAATTAAGGTAAAAACTTCTATATATGAGACCAGAGGGAGTATAAAATATCGTACATAGATAACACACAGCACATTTGAACCAACGACTCCATTAACATTGTCCAAGATTCGGTATAAATTTAAATTTGAGTTGTGATGAACATTTCTCCATACGTTGGAAGGTCAATATCCATATTGCGTGGAATGGACATTTTCCCTATATACACATAAAATGATTGCGGATCCTGTGACCTCACTTCAATTAAATATATATGGCCATAACCAGTTTTAATTTTCACATCACCCTGTGTCCAATGTTGATTATTAAGAAATTGCAAAACGTATCCCTCATTTTTTAACCATAACATTTATGAACATAATTAATTTTTTTTAGAAAAAAAAAAAGAATGCTGCTACAATGATTATTTTTTCAAGATTTTCTATATATATATATATATTCTTTGTTCAGATAGCATGAGTTTCATCTTAGAATTTATTATTAATTTTTCTAGATAAATGAAATTATGTTACAAGACAATGCAAATAACATAAATAGGGCGATAACTTTTAAAACAGAAAGTAAATACATGCTTATTTCTACGGTGTCGTCAAACCAATTTATGATTAAAAGTAATGGAGCAAATATACTATATATCATCAAGTGTATACACCTAAATGTAAATTTACGAAAAAGTCATGGAGCAAAGAGGGAAAGAGGAAGAGAGAGGCCAGGTCTACAGCTTTGTATGTGGAGCGTGTTATTGTTTAAAAAAGAATGCAATATGCTTTAGGAGAGGAAATTAAGCACAACAAAAGAATGTTGGAATTAACGGAGGAAAGCTTTAATTAGTGGGCATTATTTTGAAGTTTTGGAGGATTCGAACTTTTAAACAGGTGCAGCTATCTACTTTCTTCAGGGCAAAGCGGCTTCCCCTTCCCACTGCTCTCTTGACTTTTATCATATATGAACTAGAGCTACACCCTAAGCTACTTAGCACATGCTTGGCTGGGAATAGTCACTATCCTCTTTCTTTTTCTCTTCATGCTTCCTCCCTCACATCACATGTCCTTATTACCACAAACATTGTTTTTTTTTTTAAATAAAAAAATAACATTCCTTTTAACCCCCTGACTCCATCAGTCTCACTGTCTCGCCCTCTTTTCGGGGTTCACTCATGTCCGTCTGTCCATTTCGGTTCTTTCCTATATTTTGCCTTTCCTAATTATCGTCCGCTTCTTTTCTTTATTGGTTATTATGGTACATTAGCTAATTTAATTAACTAATTAATTAATTGTATTCATATTTCATAAGCCCAGAACCCCAAAATTTCTCCATCACCGAAAGACGACACATGTCATGTTGGATGCCTTATGCTTCATTTTCGCTTCATACCACTGATTAATATATCACCATCACTTCACACTACTTTGTTGAAAAAAAATATTTTCTTTATAATAAAATTAACTTTTTCATTCGAATTATTTCATTTTTTTAAGTTTCCAAAAATGTATATAGTTGAATTCTTCATTAATTTTCCATTAGCTGGGCAAAAGATAAATATATATGTTTGTTGAGTCAAATTTTGAAAACCCAATTATATATTTTTAAAACTAAGAAAAAGAGAGAGAGAAATATTTATTAATGACTTTATTTGATGTTGGGTATCAGGTGTCGTGCTGCATATGAGAAAATAAACGACAGAATATATATATATATAATATATACATATACATATGTATGTGGGTTATATAATATAAAAGTAAGTGATAGGCAACGAAGAATGAAAATGCATGAAAAGTAAGTGAGAGAAAACCAATGCGGAAGCGACACACACGATCATGCAGTAGTAACACAAGCAATATGCATAAGAGAGAGCAGATGTTAGATGCATACACATACATATACTATATAATAATATAAGCATTTACAGGAAAGAGGCAGAGAGTACTTTGCTCCCCATGGCCAAGGCATCTCTACCTCCCACATGTGACCCCCACCACTGGATATCATACATACTTCCTTAGTGTTGTTGTTACCCTAATTCACACCTTAAATTGAGGCCAAATAAAAATAAAAAGACTCACACTAAAGCTGTATTATTATTATTATTAGTATGGGTCTGCATTTTATGGTATATATTTTCTTCTACACAAATCCCTTCCGCGGCTCGACCCTCAATGCGGGGACCGATTCCCTATACCAGTTACACGTGTCCCAATCATCCCTCTCTTCGGACACGTGTACTTTAAGGACCATTCCTAACCCCAGACGACACAGATTCTGACACCCGCTATTTGCCTTGGAGGCAAGCTAGGTTACTCCTCCTCCTCCTCCTTAATTGTGGCCTATCATACCCTGTTCCTCTCTCCTTTTCTCATTCTCATTTGTTTAGTTACTGTCCTTCTCTTTTATACTATACTCATATATGAAATGCTATACCAGAGGTCAACTAAGAGCGAAGAACATGTATATTACGAATATAAAAGGCAGTTGACAGAGAGAAGGAGAGAAGTGGGGGGATTCAACTTTTCCATTTGGCCAATAATTGAAACTCAAAAGGGCTTTAGTTTAATTCCACAGAGGCATCTGTTGATGGGGATGAATCAAGCGGTCACCATCTTTCCACGTCCCACACACAGTAGCAGAGGGCTGGATCCATGTTAGTGTCTTGTCCAAGTATCTATGCTATATTCTTCGCTCTTATCAAACCTCTCCTTTTAGGTGGATTCCAACTCCTCTTTCAACCATAGATTCCCTCATTCCCCCACCCCTTCTCTTCTGTTTCACTTTCACTAACCTAACCTTTCAACTTTAACCCTCTTCCTTCCCTACCTGACAAACTCTAACTATCAACTCTCCTTCTTTTGATCACATTCCCTTAATTCCTTCCCTCCTAAGCATCTTACCGGCTACCTCTTAATTTACTTCTCTGCATTCCCCATATGCATGGTTCATTTCATCTCATTATATATAAAATGAAAGCTCCCGGACGTGGCAACTTTCCCTTCAGAAACCCTTATTGTGCCAATGATGATTAATTTCATGATTCGACAACATGGTCACACGGGCACGGCTTTCGGCAAGAAAAATAAAATAAAAAAGTAGGTTTGTAGAAAGGGGGAAAAAAAAAAGGAGAGAACTCAAGATACAGGAATATAGTTTGGAGGAGAAAGTAGGCGAGTGAGAGTATTAGATTATCGAGCCTCAAATGATGGCACCTAGGTATTGTAATATAGCTGTCAATCATGCAAAACCCAACGTAAAAATTAGCAGACAACTAGTGGTTATAATTTCTTCCTTAAAATATTCACAAAAAAAGAGGAAAAATTGCAATATTTAAACGGATGCCAACAACGCAAACCTCTAACACACAGCCTGAGAGAGTTGATCACAATTTCCGCTTGAAAACACATTACAGACACAAAAGAATCACGAGTTACCTTAAGGTTCTCCACCATTTTTCATCTAAAATTTGATAAATTATTAAGACCATAATTTTCGCTCAAGTAGATAAATTTTACAGGAAAGAATCATGAGTTATTCAAGAATTACCAACTGTACAAAATTTCAACGTAAATTACAAATGGAAGCCTACGCTTTTGCACAAATATATTCACACAGTAAATGAGGAAGATTTTTTTTTTTTAAAATGATCAGGAAGATTAATCATGAGTTATCTAACACGGCTTCTACATAAACAAATAAAGCATGCCTTTGATTAGTATGCAAGTCTGACAACAAAGCAACAACCTATATATTGCAATTATACCCGACCTTCATGCTTTTCCCCGATGAAGATTATCCATTGGATCTATTATAAATATGAAAAACGATGTGCCTTTTCAATGGGACATGAAATTTTCCCCTTTTATAATTTGGTGGCCAACCTATCTGCATGTGATTACACAACCTAAATATGAATCCAACTTAACCAGTATCTCTAGATAATTCAAGAATGTTCACACACACACACACACACACACACACACACACAAACATACACACACACACACACACACACACATATATATATATATATATATGCTTAATTTTAATAACAGACAAAAGCAGCTTTCATGTTGACCGGTATTTGATTTTAAAAGAAAAGATCAAGACTTCAAAAGCTCTGATAAAACAATTATTATTTAAATATACTTCTTTCTTGGACACCAATAATTGATCCACCGAGAACTCAACAGCATCTTATCTTACCATATACCATGAAGATAGTATACAGATATTTTGCTGGTGATGACAAGAGGTGAAAAAAGCCTACATAGGTAGGATAAAATGTGGTTCGAAAATCTAACTGGAATGCCATCGATTGCTGGAAACACACAGAGAGAGAGAGAGAGAGAGAACCATATATGGCAGTGTGTCAAAGCAGAGACAAAGGCACAATAATGCAAACATTGAATAATGAGGCATATAGTACAATATTGTTAGAGCACCAAAAGTCTTGCTCTCAAGTCACAACTGCCACTTTTCGAGTCATTTACATATACACGATTGAAAGCCTTCTTAAGACAGTTGATGAGGGGCCCCTCTCATTACTTGACTCTCCAAAAATCCAATCATTAATTAATGGTTATGATTGTCTAATCTCTACCTTATATTTATACATACATACATATATATATATATATGTAAGGATATCTTACTGAGTTGGGAAATTATCCTGCTGCTGTATTTCATATAACTTCCGGTTAATGCACGTGTCCTTACTTACTGGTGGTTCTAAGCAGTGACCACCGTCTTTGGATTGTGGATTTACAGGCTTTTCTACCGGACATGGTTCTACATGGTAGGCAATAATGAAGCAAAACGTGGTTCCGGTACCACACAAACTTAATGCATGTATTCAATTCATTATATGTTAACATAGATTTTGAATCCATAATTAAACTATTGTGTTCTCGAACTGTCACCAAAATATTCTTTTTTTTTTTTGTCAGTGACTTGATATTATGTTCCCTTATTTTTCCATAGAAAAAGGTAACCAATAATTGACGATTAATTTAGAACTACAAGTCCAAGAACCAGCGGAGGCTAAATAATTTTTGGCACTGGTATATGTGATAGTAGCATCTCGGAGTTGCTCCACACTTTAAGAAGTTCATAGGCTAATGTTGTTAATTAGATTATTTTCAACTCATAATTCAACCTGCTGTGCTTTTGGAATTAATTGTATGCGAAGATATTCAATTTTATACAATATAATAATAAATTTGTACATAGCTTGGGGCTCAAAAACTAAATAATTATTATTAAGAAAATAATTTGGAATTAGTCATAAGATAGGGAAAACAGTACGTAATGATTGAATGCATTTACATAAGCTTGAGAAGCCACAGAAATTTGCTTTGTAGTCAACTGGTTACATCAATGTAGACGAGTTTGGAACTAGGAACGACACTTTTGCCATTCCTTTTCCTCACAATTTTGTGTTTTCCTTCTGAAATTGAGCAAAAACTACAAAAGGCCCTATATATCGACCCCCGAACATAGTATAATTGGCAGGGTATGGATGTACATCTCATCATTTATGCTTTGGAATGTGCATGCAGAGATGTTTGTTTCCACTCCACTAAACGTTGAAGAAAGTCTTTCACCTGCATGCATATTAATAATTCTCAATAAACCAGAATTTTGAAAAAAAAAGAGCAATATTTTAGGCATGCCTCGGGGCATATGACATGATAAATGATAAGTTGTACTTGCCTCCTCAGGTTCCTGTAAAGAGTAAGATGCACTTGTGTCCCTTGGAAATTTTGACACAAGAATACCAAAACCTTGTCCTCTGTCTTTCAGTTTCTGCTCACCATTAAATGTATAAACAATTTAGTGTGGATTTTCCCAAATTTAGGCAATTCTTAGTAGTTTTTAAAGGCCTCTTGGAAAACAAATTAACATGTCTGGGATACCTTAAAGGCATCCTCATCGGTTCGATCATCCCCAATGTAGACAGGGAAGACATCATCACAATTGGCAAATCCTGCTGAAAATAATTCATTAATTGATGTACAACTTATATATAGTGCTCATTGTTGCAAGCAATTCTGAACTCACCAAGTGACTCTAGCAGAAATTCCAGGGCTTTACCTTTGTCCCATTTAATAGTGGGACGAATTTCAAATACCTGTATTAAACAAACCAAAAGTGAAAGTGAGACATTTGTTAATTTTTTTTTGCTTTGATAGGAAGCTTTAAAATAAATGAAATACCCCACAAAAGGTAGATGAGTAAAACAGAATTATGGTCCACCTTCCTTCCTTGGGTAAGACGAAGCTTCGAGTACTCCTTTAGCACCGATCTCACTTGGAGTGCTAGTTCACTCCATTTCTGTGTATCATGCACAAGTTTAGATTTTTTCTAGAGCAGAGCGATAACCACATGAGAATTTACACCATGTATGGGTTTACCACTATACCTTCTCATCAACACAACGATAATGAACAGAGACGCAGAACTTGTTGTTCTCCACCATCACTCCTGGTGTTGATTTAGTTATTTCAACTAACGCTCGGTACACCTGAAAGTTGACACCATAAGCAATTTCATTAATGAACTTTGTAAATTGGCATAGAACCAAGTAGAATAAGAGGGAAGACGAGAGAAAAGACGAACCTCGTCTATCATGGGAAGAAACTCATTAGCAGGTTGAAAAAGAATTGGCTCTGGTTTGCTTTCCTGTCGGGGATAATTAATGTAAGTTACAAGTTTCCTTAACTAGAATACTACACAAAGCGGTATTTTAGAGGTTGCTCACTTTATTGTATTTGGAGCATCTTGTTGGTCCCTTGATATCCATGCCATGGCTTCCGGCATAATATAGCTCTGCCAAGCGAACAAAGTTGTACACCTATTGTTGCCAAAGCAAAAAGGAAGTTAATGGAAGGTCAAGACATAAAAAAGATGGAAACCGTTAAATTATAATAAGCAACTTCGTGAGAGACAGGGTACCTTGTCTCTGCATCTGCCGCTTACTATGGCAGTTGGAAAACACTTGGCGAGTTTTCTCACTGTTTTTCTCATCTGATATATACATCATGAAATCTGATATTAGCAGGAAAGCCAAGAGAGAAACGAGAAAAGGAATAGGACAAGGTAGTTTTGAGCTAAGAACATACTGCGTCAGACATGAAAGCACGGTCAGGGTCGTCGACGATAGGTGAGAGCGTGCCGTCGTAGTCCAGAAACATGACGATTTGCTTGCCTCTTGAGGCATCGATGATTTGCTCAAACATGTCTAATGCGGACGGGTGGTGAAGCTGTTTCATAAACAATCGAATGTCAATCTAAGATTCAAATTAACAATTAAAGGGAGGGGATGAGAGTGGAAAGCGATACTGACAATCCAAGAGCTTTTATCTTCGGCAAGAGAAGGAGTGGATTTGGTATGGGTAGGAGAAGAGGCTCTCATGGAGTCAACCCAAGCATTGATTTCAAGGTTCTTGAGCACCTTCCTCCTGGGAATGGAAATATAGCCAGTCGGGACGGCGGGGGGTTTGTGCGAAGTGGCCGTGAAAATGGAGGAGTCTGAAACAGCAACGGTAATAGGCATGTTGAGTCCAGGATTTGCATCCGAAACTATCACATTCTGCTGTGTCATGATGACTGCAAGTGCAAACACAGAACCAAAGGGGTGAAGAGACAGAGCACGTATATTCGGCCGCACAAAGGGAAGGAATGGAAGAACGTGAGAGGTGGGGATGTAGAAAGGGAATGGGTATAGAAACAATATGAACCGGTTAGTGTAAGGAATGAGAGAGGAGTTGCAAGAATATTAGTGAGCGAGAAGGAAGAATGCTGGAGAGAGGAGGAGGAGGAGGAAGCTGTGGGAGAGAAGGGGAAGTGAAGGGGTTGGATTTATAGGAAGAGGGGGAGGATGGGACCCATGAGTTGGGTGCCGAAGGGGAAGGGGAAGGGGGGGCCAGGTGGGTGGGTCAAGGTCTTGTTTTGAAATTCGATGGAGATGGGACTTTGGACCCCCCCCCCCCCCCCCTATCTCATAAGTTCTCCCCCCGCCGTCTTCTGAATTCTGATTGATAAAGAAGAAAGGAGAAGAAGGAGTGAGACTGAGGAGTAGTGGTCAACTCATCGTAACTACCGCTCGTGCCCGATATCTCTTAGACGACTCTTCCTCTTGCGGGTGGCCTCCTCCCGTTTTACTCTTTCCTACTCATCCACCCTCTTTTTTTTTTTTTCACTAATTTTTTCTCTTTATTCTCACTCTGTGTTTTTTTTTTATAGTATTCTCCCTCTCTTGTGCGAGGGACAAGAGTTTTTTCACAATTGGGCCTCCATTATAAATGTAGGCCTTTTTATGATTTATACATGCTTCCCAGCTCGCCCACTCATATTCATGATAACCCTACATATTCGTTCGAACATTAATTAAAATTATAATATAATTGTTAACATTTAATGAATAGTAATAATAGTAGGTGTTTTTTTTTCGTTTGGTGATTATTAAAATTATCTTTTCTTGGCCAAAAAACAAAGTTTGCGCATATGACTGATTATTTAATGCAGGTAAGAAATTCTCCAAGCGAAACACCTAAATGTTCTAATATTAATTAAAACTCCTTCTTATTCATATTTTATAAGAAATTTTTAACTAATATTTTTTTTAAGAAAAGTTAGCGAGAAACTTTAAATTTTAAAATAAAATCTTAACATTTCCATTTTTACCCTTTTAAATTATCAAGTTTCACTTATCTCTTTTTTTCAAATTACGAAACATGTAATAAATCAATATGAGTAAAAAAGTAAATTATGAAAAAAAATTAACACAATATTTTATATTTTGGACTAATTAAAAATTTTAAAAAATCTTTTACAATATGAAGAGAAAAGAGTTGTTCCTCATAGTGGAGAAATATCTTATTGCGCAACCAAACACCCGTGAAACCCATCTCTACTGTAAACCATAAATATAATATATATATATATATATATATACTTACTCCAGTGCAGATTATAGAATATTTTATATGATAAGTTTTTAACTTAAAATATAGAGTATTGGATATTTTTCTTCTCATTTTATCTATATTTTTAATTCATCCTTACTCTTTATTTATAACCCTATAATGATAATAGAATAAAATATTTAATAAGGATAAAATGAGAAATATAAGTAATTTTTGTATTAATTTTGAATGAAAAAATAATTTTTTTAATATACATATAATTGATATAAAATATCGAATAAAAAGTAGCGTATGTTTCATTTGGTATGATAGATTCCAAGGAGACAAGGAAAATATAAAGGAAGCCGAGTTTAGTTGTCAATACTAGCACATCTCTCTCCTAATGCAAGGTTGCAATTCACAAGTCACTAGTGACGATTTTAAATTCTCACCAGGGACACACAGATGCTCATTTGTGCAACGCTGCACGAGTTAAAAACTTCAAATAAATTAAATTTTTGAATCAAGAAAAAAAAGAAAAAAAAATTGGTCTTCCGTTTAAGTCTTTAATAGGTCACACCACCGCTTTCTATTTCCTCAACTTCTGCAGTATTGCTTAACCAAAACAAAAGCAACAAGTATTAGTGATATATTATATCCATCAGCATACTCCTTTTCTTGCCCTCTTAAATTAACTTACTAAAAAAGGAAGCATATTTTTTTCTTTTGCTTTCCAATAATATTCCCTCATTTTCATGTATATATGTCCTACTTTTTTTATTTCCCATCCGAACCACGTACTGATCAAATGACCAATAACATTTTTGTAATCAAGAAAATAAAGAACAGCCGTTAAAGACGAAATTGTATTTTAGATCTTCGTCACTAACATTTAGACATTTTTGTAATTAACATTTTCGTCAAAAAGCAACTGAATATTATATAACTTGTGTTTTAGATCTTTGTCATTCTTGCGTGTTCTAAGTTTGTTCAGGGCGACGAAATTCAAAGAGTCAGAGAGAGACAGCGAAGCTAATTCAGCAAGGTTCCAAAAACTAGGAGGGCACTCTATATGTGATGCTTAATTATTTTGTCAACCAGTATCAGAAAAGCCCACTGAATTTGTTGACAAATGGAACTGTATTACTTGCCTCCCACGCAAGTTTTCGAATCTGATAAAATATTATTATTAAGCAGGAGAAGGAGAGAAGAAAGAGAGGCGTTATCTGACAGTTTGACTGGCTTAAGCAAATGCAATTAGCAATTTAAAATCCGGTTAAATAATAATGAAGCACGAGATTCTGTTACCAAATGGTCGTCGGGTTCAGATGTATTCACATGTTACTCTATGCACTCTTTGGGCATCTTTCCTTTCTTTTAGCATTCTTTCTTTTTAGATCCTAACTATTACATTCGCATGTGTTGGCTATATATATCTTCTTCACTCCAAAATAGTTTTTTCTTGTCATGTCAAAACAGGAGGCCTGAGACTTCTAGATCAACCTGTGGACTGTACATCATTTAAAGATGTAAAGTTGTTACTATAAAAAACCACAACGTTGAAATATTAATTCGTTCATCAAAATCACAAATTAAAATAATAAGTAACTAATCGAAAACGCTTCCTTTCCTTCCTCTGAAGTAATAGATTAGGATTCCCCTATTACATAAGAATGATGTGATTAATTAATGACCTTTTTTCGCTTTAAATTTATCTGCATTCTATATATATGACCAAATTAAATTAAGTGGGCACAAGATACCCTTTCTTAATCCAAAAGTGAGTGTGCTTTATTCCCTCTTACTTGAATCAAATCTTTAATTTGAATATTATTTTGGCATCGAAGTATATTATATGAATAATTTAAGTTGGCTTTGGGTAAACCCAGCCAAAAAAAACAAGCAAAAGAAAGTACGAACTTCACTTTTACTGTCTGGTACTCGTGCACTTGAGTTGGAAAGTGACAAGACTATAGCGTTAATCAATACAGAATATATTTAGAACTAATTAAATTAATATTAAATCATACTATTTAAAACATCTGAATTATCCGATTTATTCTTCATGACAAATAAACAAAAGCAATTGATACGTGTAAACTGGATCTTCTTATGTCTGATTTTCTTTTGTTCTCTGCAACTTTTGACCCCTATCATGAATAAATATTTTCACTGGTCTGGCTCTGGGAAAGTCGAAACTACAAATAAATCAAGGGACCACAGTAGGTTAGGCGCGCTGTTAACGGACGCGTGCGCATGCATACAAACGTAACATGGACATGGATGCCCTGCCATGCCAATTTTTTTCAATTGCTTAAGTGTAATGTAAAAATTAAAATATTTATGTTATTTTTATATTTTTATGTTATATATAATAATTTTATCAGAGAAATAGATACGGCAAGGAATCGAAGCCCACGTAACATACATCCATATGCCACGCTGGAGTTGAGTCTACGATTTATACATGAACATCCAAGTCTCTTTGTTATAAAACCGTCTTCCCATTTTTCTTCATGTCATATCAAAGACAAAGGAGTGAAACTAATACCCCCTTCATTCCTTTTTTATTGACATTTTAGCGTAAATTTTCATTTCTCTATAATTGTAGAGTAGTTTACTAATAATATTAATGCACAATTAAATACTATTTTTTCAATTTTACCCTTAATAAGTAATTAATATTGTTATTAAATGAAAAAGAGAGAAAATACAATAAAGATAGTGATTCACTCAATCCGTTTCTGTATATAAGATAGAAATAACTAATTCATATAAATAAAAAAAAAGATAATTGAAAGCATTAAATTTGTTAAAAATTCAAAATAGTTTTTTAATATGTCCCCATTTAATGTTTAGTAATTCTATCTTATAATTAATAAAAATTAATTGTATTAACTTATTTAATGAATGATATAAAATTGAAAATAAATAAATAAATACATTAAACAACACATTTTTGCATCTTATATTTAAAAAAAAAACTTCGTTTGTATCTTACATAGAAGTGGAGGGAGTAGTAAAATTGCATCATTCATCAACTTATTTATAGTCTTTTTTTAATCCGTGTGTCGAAAGCTTAAAATCAATCGAAAGAGAATGGAGAGAGTATTAATCAATGTATCAATAATATATATAATTAATATATAATAAAATCTATAGAAAGTCACACTATTTATTAAAAAAAATCATCAAATTTTGTTTAACAAATGGGATCTATTTCTAATTAAATATAACAATTTATAACAAATCAATTATAAACTTTGAACAGTATAATCAATTAGTTATCATATTTTATATAATTAGAGTGCGTTGACCTATGCATTAGCACGAAACCTAAGAAGAGTGATATAGTTTACAATTTATGAACAAATTAAGTAGCTTTTTACACTTTATTTTACATATTTTATATTGATTAGACATGTTTTTCTTTTATATATGACATTGTGTTTGAGAAATGAATTATATTATTTATAATTTAAAAATATTACAATTTAATATAAATTTTACATTTTCTGTTGAATATTGAATAATTCATGCACCTGAGGCCAATTAAGAATGAAAAAGGAAGCATTACAAATTAAATTCCTATGTAACAAGTCTCTTTAATACCACTTAAGTTAAAAAAAAATCACTTGAATCAAAATTAATTGATTTGATCTTGCATTGTGTGGGCAAATTTCACGCTCTCTAAATTACAATTTACGAGAAAATATTTCATACACTTTATAAAAAATAAAGAAAATATTTCATCCATATATGTGCAAAGTAAATATTTTTTTATGAAGTCATGCATGTATAAGTAAAAATTAATTCACATTATGAAATTTCAAATGACTCAGAAAGTCAAATATAAAAGGAGCAACAAATGAGTTGGGGCCCGTGGGTCGGTGCCTTCGCAACAAGAAACTGGCGGGGACCCCAAGTGTACGATGAGTGAGGTGTGGTCAACGAGTCACCCAGTCAAAAGTCATATATAGGCTCTGACCTTTGCCCTCTACCGCTCTGCTTAGGAGGGTTAGGGACAACAGCCACGCACGTTGTTGTGCCTCATCCCGTACACCACACGTGTGTTTCAGAGCATATATACCTTTCTCATTGTTTTAATTTCTCCTGATTTATCACTAATCAAATACCACAAGCACGTATCTATTCACTTATTTGTTTACCACCAAAAAATATGTTATAAATGAATTTTAAATCTCTTTTTTTTGTCAATTTTATTTAGTGACAGAAACAAAATATATGGAATTCATTCAAATGTGTGCACCCGCTTTGAATAATGAGTGTAATCCGGTTTTTATTTTCTTTTGAAATCAAAATTAACAAGATTTTTTTTTTGTTAAGAAAAGGACATAGACAAATTCGGCCAAAAGGTTTGAAGAACAGAGCCCATGGAGTGTGGTGGTCGGCGGGTTCGGATTCTGTTAGGTGAATGTATAAGAAGTCCAAATTCACATGATGCTTGACGTGGACTTTCACTATTATTGGACACCACATACCAGCCAGACCACGCATGTTTTATCCTCGTGTTTATGTTCAGTTTGTATTTACGTTAGATTCCTATTTATTCCTAATACGCATATACATATATATATATATATATATTTCATTTATGTGTGTGTGTGTGTGTTTTTTTTTTTTCCCTCGAATAAAAAGGCTCATCATTTACTTGGGTCCAAATACTATATATTAAAGGTAGGAGAGGAGCAGTATATAACTAAGTATACAAATCCAATACTTGGTTGGATATTTTATAATAAATAATATGGATTTCTGGGGAGCAAAGCATTAATTTGATTCTTTTCTTAGCACATGAGTCGAACCTGCATGGGTCTCCATTATGTGTCTGCGCCAGAAAACAAAACCAAAAAAAGAAGGCCATGCTCATATTTTTTAAAAGGCCCCCCTTTCTCTCTCTAGTCTCTATATATGTATGTGTGTGCGCGTGTGTATATATATATATATTCCTGTCTATTCACATATCCCCTGTTACTTTCATCTAGCTCTTTAATTTTTTTTTTCTTCTTTTAGCGAATGAGTACCAACAAAAGCATCTTCATAGTTAGGCATTTGTTGACACAACATCTACTCATCTACATGTAGTGGAGCAGATACCCAACTCTGCAACGACCTGCATCAACACTGCTTTTATAATATATATATATATATATATGTATGTATATGTGTGTGTGGGGACTTTCCTCAATTTCCTGATAGCGATCCTCTAATTAATAATATATATGACATTAATTAGGTAACTTTCTAAATCGATTAATAAAAACACTAACTGCGAACTGAAGTCGGTAACATAATCTGCTCTCGTGTTAGTTAAGATAAAAAATCAACATCCATAACCATCATACAAGCCATAATTTGATGTGTTTGAATTCTTATTTTTTTTCTTGGGGCCCAATCAACTCCGACGTATATATATATATATATATATCAATTATTTCTTCTATCCTCATTTATAAGGAAAAAAATATTTCACAATTATTAAAAAAGGAGTTGAAGTTAGTGAAAAATAATTAATTTATTTCACATTTTCCTTTCAAAACTACCCCTATTTTATTAATTTCTCTCTCTCTCTCAATTTCTTCCAAAAATATATCTCTAACTCTTAATAATGTTAATGAATGAGGATAATCATGATAAAAAGAAATTAATGTAATATTAAATCTTTTTTTTTTATAAATAGGACCATTAAAAGGGAAATTTTTTCCTTACAAATATGATAGAAGAGAGTAATTAGGACACAAGTAATTGAGATCCCCAATGAGAGTGTTGGATAGTAGTAAAACATATTACTCTCTTCGCCCTAAATATATGATATTTTATCCTGATATTAAATATAGAACTCTTTACAGTATATGAGATAGTATTTGTTATACATTTTAAGAAAAAGTCTCTATTTAATGTATTCTAAAGAGAGAAATAAATGGATTAAATAAGGATAATTTTGAAAAAAATATTATAATTTTTAAAGAAATAAAAGTATTTAACTAATTTTAACTTGTATTCTTAATTCGCGTGAATCTGTTAAAAGAGTCTTATATTGAAGATTGGAAGGAGTATATAATTTCTATTAATAATTTTGTTAATTTTTTTAAGGGATAAAGAAGGTCAAACGTTTAGATTATTAAATTTATGTTTAACTTAAATCTTTTATGAATGTGTCTTACGAAATTGGGGCCGGCAGTTAATTTAATTTTAGATGAAAGGAGGAGGAGAGGTGGGGTACTCAAGATAGGGAGGGATGTTGGTGGCAACAGCTGGAATAATAAAGGAAAGAGGGAGTGGGGGTATGCCCGCACTTGGGAGTGTCGGTCCAGAGGAGTCCAGCGCCACACAGCATCGCTTTCAGTTACAAACTTACAATTTTAGAGAAAAAAACGGACACTTAATATCAAGATGCTCTCACCACAAACAGACAAACGACATCAATGTTGTTGTCTAATTAAATTGATTCGCGGACAAAAATTGGTTATTGGTTCATGTTCCATAAATTCATGTATATGATTGGAAATCTCTTTACCAATATAAGTATGATAATCTATAAATGCATTTATAAACGTTTTCTCATTTATAAGGTTTGGCCTAATCTTGATGAGTTATTGAGACTCAACTTATTTAAAATTTTATTTACTAAAAAAATTTTTGAACCCTAGCTAGGCATCATCAATTAGGTTTTATCATCCTTACTGAAATCACAAACGAAATAATGTCCCTCCTGTTCTATTTAACATATACTTTTAATTAAATTATATAGATTAAGAAAAGTGATTAAAATTAGTTGACGGATTTATTTTTTCTGAAAAATTATCGCAAGACTCCAAAATTACCCTTAATTAAAATTATTAAACCTCATATCCATCTTAATTATATGTCACTTTTAGTTTCTCCACCCACTTTAACTAATGAAAGGCATATCCCAAAAAAAATAATAAATACCTCATATGTTTTGTTAAGTGTTTAAAGACCATGAAAAATTTACAATGCATCTTATAGATAGTACGCGAGGGAGTGTTGATTACTTAACTAAAACTAAATAGCTTGCTTTTTTTTTTTGTAAATATTATTCAAGACATATATCTTCCTACCTCACCTTAATTTCCCTCTTAATTATCACATTTTCTATAACCTCTAATATTGCATTAATATTGAGTTACATTTATAGCGTTTTTTAACTAGCTAGGAAACAGAAAAAAAAAGGTTAAAAAAAAACTCATGGCACTCTAAGTCTTTTGAAAAGACCTTAAATGCACAAATGTTTGTTTTGATGACTTTTTTTTGTCAATTATATTTATGTGATTTGACAAAATCATCTAACGCAAATGATAATCCGAAGTCCCGCCTCCTAACTTGTATACCCCACACATATTTACTTCTCACTGATGCAAGTTTAAGAGCTTTCATCTAATTGCACATAAGCTTATTTTGATGTCTAATTTAGTGTTGGATGTTAAATTTGAAGTTTACAATATGGAATTGGATTTTATTGATACTTTCGATTGGTTTCTTTTATTAATTTTTTCATAAAAATTATAATGTGACCTCAAAAACATAAAATTCATGTAAATTATTTAAAAATATGTTTTCATGATTTCTTCCTATGAAATAAAATTTTTATATAAGTTTCTAATGAAGAAGTCATTTTATTTTTTATTAACAGAGACTGAGTGGATCGGATCAAACTAAAAAAGAGAACTGAACTAGCCAAGAGAGTTAACCCAGTTCTAAATCCTATTCACTCTATAAATTTAATTTATTCGATATAACCAGACTTATTCTATTAAAAAGAAAAAGAAAGATAATATTTTTACAGAATAGATACTGAGTTGACAAAACTAGCCAATTTAGTGCCAAAACTAGTCCAACTTCCAAAATTTAAATTTTTGTTTGTTCCACCTAGATTAGCTAATCCAATAAAATTAGATCAGACTAAGTTATATTCATCCCTAAATCCGCGCTTGCTTTGGAGGAAGTTTTATTCAATTATATTCCCTTCTTATCAAATATAAGAGAGAGAAAATTATTTTACAACCAACAAAATTAGTTAAGGTCATTCAATTTATAGTGAAATATATATTTTTTAAAATTGCCATCAATTAATGGTATTTTCCTTTATATGGATTAATTAATGCTTATTGATTTGATGAAGATATTGGAAATACCACATTTTTTGCTATAAAAATTTATATTTTTCTCTCTTCTATTTTGAACCAACATTTTTTCTAAAATTTGCTTATATTTGGTGCCAAATGTTCCTCACATTCTAGTGGTACATATGTTACATTGTAGCTCCCGCATTGCACACCAATTGCTCAGAGCATGTAGCTTTGATGACATTTTGCTTCTGGAATTTTTAATTTCTTGTCCAGCAATCAATTAATTACAACTGATTGAGTGAGTATACAATAGTATTCTCGAGTTTGCATCTATTTGTTCAACCTCCAAACATCATTTTCATGTATATTCATAAAAAAATTAAATTTTGAATAAATTGTACAATTTTTATTAATTTTGTTAAAATTTTACATATATTTTCATTTTATTAATTTTTAAAATATGTTGTCGTCTCACATTAATTCTTATGCCTCTGTAACGAGAAAGATATAGTAATTTTTTATTTAACTAGAATCCTTTTTTTGGCATAAAACATGCTTTATCTATATATTGTTCTCTCCTTTTTCTTTGTAATGTGGCGCTAGTCATTAATTTGATGTGTACCCACCCTTTTGTCTTCACACTCTTTCGCTTTATAGCTGGTTTTACCTTTCGAACTCATTTTTTTTCCAGGCTTCAATGATTGGAAAATATTGGGGTAGAAACCTATTTACTCAATATATACAAAACTATTATACGGTATATTTTTTTTCCAATAAGATCATTTCCATGATTTGAATGTTTATGTTTTTTTTTCTTGTGAGGGATAAAAAAGAAAAGGCATGAACATATTATATTGATACTTTACACTATCATACTTTTGCATCTTTTCATGTATATGATTAATATCGCCAATTATATATAGTGGTGAATAGACTAGCACTTACAGCAAACGAAATAATCTGAATCATTATAGCTGGAAATTTGAACTAGTTACCTAGCTAGTTTTATCAGCATATATACACGTGGAAGAGCTTGTAATTTTCTTAAAAACCATCCTGATTAATTCATTAAGAGGTTTCATATTTCACTGCCCAGCAAAATACTGTACATGAACGTAGAAATTTATAGAGAGGGAGACACAGTATTATTTCTTGTATTTATTGGACATACAAGTAATAAAACTGTTTTAGAGTTTGATAGCTGGTACTTTTTTTTTTTGGTAAGTCATTGAGTATCTGGAACTGTATAGACTTTGATTAATTTGGATCAAGTCACGTTGGTCCCAAATCTAAGAGAAAACTCTTCTAAAGATATTTTACACACATTATACGATCTCAGGTCTAAAATATTATATAAGCGGATTCTAGCTGTCCCCTTCCATTAGAATGAAAGGCGGTTGGTGACTGCCAGTACATTTAAATGTCTGAGAAAGGGGATTTTAATTTGAGGAGTGAATACTAAATAGTTTGGCCCGAAAAAGAAAAAGAAATTTGGAGAGTGAAGGGAAAACACTTTTTGCGTAGAAAGGAATGGCATTAATGATGTTTAATTAATCCCCAAGATATTATTTACAGGGAAAGAGTGGTTTTGTTATCACATGAATCTGGGATTCCTTCTTTTAACTTCTGACCCACACTTTATGAAGAATAAAATAATGAATGGGAAAACATTTGCGTGAGTTCATTATGAATGGATATATAGACAAAATATTTTCCCTCATGCAAAAGGATGTAGCCCCCTCGACATCCTTCCTATTTTTTATTTGATACAATATCCATCATCCTCATCCCATCCTTAATTAATTAGTTAGCCTAAAAAGCCTCTGCTATGTTTTTTTTTGGGGACAATTAAAAAGAAAAACTTGGCTCTTTCTTATCACCATTTTAATAGTAAGTTGTTATCACAACATTCATTGCCAAATCAATAATAGCATCGATATACCGACATGGAATTCATCATTAACGCCTGCCTAATTATATGTCAAATCATTAATGTGTCCAATTCTTATTGTCACCCACCGCATATAACACAGTGTCATGTCTGAGAAACGTAAATTAGGATTAATTAACTAGATGAGTCTAGAAGCTTCTGGGTTAAATCGTTTTGGCTGATGGAGTAATTCACTCGTTATCTTTAGGCTTAGACTTGACAGTAAAGAGGATCCAGTCGAAATAAAAGGAAGGGTTGAGACAATGAGAAAGGAAAAGAGATAAAAATCCCCACTTTAATTAATTTTATTATCTTTCTTTTTCCTTCGTTGGCTTTTATATGTAATTAATTAGCTTTTGGTTGATCACTTTGATATGATCAACTGTTTCGCAACTGAAACAGTTGGAGGATGTGACAGAAAGGTACCTTCCTACGATGCCCAACGTCGGCATGGTGGACTTCCCACTTGACCCTTCATCTCACTCTACCAATCTATCCACTCCATTCTTCTTTTTTCTCTTTTCTTTAAAAAAAAAATAGTATTTAAACAATATCAAATCACTGCATTTCCTTGTAAAAAATGATTGAGGATTATAAAGCTAAAACCAGGGGATAAGATTTATGCCTCCCCCGCTCTTTTTAGAGTATGAAGTACATGTTTGTTATATATGGGCAATCCACGTGCCATTTTCTCTCCTTTATCTCCTCTTTTTGATATTATTTATATTGGTTTATGTTTTTCATTTTCAACTAGAAGCTTTAAACCTTAGAAACACACGATAATGGAAAAGGGATTAATTGATATATATTTCCAAACGACTCTTCCAATCCGCCTTTTTCAGAGTTGTTAACCACTTAATTCAAATATTCAGTTATTATTTCTTCTAAGAAATTATTAAGAGACTATATACCGATCCATCAGAGTAATACAAAATCAATTAGGCACACAATTAAGTTAATCTGAAAGTGAAAATGACATATAATTAGTAATTACATTTTGGCACTAAGTTTAGGTGCTCTGTGAGCTATTTCGCCATCAAATGCTCTATCAGTTGGGTTTCACATGTATAGAATCTCAAAACTGATGTGGTGAAATAAATTAAGTAAAAAAGAATGACTTTTGAATTGTGTGACTAAGGATACTCTATCATTTGATCTATTTATAAGATGTTTTTAATCGAATTACATAAATTAAAAAAGATAATTAAAATTAGTTGGCACATTAGACAAATTGTTTAAGCTCCCATCTTATTGGTTACAGAGTATAGTTATTGATGTAAGTAAAGAGTGTAGCTAGTAGAGAATATAAGCTATTTCTTCATAATGATGACTCAAGAATTATTTATTACATATTATTTTTTATTTTATCAAAAGAAACAAAGAAAAGCAGACAAAATTATGAAAAAATAATGACTACTCTATTAAAAGATAAAAATAAAGATGAGTTTAAAATAAAATTAAAAACTATAAAATCATATGACTAGGAATAGAAGGGGTAAACTAAGAAACAGTGAAATTACATAGATAGGCATGCATGTTGTTTGGTGAAAGCAGCGAGGGCCACTATTCCATTAATTTCAAAAAGTGTATTACTCTATTAGCGTGCTTTCCAGATTCCAATTCCAAATGGGATGGTCCAAATCTGTTTGATGAACTCTCCAATTTCTTCCTTTGAATCCGAATCATATCATTTCCAGCTTCATATATACTCCTAACTAATTAACATTCATGCATGTTCATATTTGTCCTAACCACACAAGTGTTTGGAACCCAAAAAAATTATAGAAGTGGCGATTCTCATCTTTCCAATTTCAAAAGATATTTCCTTGATTGTGTACGTAGCCAGGCTAGCATCTCCTATTAATTATTTGACCAGAGTTAGCTGCAAATAACCCACGTAACTTAATTACCCAAATTAATATTGACACATCTACATCTTAATTGGATCGCCACCTTCATTTCCTTTTGATTTGCTTGTCCTTTTCTCTTTCTTCGTAAAAAGCCAGGTTAAGGAGCTTGGTTAGGTGCACTGTATTATTCTTCAGAGTCCAAGGTTCTCACAGTTTACATTTATATTCTATTCCAAACCATTCAAAATCTGGTACCGCAAGATATATATATATATATATATATATATATCGCCACAACGGCGAGTCCGCGTGCTGAAAAAGATTAGGAGAGATTCACTGTTCCAACGATTTGATGATGTTAGAGTTTGGAGAGATCAAGGATTCCTTGTTTTGTAGATCATTCATATTATATCGCACACGATGCTCATTCTGTTCCGTAATTAATTTACTCCACCTCCATCACTCTTCAAGTTGATTGGTAATTTAGTATCTTCTTTTATTTTTTTTATAAGCGCCAGGATTCTCAATATATACATATATATATATATGTATACACACACACACACACACACACACACACACACACCTTTTTTTCCTCCGGAAAATCACTCATATCACCTTTACAAGGATTTTCTTTTCTCTTTTTAAAATTATATATTAGGGATCCTCGGGGCATAAAATCTTATCTCTGAACAGGATATTCACCACCTGCTTTAGGCATTATTACCATCCCAACCCAATATTTGAGCATATACATCTAAATTTCAGTTTTAAAGTGTAATACAAATATTCGCTGTTAAGAGCATATGTTGTTAGGTTCAAAAGGAATGCTTTCAAGCGGAATTAAAAAGAGGCATTCACTGTGACACGAAAGATGTATAAGTTGCCAGTTATATCTCAAGTTATATATATATATATATATATATATTCGAAATGATATGACATTACTTCAAATTATTGAAAATGATAAAGGACATTACCTAGCTAATTAACTAATCTAAATATTGTTCGGTCAAAAACTTTATAAAAAGGAAAGAAACATAATGATTGATAAAATTGGTTTATTTAGGTAAATTCATTATTTTCAAATCTTGCCGAGACAATTCGCCTTTTCTCGCGTGCTCTTTTTAACTGGGCATTGGGCAACAACTGGCATGTGCTTGAGGTGACAAGTCTAATGTATTTCGTTTCATTTCTAAGCAATGGCCTAATTAATATATTTTAAATTTAAGTGTCATCTAAACTTCGAATAAAAAAAGTTCACAAATCACAATTATTGGAACTACGATGTCAGTTTCTCCCATGGCCTGTGGTGTTATTTATGGGAATACTTTTTTGACATTTCAATGGGCTCGACTGTAATCCAGTTATCCAAAATTAAGGCCCGTAACAGACCCTTCGTAAAATTGGGCTTTTTTTTTCCAAAAGGCCCAAATCGGAATTGATATTATATCATGCTTCACTAGTTGTGAGCCAACGATCACGACGCCTTCGTTTTTAGAAAAAAAAATATCACAAAAAAAAAACCCAATGGTCCCATCACATTCATAAGCCTGCTATCATATTGGATTGATAAACGGTTCTAATAAAAAAATGCAGTATAAGTATTTATTGTGCCTTATGACTCATTTGGTTTCTTGTTGGAAACCATACATTGAGAGAAGCAGCCCCTCTTCTCTAAAACTTTTGTTTTTAACGGAAAACCAAATACGTTAGTAGTCAAACACTTATGACTGTAGGAATTTAAATATGTCTGTTAATCAATAAATGTGTTGTAAAATAAAGTAAAGAACAGGGACAATGAAGCAAAGAATATAAAGAATTTGAGAAAGAATAAAAACATGAAGGGCTAAAAATAACTGTAAATTATTCATCTATCAAGGGTTATTTATATAAGAGTAAAGCCCTGACCCTAGATTAATTAAATAACATAAATAGGAAAAAAGACCCAACCCTATGATAAAGAATATTCTAGATAGCCATCTAAAGTTTACATAATGCTTACTCTTAGATATCCATTATTAAAGAATGTGCCTTGTTAGAAAATTTATTAAGAAAAACTTGGTGGGATAAAAACCTAGTAAAAAAAAAAGAGTGCATCATTCTTTGTATATGGTATTAAATACTGTCTTATTAAAAATCTTATTAGGAAAACACAATAGGAAAAAACTATGGTTAAAGAAAAAAGAGTACAATGCGTATATCAATTAAGATTCTTGAATTAACGAAATCCAATATTATACACTAATTTCTAAAATAATGCAGTAGGAAGCACCTTGAAAAATAAGTCTGCTAGGTTATTACATGAATAGATTTACTGTATATCTATGTCACCGTTCTTTAAAGATCATGAATAAAGAAGAATTTTGGTGAAATATGTTTTATTGTTTCCTTTAATGTACCCCTTCTTTTCTTAGATAATACATGCAGTATTATTTTTATATAAGATTGTTGAGATCATTTTTCCTGAAGATAAACCATAAGTCTTTTCTATGTGTTGAATCAAAGCTTTCAACTAAATACATTCTCAACTTGTCTCATGCAATGCCAAAATTTCAATATGAATAGGTAATGTAGCTGAGATGATCTGTATCAAAAATCGTCATAAAATGGTTATGTTACTGAATGTAAATACATAGCTAGTTTATGATTGACCATTATGAGAGTCAAACAAATATCCTGCATTTACATAACTAATAAAGTTTGACTTTGATTCATTCGAATAAAATAAACACATATTCATGATATATTTAAAGTAGCAAAGTATTAGCTTAACTCCAGTCCAATGTCTTCGTATAGGTGAAGAATTATACCTTAACAATAAGTTAATGACAAATGATATATCTAGTCATGTAAAACTAGCAGGATACAGTAATACTCCGATTGCACTGAGATATGGTACTTCAGGACCAAGTAATTCTTCATCGTTTTCTTGAGGTCTGAAAGGGTGGTTGTTTACATCTAGTAGCCTTACAGTCAATGGGGTGTATAATGAATTTAACTTATCCATATAAAAACATTTTATCACTTTTGTTATATAGGCTTTGTCATGCACAAAAATCCCATTATTTAGATACTCAATTTGTAAACCAAGATAAAATTTGGTTTTTCCACTATTTTTCATTTCAAATTCTTTCTTTAAGCAATCAAATGCTTTTTGAACTCTTCTAGAGTTTCAATAATATTTAAATCATTGACACAAACAGTACTTATAGCAAACTCTAATCTATTTCCTATTATAAATATAGATGAGCAAATCGGATGATTCTTATAACTTCATTTTAACAAAGATTCACTGAGACAATTATATCTGTGATACTCTTAGTAAAAATGTTAGTTATAAATAAATATATAATTATTTTTATTTTATTTTATGGAGTTATTTTGAAATATATTTAGGAATTTTTTTTAAATCTTGATATTTTGCTATCTAGTAGATTAATATATATATATATATATTTTAAAAACTAAGTTTAAATTTTGGGATAGATCTTTTGATTATTATTATTATTATTTTAAAGTATCTAAGATAATGATCTAAAATCTTAATCTTTTGATTATTATTTTTTTTAAAGTATCTAAGATAATGATTTAAAATTTTATCCTCAATCTAATATAGATAGAGAACCCTAGTATTGCTATCTCATTAGTCCGTTTTTTGCCATAAGACTCAGTGCCACTCTGATCAAGAAAACTCTCAACCTTTCTACATAATTTTTTTCTCATTCCTTGTTCTAGCCAAAGCTTTCATCTATTTTATACATAGATACATTCTCAAGCTCTATTTTTTCATCATTTATTCATTATTTCACTATCGAATTTTAGTCAGGCTCATGCAATCATCAACCATCATAGGTGAAGTGATCCTACCCTTTTATTTATTGTTTGGTCCTTCAAATATGATGCCATATTTATTTTCGATGCAAAGTGGGATTTCTTATTAAATGTCCTTCTTCTTGTTTCATTCTTCAAAGCCCTTATCGTGATTAGCGTTCCTACTGATGTCGTGAGATTGCTCCCTTTTGAATTATATATCAGATTCTTTTGTCTTCTCTTTCTTTTTGAACCATAGGAAATATAAATTAATGGTAATACATTTATTTGGTGATGGATGGGTCCTTGGAAACTAGTGAATAGCACAACTATGCAAACTTTTTCAAGAAATAGTTAGATTTAATTTGCAGTAAATGCTTCTTTACTTCAACTATTTTTCATACTTCTATATTTTATAAAATAAAATGATAAATCTGAAATTTACTTATTCTATTATTATTATTTTATTTATTCATTTATTTTCACTTGATGATACTATAAGATAATTTATATACTCAATTGACAATTAAGAATTTTAGAAATTTTATTGTAGTGAGAACCATAAAAACTTAAAGTAAAGAGAGTTAGGATTAATATCTAAGGATATATTCCATTGGTGATAGAAGATAAAATAAATTTGAGTAGATGTATTAATGTATTTATGTGATAATAATTTTAGGTGGTATTGATGAAACTTGAACAACTGTGATTGAATCTTAGTGGAAGGGAAAAAGGGATCTATACTATCGGTCCCAACTGGTATGTGTATAGATGGCAATGTGTCACCATTTATTTTGTACCTTCTTTATTTCCTCTAGCCTCAAATAATTTTTACTTATTCCCCTTGTATATTTTGCCTTGTTTGGGAAGCAAATCCAAAACATGTTTTCCTTCCTTTTTTTTTTTTACACTTTTAGATCTTAAAATTTGCTGAGTTTAATTTCCGGTTACAGTATAATTTTTTTCTCTTTTCATAACTTACCTTTAGTTCCTCAAACTTAGTAATCTTATAATGATTTTAATGAGATGAGCCTTAGTGATGGAAATCATTGTCAATAACATTAAAATTAATATTGTGGACATACTGCTATGTTGTTATACATATATATATATATTGTCTTGTTTATTATTACTGTTTTTTTTTCTTTGTTTTACTATTTCTTTCATTTTGGGTTTGAGCTTGATTGATTTGTAATATAAGTATTTAACAGATGAGACGGTTATTCCTCATATTTATTTATATGAGATATAGTATTATATAAATTATCGGGTGAGACAGCTATTTCTCCCGTGGTATATAAGATATTATTATATTATTATACTATGTGAGACGGTTATTCCCTACCATTTGTTATAGAATGTGGAAAATGGATTTTTGTGATGTGCTTAGTGTGATAGCATTTAGTATTCTAAGTGAACATTCCTTTATATTGGACGAGTGAAATAGTATTTTGTGTTGATTCCTTGTTGTTAGTATAAAAGTGTTTTATATATAGATGATTAGTTTAAATATAGGTAGATATACTTGTAAGGTTGTTCTGAAAAAACTCCTGTGCGACCTTTGCTTCCCTTCTATGCACTTGTTGTTATGCTCTCACTAAGTTAGTGGTAAACTCACCCCTCCTATTTTCATATTTTTAGATCAGCAGGTAGTTGAATAAAGCACTCTAGGGAAATTGGACTTCCTGGACATTAGGTAGGACATCTCTAGTCTTATGATAACGCAGATCATGTGGTAACGTGACTACTATAGTGGAGTTTATGATCGAGTCTTGTGGACTTAGATAACCTTATCTATTTGTTGATTCTTTATTTATTTTTGGATATGAGGATTGAAATAAGGCATGAACTGTGATTGATTATTGGAAATATTTTGGTATTTCATTTTAGTTTTCATTTAAATTGACTAGTTGTGGAAGTTTTTCTGTTAGGCTTGCTAGGTTAAGTAGGCTTATGCCAGTTTAGTCTATGAGCAGGTCATGGCCTGAATTTTGGGTCGTGACAATATCGTTGACTTATTTCAAGCATTGTAAATCCTTCTGGAATTTTCATATAAATTTCACTATCTAATGAATCATATAGATAGATTATAATAACATCCATTATATGCATATTAAGCTTCTTATGTACTACTAAACAAATTAGATATCAAAAAGTGATTATATCCATAACAGGATAATGTGTCTCTTTATAATCAATATTAAATCTTTAGGCAAACCTTTATGCTACAATTCATACTTTGTATCCACTATTTTACCATCCTTATTTTGTTTTAGCACAAAAACTTATTTATCTTCAACTGGCTCCACATCTTTAGGTATGAGGACTACAAGTCCAAAAATATTTCATTTTACAAGCGTATTTAGTTCTACATTAATTGCATCTTTCAATTTTGGCTAATCATCTCTTAGTCTACATTCTTTAACAGATTTTGATTCATGATCCCTATTGTCATATGTTATATTATCCGCTATATTATATGTAAAATTATTATCAACGTTAACTTCATTTCGATTCCATCGTATTCTATTCATAGCATAATTTATTGAGATCTCATTATTTTTATGAATTTTAAGTATCTAAGTTTCTTCTAAAGTAGAAATTTTAATTTTGTCTTAGGGTTATTCTAAAGTTACCTTTAGACATTCTTCTAGAGTTATCAAATTTTCAATTGAGTCATCTTGATTTTTAACTCCTCTTGTTTTCGAGGATTTTTATCTTCGGAATTGATGGGTCTGCCACACTTTATGTATGCTTCAGACTTTGATTGTCTAAGAGGGACATAAATTTTTACTCGAACATTAGTAGCCATTACATATGATTTAATCACTCTTTTTGGGTCAATAAATGTGTCTAGTAATTGACTTGCTAAATTTTGTAATTGAATTATCCTTTAAACTTGTTATTCCCATCATTTTGTATAAGGATCAAGATAGGATAATGATAAATCATTCCAAGTAATTTCCTCTTTCAACTACTTATTCTCTCCCCCCAATGTTGGAAAAATTGATTAATCACAATGACAATTTGTAAATCATGATGTAAATAAATCTCCCGTTAATAGTTCAAGATATCTTATTATTGATATGGATTCATATCCAACATATATTCTGAACATTCTTTGAGTTCCCATCTTAGTGCATTATAGTAGAGCAATTGGAATATAAATTGCATACCTAAAAATTCTTAGATCAGAAGTATTAGGTTCTTGACCAAAAACCATTTGCAAATGGGAGTAGTTATGATATTTTGTTGACCTGATGCGAATCAATATTGCAGCATGTAGGATTATGTGCTCCAAGTGAAGATTGAGTGTTTTGATCTCATAAGTAATAATCTTGCAATGAATTTTAAACATTTGATAAATAATTCTGCGAGTCTATTTTGTATATGAATATATGCTATTGGATGTTCAACCTCAATTCCAACGGACATACATTAATCATTAAAAACTTGAGATGTAAATTTATAAACATTGTCAAGGTGTATTTTCTTAATTGAATATTCAAATAATGTGCTATCAAAATTGAATTAATTGAGCAAGTAATCTCATAAATGTCTGATTACAAGTTGACAATAAATAAAATTGATGTATTGATTAAAATCATAAAATTCCTAAATAGTTCACATAGTTGGTGAATTAACCCATAAATATCACTTTGTATATATTCCACAAAGATTTACTACAACATTTTTTGCTTATGGTAACACTTTTCTTTACAATAGTTATTAAAAATGTTGCTTAATCTATGTATAGGCAACATTTTTCTTAGTGTTGCCTATTGTTAGGCAATTTAAGCAACAAAAACTAATCAACTCTTGAAAAATGTTGCCTATACCAAAGTAGACAACATTTTTTGGTGTTACATTATAGTTTCAGAATAGGTAACAAATAAAAAATATTGCCTATAAAACACTATTAATGCAACATTTAGCAACTGTTGCATCTAATTACATGATATTAATCTAGAAAAGAAATTTTAATGGCCCAAAAAGAGCTGCTGTAAAAAAAATTGTACATATCATATAATTGTTAAAAAATTATAAAAAATTACATATTTTTTAATTTGATAAAGTTATACAGGCATTGGCTTATTTTAGCTATTGACACAAATATGTTCTTATTGTTTTTAGTATTCTCCAAAGTTCTTTATTTCTAATTTCAATAAAAACATTCATCAAAGCAAATATATATATATATATATATGCAAATCTTTCTTAAATTTTATTGAAATTATACAAATATATTTTTATTCTTAAAATTTGCGTAATAATCTATTATTTATTTATATAAATTTGTGTAATTTAAAAAAAATAAAAAAGGGGCTTTACTCCACAAATATATTTATTTATTTGTAAAGAATTTGTGTAATTTTAAAACTAGTAGTTTGACTGAATGACGATGTTTAATGTGTTACAACTTTTTAAAAAAAATTAAAGACAATGCTGTTTTATTTCTTTAATAATAAATGTTATTTCTTTTCATTGAGTTCCAACACTAAGCCAAGCCTCAAATCGTCTATACCTCTGATTTCTCACTCTTACCATCGACATCACAGTCTCACCGTCAGTGTCATAGCTTCATCTCACCATTGGCATAACAGTTTTGTCTCATTGTTCACAATCGCACATTATAACTAATCCTCTCGTCACATTTCTCTGTTGCATGCAGAGCTCCAACAACGTCATCCTCCGTCGTAATCGACCTGGTGAGTTGTCCTTTGCCATTTCCCGCTTCTTCACTCTTCTATTTCATCGGTCTCGTCCTTGTCACTAAAATTTCACGGCTCCACTTTGTTTCTCGGTAGCTCGCGGCAACTATGTGATCGTCATGTGAGTTCTCCTCCTCCATTTTTAGCTTGCTAGCGCTGTAATTTTTTGTTCTAATTTTTCTTTTATATTGCGACCTGCAACTCTATTCTCTACTTTTGGTTGTGACTTAAAGTCATTTTTGCTGGGATTATGTTCTTTTTGTGTCAGTGACTTTACTTGTGAAGATAGTTTTTTTGTGACTTTGCCACTTGCTTGTTCTTTGTCGCTAGCTCTGGCTTGTAAATTCTTTTCTTTATCACTACAAGCCTACAAATTTGTTCTTCTTTGCAACTCTGTTCTTTTGGTTCTAACTAAAGTGTTTGTTGAAACTTTTGGAACAATTTGTTTATTATATAACCTAATCAATTAAATTCAATGAACTCTTGTTACAGAGTTGTTAGCCAAGTAAAGTATCCCTCATTGTTTGATCTACCGAGGCTTCTAGTGGACTTGGTTGCTCAACTCTTAAGCTTATCCAATTATGTTGAATATGGTCCTTGAGTATTGTGTTACCATTGCTTTGTTGTTTTTTTTTTTCACAAGGTTCAATTTTGAGGTTCAGTGCAATTTAACCATGGTTTTTTGTGCTTCCTATTTGATCTATTTGGGTGTGCTCTCATGGTCAAAAAATACACATTTAATAATTCAATCCTGACTCATGGTTGTATTGGTCTCTTTAGAATCAAAGAGTAATGGGAAGACCAAACTTGGAATAATGGTGAGTTTCTTGTTACTAAAATCTGATCTTTTGGTCTGCTTTTACTCTTTATGGCCTTGTACATAATGACGTATGACATAATTAAGAATTATTTATAAAATTGAAGTGTTCTGTCTTTAAGTTGATTAATTGACTGTGCTTTATTGTTATTTCTTTGTCCCATAATAGGATAATGTGTCTAATTTTATTAAGGTAGGTGCTTTTCAAAGACTTCAGGATGGAGAGTTTATTTTTCAAGTAAGCATGTCTATTTAATTCTAGGCATTTAACTCTAATTTTTGGCTTATTTGCTTTAATTTTGTTCAATTAAAGAAATATATTGTTATTTAAATGTTTATATTATCTTCTAATATATGTGTTTGATGCATACAGTTTTATCTGGGAGTCTATCCACAACTTGGATATGGCTGAATAGGCGCTGGTTGATAAGAAAGCAAGTCCACTTCTTTTCCTTCTTTCATATAATATCTTACCGAGTTACAATATATTTCATACTATGGTGGTCTGTATTCAAGCTTTTTAGTGCCCATTTACAGCATGTAGCAGCATGTTTTGTTACCTAGGAGCTAGGAGACTGAAATTTTTTAGGAATGTAACTGATTCAAACTTCAGTTTATAGTGTTCTAAAGGTCAGGAAAAAATGATAGATTCTTTAACCATTATTTCCTTTTTTTTTTGGGAGTAATTATAGACAATTCATTTCTGTATAATCTCTGAAGTTCCCCTCTTTGCCTTTGTCATCTTCTTCAAGTCTTATCAAGCGATGTATATATTAATATGTGGTAATTGGTCTGTGTATAATTAAGTCTCTATTTTCTCAACTGTGTTTTAGCCTTTTAGGTTTCAAAGGAATCAAATGTAGACCTACGAAAATTATATTCAAGGACAATAAGTTTGTTAAATTTATAGATCTTGAAAATTTAAATTTCTTAAAAGGTATACAAGACCTATTTTTTTGTCATGGGTAAGTGAAAATTTAAATTAATTGGATATGACTTGCATGCATAAGCGACAATTTGAAAATCGCAACTTAAACTTTCCTTCATTACAATTGAATTTTATCATTATTACTATCAGGATTATGTTTTTTATATTACATATTTCTTCCCAAATATAATTCATAATTTTTTTTCTGTCCTCCAAATAGAGGCTGCAAAATAAGTAAATAAAAGAGCTTGGTCATGATGCAAATATATACTTAAGTAAATAGGCATGTGCTCACACGTAGGCTTGAACACAAACTAGATCAAATTTATTGTTGCATATATACATAATCTCTTTTGTCCTTACATCTTTTCCATTCTGGTTAGTAGTTAAACATAAGGATTAATGGATGCTCTCACATTTACTGCAAGTTTGTGTCTACCAGTTCAAGCAATATATATTTATATAAGTTGATATAATTTGAATTAATGTAGTGAAGGAATTACTTGAGGAGGATGCTATAGATGATCGAGCTAATAAAGAATGCAATTCTTCTTGGAGGCAGCTCTGGGCAAAAATCTATTAATAAATATTGAAATGCTTAGAGAGCTCACAAGAGCAAGAAATAGGAAGATGCAGGAAGAATTGAATTAGGAATTAGTATTGGTGAATTAGGAATTGAACTATATTGTTACAACCCTCCCTGATATATAGGGGATAATGTGCTTGATGGTGTAACGTATAGAACTGAATTGAAAGGATATTATGTATTGTACCTAGGGTTGTGCAAAACACCCGTGGCCCGGTTGGCCTGATCCAACCCTGTCCTGTTGGGCCAATCGGGTCGGGCTTCATTTTGGGTCAGGCCGGGCTTTGGACTAGATTTATTTTGTCCGGCTCGGCCCGAACTATATATAGATATATATATATTTTTTAAAATATATTATTTTATATATATTAATTGATTTTATAAGATTTTTTCTATATATCTTATATAATACATTTATTATTTTATTACTATGAAAAACTTTGTAAGGTTTTGATATTTTAATTTTATTTAAAATTTTAAATTGATTTCTTAATTTAATATTATATGAAAATAATGTATAGTTATAAATATTTATAATTTTTAAGAAAATTAATTTCTATCTTAACATTATATTTTTTAAAAAATCTACTTTTACATTAATAATTAAAATTTTTTCATTAATACATAAAGTTAGTTTTTATTTTATTTTTAAAATTTTAAAAAATTATGTGATACTGGGCCGGCCCAACCCGGCCTGGTACCTAGCCCAGGTGTGCACGGGCCGGGCATTGGGTGGGGGTGAAGCCCGGTCTAACCCGGCCCCTGCACACCCCTAATTGTACCTTTTAAAAGGAATGAAGTATCAATTTTTTTAATTTTAATTTTTTGAAGTGTTAATTATACTCAAAATAGAATTAAGCTTTCAATTAAAGAATGTTGCCTCTAGCAACTGTTGTCAAATGTACGTAAAATGAGGATAAATATTTGTAATTAAAATTGTTATCTATACTCTATGCCAATAGTTAAAAATTATTACCTGCTAAAAGGTTAGACAATACTTGTTAACTACTATCTTTCTTGACAACATCTAAAAATTGTTGTAATAGCTTCACCTTATAATTGTTGCATATTCCATGGTACAGGCAATAGGTTTCACCATTATTGTCATAGAGTTCATAAATTTATTGTCAAAAGGAATAGACAACGCTGAGATAGGTAACACACAAGTAACACTTGAAAAGTATTACTTATAATTTTAGACAACAATTTTTATATCTGTGGCAACATTTTTTAAATGTTCCAAGAAGACAAAAATGTTGTAGTGATTATTAGTTTGCTTTCAATTTTTTGTTGATGATGATTAAACAATCAATTTCTTTTGAGAATAAGTAGCATATGAAAAATTATTAGATTGAAGAATTTGCCGAATCTTCAATTCAAATCCACAAAAATTTTTAATTATTTTTTACATCATAATTGATCCAGAATGATCCAATCGATCATATCAAACAAGAAATATATTATAATTTATAAACTTCTGCTTTACAATGGCATGTGATTCAATTGATAAACTTCTCACTTTCATAATCATAATCAAAATCAAGAGAAATTAACATAAAAAAACCACTTAGTATGCCATTATGTTATAGCAAAAATAATACTAAACGAGAAAATTTCATGATAATGAGAATTTAATTGGCAATATTAATAAAAAAGGACATAATTTATCTAACAAAAAAGCATCAAACTTCCCTTTGCCATACATGATTGAAGCAGTAAATTAAGTAGAAATAATTGTCAAAGTAAAATTTTGGATTTAAAATGATATAATTTTTTTATAATTTCAAATGAAATTAGACAACTTCAAATATTTCCTATCAAGTCTTTTATGTGCTAAATTCCAAACAATTTTCCAATGAATCATACAAATTAAATAGTATCGAACAATAATTTGCTTATATCTTTATCTATTAGAATTTGTCTAAAATAAAATCTCATAAGATAGATAATTTAATAATCACATCATATTTAACCTTTTACAATATAGACAATTTTATATGTACTAAATAATTACATTTTAATGATAATTTATTTAACTAATTAATCAAATTAAATATATGTGATTGAGGGATGAAAATAGAACTCTCTATTATTTATTTAATTTTGTAAATTTGGTTTAATATAAATTTTTATGAGTTTTGGTAAAGTTAGACTTCAAAATGATTTTTTCAATGCTAAAATATGTTATATGTGTTTAAAGTTATACTTCCTATAATTGTAATAAATAGTACCAGAAAATATTATTTATAAAATTTCTAATACACTAAAGTTTTTAAAAACTATTTTTCATAATTGAAAAACGCCCATAGATCAACTTTTTTTTTGTCGGAAGCTAATAAGTGCTAAAATAAAATTTCTAAAAGTACTGGGTAACAAGTACAAATAACAAAACTTGACGGGTCCAATATAATTCCAAAAGGCATACAGGTAAAACTTTGAAATCTTAATAAAACATACCCTTGATGATGTCACATGATGTCAGCCCTCAAATTCAAAAGACTCCCATGTTGCCGCATCGTCTTTCATCTCCAGCAGTAGAGCCGTCAAAATGGGCTAAGTCCGACGGGCCGGCCCGAAAAGCCCGAAAAAATGAGCGAGTTAGGGTTTCAATTTCAGGAGTAAATACATAATCCAGGCTTCCTGCTCGTTTAGGCTCGGCCCGTGGTGGGCCGGCCCGAAAGCCCGAAAATTTTTTTTTTTCTTTTATTTTTGGTTTAATATATTAAAAAATACATATTATTTTATTAATTAATGATATATAAATTGTAAAATTTAAATATTATGTTAGTTTTTGATGAATTATGATGATAATTAGTTATATTAATTTAAATTATAATAATAATTAATTGTATTAATTTAAATTATAATGATAATTAGTTGTATTAATTTAAATTATTGTATAAAAAAATTTATTAGAAAAATATAAAAAAAAATACTAAAAAATTAAAAAAAGCCAGCGGGCCGACCCGTAGGCCCAATCCCGCGGGCTTGGGCTTGGAAAACCAAGCCCATTTTTAATTTCGGCTTTTACCCGAATTGACAGTTCTATCTAGCAGCCATATGCGCCTTTTTTCGTTTTTGCTCATATTTTTTAATCATTAAGTGGTCCGTTTGATTAATCTTTTTATAATAAGTTCTTCTAAAATAATCACAGTTTATAAAAATAAAATTTAGATAAAAATAGAGAAGTTTACCATAAATCTATTTAGATAATTTAAAAAAAAATGATGATTAGAAATTATAATTTAGTTTATCAAAACGTAAACTAAACATGCCCTAAATCATAAAATCAAACTTCTTCAATCCATAAATAAACAACTTAATAGGCTCTTGAACAGTAACTCATATAAGAAGAGGCAGGCATTAATTTGCACATAGCAATTAGCCAACAATATGCTTGAATCTCATGAATTATATGGAATTCTTGAATTTTCTTTTCAGTTAATGTTTTTTTAATATCAAGGTTCTAAGTCATATATATGTGTGTGAATGTATGAATAAAATCAAGAAGAATATAAATCACAAGCACATATAAACCAAACAATGATACATACTTTTTAACCATCAGTTTTGTATACATACACACATGACTTTGAATAAAGAAATAAAGGTAATGAATAAAAAGAAATAGATTAAATTGTGAATAACTTCATGTTTCATTTTATACTTCATAAGGACGGCTTGATGATCCATTTTATATTACATGTGAATGTCTTTAAGATTTATTTTATATAGAATAATTTCATGATTCTCTTTGTATTCTATATGAATTACTTCATGATCCACTTTGTATTCTATGTAAATTACTTTAAGATCCACTTTGTAGATAAATTAAATCATGACTCATAATTCTGAATGTAACATCTCAATTAAATTATTTTGAGTGTAGATAACTTCAGGATCTATTTTATACTTTATGTTAATAACTTCATAATTTATTTTATATTTTGTGAGGATAACTTCAAAATCTACTTAATAAAGAAATTCAATTGTGCCAATACTTCTAAATGTGATATCTCATTTAAATTGTTTCATATTTTAGGATATAGTATACTTTTTATTTACTCAAAAGTTAGCTCAAAATCACTAAAAATAATTAATTTAGAAGAAGAAGAAAAAGAAAGAGAAAAATTTAATAATAGATATTATATAGTAAGTGAAGATAATATGAATATACCTCAAATTTTTAGGTGAAATCATGCTAATAACGTGTTATGAAATAAAGTAAAAAATAGACACAATGAAATAGAGAAAAGAGAGAATTCATGAGAGAAGAAGAGAAGAAAATATGAGGAATCAAAAGCAAGTGTATTTTATTCATCCACCAATGGGGTGTTTATACAAAAGTAAAGTTAGGGGTTTTCAACTAGATTGAGGACGAGCACGGTCTTGCTCAGTCCCAGTATATATATAATTTTGTATATTTTTAAAAAAATTTTATATGATATTTTTCTTAATACAACATATGAAATAAATTAGTTATATCATTATTGTTAATAGTTTTAAGAATTTAATCTTTTATTTTTACTGAAAATTTTAAATTAATTTCTTAATATTGTGTAAAAGTAATGCAGTATTATTGAGTATTTATAATTTTAATAAATATTATTTTTTATTATAATATTACTTTTAAAGAAATATATTTTGAATGAATGTAATTATATTTTTGTAAATATATAAAATTAGGTTTTTTTTTTAAATACTTTTTAAAACTAGGTTAACACCGGTCTTGTATGTCGAGATAGCCCGATCTCCTCTACCTTCAAAAAGACCGGACATCGGGTTAATTATCAACTTGGTCTTACTTGGTGTTTATGCACCCTAAGTAAAGCCCTAATCTTAGAATTAATTAAATAAAAAAAATAAAAAAAGATAACCCAATCCTAGGATAAAAAATATTCCAAAATTTTCATGACAAAATCATCCTTTTTGATGAAAAAAATGCCCCTTGCTGGTCACTTAAGTTATATATGCGCAATAAATAAATAAATAAATAAAATTATGTAATTTAATTTTTAATATTCGATGATGAAGATAAGTGAAATAAGATGAAAAGTTGAGTGAGATAAAAATCGATAAGAAGTTGAGGGAGAAGAGGTGAGAAATGAACAAACATAAGATGAATTGAAAGGTGAAAACCAAGTCCAATTCAACAACAGGCCTAAGTACATATGACTCTGCATAAATATAGTTAGGCCCATTGTTGATGTAAAAGGGAAAAATTTACTATAATTCTGAAATTTTGGTTGACTTCATAAAATGGCTGTTTTATACACAAGTATACCATATGTATATGTGAGTCCATATATTGCTTAAAGTTTGAGAAATAAATTATATTATTTATGTCTAATAAATGGTGTGACTTTCTATAAATTTTATGTAGGTATGCATGAATATGGACATGAGTATGAATATGAAAATGATATAAGGCAAAGGAAATTCGGAGAGAGAGATTAGTTAAAGGCATGAATTGTGATATTAATTGAGAGGTTGTGAGAGAGAGAGAGAGAGGATGAGACGCAGGGAATAGATAGAAAGGGGGACCGTCTGCTAAGATTCTCAATTTATGGTAAAGATCAAAGAGATATAAAGATGTCATCTTTCCACTTTCCACAACGCACAACCTCTTCATACGCGGGGCTTTGGCGTCCCCTCTTTCAGAAAGATCTTCAGAACCTCAACAGTCCTCAACAGTATATATATATATATATATATATGCTCTACTACACATGCATGCATTAATATATATATATATATATATATATATGATTCTTGACTTTGGATGTAAGCATTATTAATATTGTAAGGGTCACTGGGTAGCCACATCATCAGAACCTATAAAGTGAGTAGGAACAACTTGGATGGTGAGTTGTTTTGATTCCCCCCAGCACCTACAGTATCCCAACCTTTTTTTTGCAGCTGTTAAAATGTAAAGTGCATGGGTGTGTGGATCTTGTTTCGTTCACATCATATAGATATAGATATATATATATATATATATAACTAGATATATAGTTAATTATTACGTACTATGCATGAAATTAAAAACAAAAGGGCGATCGAGGCACATAGATTAAGATTAGAGAGGGGGTAATTAAGTAATAAGTAGCATATTTGAATTGGAAGATATATATTGATGAGTGAGAGAATGTTGTTACTGTAAGATTATGCTTTTGAGATGGAATGGACGGCCTTATCTTTATCCTTACAACATATATATATATATATATATATATATATAACATGCTCATCATGGGGGACTCCCCACTGCTTTACTTTTTTTCTCATTCCCTTCCCTTCCCTTCACGTCACATGTACGCTTACTTTTCTTATTTTTCTCCTCATTATAAAAAATGTTTAAACCATTGATTATTGCCCATGCCCCACTCCTCCTTTCCCATGTCAGCTAACGCTGCTCATCAAATTAAATCTTATTTTCAAAATTGCTAAGGCCTTAATTACACATCAATCATTACTCTCAATTCAGTTCACATTGACATAAATGCATACTAACAAACTTAATTTATCATCTGTACAATTTCTCTCTCCTTCTCTTAATAAACAAATCCTAGTTAACAAGAATGAAGGATCAAAACCCTCCGTCTTTCATCCTCGTTTGGTATGCATACAAAAACAAAAAAAGAAGTATTTCTATTTTATTGCATAAATATAGAAAACAATATAATATTTACTATTTACATATTTGTTATCATTATTTAAAAATAACGATAACAATAACATTAGTTATTTATTTTTTATTTGAGAGCACATATGAATGATACTTTTATGTCTCTGAATTTTTTTTAAATTACTGACTCTCTTTATACATAGAGCGTGACCCAATATTTAATCTATTTCATTGGTTTTCCCAATATATATGCCATATACTCATATGTGAGCTATACGTCTTGCATGTTCGATACCTTTTCTTTCGTAATTACCTAAATAGGCTAAGTTAGTCAGTGGTGGCGTGGGGATCAATTTAATTGAAATGACCTGGAGAGAGGCATTATTGAAGTCATCCTTTTGATTTGAGACTCCAACTGAATTTATATTCTTTTCTTTGTTTCCGTCCTCCATCCATAAAAGTCATTGAGCATGATTTCTTCGCCAAAAAAAAAATGGAATGACAAATTATAAAGTCGGGGTCATCGGTGATTACTGACCTTAGGAACATGGTAACAGGGAAAACAGAAACTGCTGCTTGTGATCAAGAGAATAGAATCAAACACGACTACATGCATATCTATTTTCACGCAAACTTACACAAGATTCATATTCATATACTGGAAAGTGCTTTAATTACATTGATTCAAGTACAAGTACGACCTAGACCTAACAGGAAGCTCCCCTGTTCGTGTGCGTGGAATAAAAAATACCGACACACCAAGGAAGACGAGCTCCTGAACCCATTATTTTCTACCCTAATTTTGCAAACTGTCACCGCAACACCACTGCAAATTTTAAAAATTTCATTGCAGGTTGCTGCTCAGGACACCCAAAGCTACAAAATACAAGTACATACTCAATCTAGAACAAGTCAACGCCACATAACAAGGAAGATTGATGATATCTCAAATAGCAGACCAATCAATCTCCACGGAAGGAAACTTCTCCAACCCAAAGTCGATGGTTTCATCCTTGGAGTCCGAGAAATCCAAGAAAGTGATCTCGGATTCAGGGGAAGACGAACCAGCCCAGGATTCATCAGACGAGGGCGACGATGCCGCGTTCTCCACCTTACAATCCTCCACATCACCTTTCGACACCACCCCAGGCTTTGAATCGGCGACGGAACAAGCCTCCCCTGCACTCCCCTGTTTCTGGGAACTGGCCAAGCTTTCACAAATAGCTTGAAGCTTGGCATCGACGGAGGAATGGAGAGGCTTGTAATTCCCAAATTCACCACACACGTGAGCTCCTTGGTGTCGCAGATGAGGGAAATTTAGGCGAGCACACTCACCCCTAAGCTTATAAGCAGCGTTGTCATATGCCAAAGCAGCCTCTTCGGCAGTATCGAAAGTGCCGAGCCAGAGACGGGTTCGATTCTTTGGGAGTCTGATCTCGGCCACCCATTTTCCCCAATGCCTCTGCCTCACTCCTCGGTATAGTTTCGTGGGTTTCGGAGCATTACGGACATGTTTCATGGGGAGGGGTTTTGGGTTGAGGGATTGCTGTTGTCGGACCTGGAATTGAGCTTGAATCTGAAGAATCTGAGATGGGGTGAGCTGGTTGAGCCCTATGCTGCTCGAGAAACCCGGAGAAAATAAGTGGGAGCTCGATGCTGTGCGGAGATTGGGATAATGACCGGCGAAAGAAGTGGATGAAGTGTAAAAGTAGGAAGGTAAAGATGGGAGAGGGAGAGAAGACGATGATGAATCCATTTTCATAAAAGGCTCGAGTGCTTTCATCAGTTCTTCACTACCCGGATCTAAGAAATCCGATGCCAGGTTACTGCTACTATTATTATTGTACACACCAACAGTTGTCGCCATGTTACACAACACAAGGAAATTCACGGAGAAAACTGGAAACTAAAACCAAACGTAAGAAGATGACGTGCCTCAATTTCAAAACCAGAGAGAACAGGTTGAAGAAACCTGAAACTTGAAGGGGACAAAAAAAAAATGAAACTTCTTCGAAAACCTGAATCCCTACCTGAATCGCCTGACTTTGAAAGCTGTGTGTGTATGTGTTGGTTTACAAAAACTTGAGATTTTAATTTCGAGGACAGACAATGATAGAGAGGGATCCAAGAAGCGGGGAATCAGAGGAGGGGAAGGGGTGAGAGAAACGAAGGAGATGTGAGAGACGGAAGACGAAAGACGGAAGTAGTAGATATCATATCGCTTCTGTTTTTAATTTTTGGTGGCCTCACTTTGGTAGCTCCACTCTTGCATTTTCATGGTGACCATTCCTCAATTTATATAATCTGGTGCCTATGAGCCGGTAAAACTCGAACTTGTTTACTTTAATCAAGTTATTTTTTATTAAAACAATTTTAATCTGTTGCCTCGTCGACTTCAACGATACTGGTACTTTTATGCGATGGGGGACATCCTATAGGAAAACGCCACGCGTGATGGTGCCCGCATGTTAACTGGCAGGTGCCTCACCCATAGCTTGGGTTACACGTGTCGTCGTTGAATTGGCTTAAATACTGCTGACAACATACGCTGTGTGCACCCTTTGTAATTGTCAACTTTTGGTGTTTAATGCGTTTTTGTCTTACCTTCCGTGCCACTTTAATTTTTATTTGTGTATATATAAATTTTATGCACAAAAGTTAAATAAATTTTTCATAATTGTTTACTAAATATGTGGCTGAGACCTCAGTCGAATGAAAAATTATTTCTTAAAAATGCATTAAAATAATTCAATCTACTTGTTCAGAAAAAAGAAAAGAAAAGAAACGAAAAAGAATGACGTAGAGAGGTATGAATTATTGATCATTTATATTTATTTATAGATGGAAAGCTTGTGAAATCATTTTCTGTCAGAGCAGAGAAAATGAAAACCTTTGATGATATTTGGGGGCTTTTGATTGAGTTCGAGTTCGATGGTGAGTGAATTGAAGAGGACGACGAAAGTGAAGGAAACCGGTAACCAAACATCGAGAAGCTAAAATATGGCCCGACCATAAGTGAATATTTCATTAGTTTTAAAATATAGCGAATATTTTGAAATATAACTAACTTTATGGAAATTATTTACTATTTAATTTTTTATTTTTATCTTATTTATGATAAAATCCAATTAAAGTGAATATTTAACCTTTTTTACAGTGGAGAGAAATTAAAAGAAATAGTAGTAATTAAGATAAAATAATTTAATGAAAATATTTTTTTAATTATGATATTTTAAAAAAATAAAATATACAACTAATTTTAATTACTTTTCTTAAGGAAATTGAGATAGTTATTGAAATAGAGGGAATAATAAGGAATACCAATATTAAAAATTAGAAGTTACTATGTGATTCATATCTCATAAATAGTACTCATTCTTTATAATATAACTCACTATATTTTAATCCTTACACATTTGAAAAAAATTGTTAAAAGTAATAAAAATTCTTAAATTTTATAGAATTTATCAAAACTTTCTATTATTACTCTCATTAAATTATAACTTATCTAAATTATATTATCATTTTTAATCTCTCTCAATTACATGTGTTTAATAAGGGACAAAGATGAAAATATTCATTTAATGCTAACAAGTTGATAGATTTGGATTTTTTCCAAATTTTTTCTCCATACTTATCTCCATTTGACTATTGAAGTTAAATGAATATAGGAGATTTTGTATGAAGAGATATATGAAGAAAAAGTATGGGGAGAATTCAAATCCTAAATTAATTTATATTATGTATACTTACATCCTTATAAAATATTATTTATAGTAAAGAACAAATGGAGTGGAGTTATTCTTTTCAAAAATATTTTACTTTTGATTATGTGTAAAGTAGAGATTTACACATAGTTTTGCTTTAAATACATAATCATTTTTATAATTATACATTTTCCCTAATTTTTTTCACTTTTTGCTTGGGTACAATTTTCTTCACATTTTTATGGCAAGGGATTTTTATCAAACTTTCCGTGCTTTTTTTTAAAAAAATAAAATTAGAGTCAGTTGAATAAAAATAAAGATCCATCATTTGGAAACAAAAATAAAAAGGTGCCCCAATCAAACAGGGGATCCTAGGGTTGGACGAATGGGCAGGACATGTTGGTCACGCAAATCTATAAATACAGGAATGGTATCTTAAAAGGGAGGATAACATCTAAGGACCCATTTGATTCTTCATTTTATAAAATTAAGTTAAGATAAATAAAATTTATAAAAATAAAATTTAGATAAAATAAGTTTGTTGGAAGTTGTTATGTTTGGATATTCTTTTTGTAAAAGTAAGTTTGACAAAAAATATGTTTGGATGATAGGGGTTAAAAGTAGTTTTAGATGTATAATATAGAATAAATTTATTTCTCCTTTTTCAAAACCCACATTTTATTAAAGGAAAAGTAACTTTTCCCCTCCTTTTCCAAAACCACAGTTTAACCCATTTTTCATTTTTCAAAAAGTCAGTTTGTATTTCATCTGTATTTGGCCAAACACATCTTTTAGAAAATCATGGTTGAAAACCATGGTTACGTTTGCAAAACATGGAACCAAAAAGGCACTAAGTTTGTTGGAAGTTGTTATGTTTGGATATTCTTTTTGTAAAAGTAAGTTTGACAAAAAATCTGTTTGGATGATAGGGGTTAAAAGTACTTTTAGATGTATAATATAGAGTAAATTTATTTCTCCTTTTTTAAAACCCACATTTTGTTAAAAGAAAAGTAATTTTTCCCCTCCTTTTCCAAAATCACAGTTTAACCCACTTTTCATTTTTCAAAAAGTTAGTTTGTATTTCATCTGTGTTTGGCCAAATACATCTTTTAGAAAATTATAGTTAAAAACCATGGTTATGTTTACAAAACAATGAACCAAACATGCACTAAATAAGGGAAACAAAAACAATGAACGAATACATTCCCATTAATTTTGTATTTTATAAAAATGCTTGATGGGGATCTTTTAACAAATTAAGGTTTGCATCGTCAAATTAGTTTAACTTTTTGTTTGTATAATAAAAAAAAATATGTGCAAATATTCAAAATATTTTCAAATAGTTGTAAATTTTTTGGCCTAGAATAGATGTTAATGAAAACTCAAATTTTTTTAAAATGAAAAAGAGAAAATTCCATTTAAGTAATTTAAAAGTTTAATATTTCCAAAAATATACTTAAAACTTACTTAATTACCGTAAGATACTTGAATACCTAAATAGAAATATTTTTTGTCATGAAATTCCCTTGTTGCCCATAAAAAACTTATATGAAAATATATGACAATCAAATGTAAATATATGATGATCACTTGAAAATCAATAAAAACCAATTACAAGTCAACTTGAAACAAATGAAGTAAAGTTAAATATTCCATTTCCAAATAATCTTCATAGATTTACAACCAATCCTTATATATTCATAAGAAATATATTCCGTAAATTTAATCAAAGGGAAAATGGGAACTTCACACCAAAAGAAATTCTAAATAAAAAACTAAATATCTTATGGTAATTAGGCATGCTTTAGGCATATTTTTGGAAATATTTTATTTTTGGGTATTTAAATGGCATTTTTCCAATGAAAAAATTATGTGTAAATTTTTTATATTTGTAATATTAATTTTTTTTATTAAAATAAGATATTTCCTTGATTATTTTTATAACGTACCTTCCATAAATTTTTCCTAATCTTTTTATTAGACACATTGTAATATTAAGTAATATTATCCTGTTTGGCTTCATTATTTATTTTTTGATGTCATAAATTGTCATTAGAGTTTTTGTATAATTAGTTTATGGTAATGTTTTTAACTTTATTTTAGTTGATTTTATATTTTTTTATTTAATAATGATTGAAAGTTTTATTTAATAATAATTATCTTATTAAAATAAATAAAAATAAAAATGTATTTATTTTTTAAAAAAATTTAAAAATACAACAAACTTGCGCAACATGGGAGTGTCTTGTTAAAAATAATAGAGTAAATAAAGAAGGGGAAGACAAAGTCAAAAGTTGACACAGGGAAGCGTGGGGTGGAAGAAACGTGGGACAAAAGGGTGCGCATTCATTGGACGAGATTCCTTCTCTCAACTCAAAGGTGGGACCTCGCATCACTTTCAAGCCACGCAAACCCCATTCAGACTTTTGAATTTCTTTCCTTTTTTTAATTTTTTTTTTTTGGTTTCTGATTCAAAAACACTTCCCAGAAAATAAAATAAAGAAAACATCATCATACTCTCACATTTTGCTAATTCACAGTCCAAATTTAGGTTTTGACTTTTATATGTCTTACAGCACTACCATCACCACTCAGACCGATATTGCTTCTGAAAGAATTATTCATCCCAATTTTTATTTTTCCTAAAAAACAAAGTCTCAATGGATCAATTAAATTCCAAAAGGATGACAAATGAATAATGGTGTCTGGGGACACAAGTGAATTATCTATGTGGAAGAGCTTGAAAATTGTCAACCATTGCATTTGCAGCCATCATTATGGGGGCATTGAGTGGCTGAAATTCCTCCTTACCTGCTCATGATAAGCTTTGCTAACGTTGGATTCAATCGCATGGGGGTGTTCCCTCAATCCTATCCTTGGAAGTATTCCCCCTATTAATTATTAATTACTTATATATTTTTTCTAATAAAAAAAAAGAGGGGAAGTGGTTCGTGGAAGACCCAGTTAACACCTTACCTAAACTAATCCAAACTCAGCAATTCACATACTTTAATCTGAGAGCATTATAATAATGCCAGGCTCATGCGGCATCTTTTGATCCATGTGCCGCCATGTGCACCTTTAACCTCTTCTATAATTCCCCAATCAAATTAAATTTCCTCAGTTGGAAAAAAATATCCATGTTGGACAGCAAAAGCGTTGACCAAACAAACAATGGTGGCCCCCAAATGTATGAGGATTCTCTCCGAAAGTGGGAATGTACCTGTAGTTGTTGACGTAGGCATAAACTTTGGACCTTCAAATTCAAGTCTCATTATACTTTTGGGCCGGGCAAGTAACTATCTTTGCAAGGCCACAGATGAAAGGTCCATAAGCTTGCACGAATATGTGTGCCTAATTTTCATAGATCAAGGAGTTAGGAAAAACAATTTCACATATCAAGCAAGCTCGAGTGGATCAATCACTACCTACCTAACTCAACGCCTATAACTTCCACGATAAAAGTTAAAAACCATCAAACAGCCCTCTCCAGAAAAAAAAAAAAACAGCCGATTGGTCATATTGAGCTATTGAAACAAAATTGAACCGGGCGAGGGCCGTCCTAACTACCTGGGTCTGAGCCGAGTGTCATTATTATCTCAACGGGAAGCAGAATCATTGATCATCCTCCAGTACCAAAGACGAATTCAGAGTTCAGATGTATCAAAGTTTAAGTAATCCCAAAAGGAAGCAGATTCTTTTCATGATTGAATCGAAGGAACTGGAGAATTTCCATCTATAATTTTCAAGTACTCTACAGATACCATGTCCATTATAATAGGTGAGTATATGCAAACTAACAGATGGATATATCAATCTTACAACCATAAGAAGAAACATTTTATCACTAATGGCTGTGAAAAGGCCCCTTCTCAATAATCTCTTGGTTATTCTTGAAGCTCTCCCTCAAATCCTTAAGTTTTTCGAAACTTGATTCCTGAAATGCATAAGGATACTATTCAAACATTAAGGGAAAGAACATAAGGTTCAGAAATTATGACGCAGATAACAGAAGTCAAGTATCCCGAAAAAAGCAGAACATCTACAGACAAAACTATATGCCAAATTCCAAATCTGCAGCCATTAAAATTAAACCATGGCTCGGGCAGAACAGAGCCACCATTTGATACACTTCTTGCCCTTGGCCCAAAAAACGAATTCAGTATTTTCTTGTAGCATAGTGAACTAAAGAAGGGCGAATACGCAGTCCAGACTAAAAATTAAACATTGTAAACCATACGAAACTTAAATCAGGCAAAAATTATGGTACTTACAAGCTGGCTACTTTCGTGGGCCAGGGTATTCTCCATATGAACGAACAGTGACCTCCACTGATCCATTAGGTTCAATTCTAATTTTAATGACTCCGTAGGATTTCGTTGGTTGTGTACTGCACTATCCTTTGATTCAGAAATTTTCTGAACTAGCTTGGCTGCTTCTTTCTGACTCTTCCTCAGAGCTAACCCAAACGAATTTCTTTTAGGAAAAAAAGAATTAAGGGAACTACATGGTGGTGAAATGGATTATGCTATTGACCGTGGCAGAGCAAGTTGCCCAGACACAGAAGTTAAAATTTCCAGAAGCACTCACCGCTTAGTCTACCCTTGATATCTTGGTAATGGAGATCCGACCATACATAAGCAGCTATTTATCAATATAAAACGCGCATTTTTAGGTACTAAAATAAAATACAATCCAAGTTGTAGAAGATCGATCACAAACCATGAAGAGAAAATGGAAAGTACCAGTGGAGCAAAAAAAACAAGTGCAGGCTTTAAGAGGATCCCCGTCTTCAATTGAATTGTCAGCGCCGTCAACCTTAAGTCCCGCACATCTTTCCAGCCCAGGAAATTTAGAATCCTGTAAACCAGTGATTGTTGACCATTGAGTTGCCCCACATTTGGAGGATGTCAATTTGTGAAGACCCAAGTCCCTGTCATCATTTTGAGAGGCATGATTTGCCAATCCTTGTGAAACGCCAGCAGCGAGTCTGCCTTCAAAACAAGCTTTCTTTGCGAAACGTAAATCCCCACCAATGTTATCGATCTTACGATATCCATGTCCAGAAGTAGGGGCCGAATCACCCGAAATCGATGAAAAAGCCCTCTTCTGTGGCCGATTCGTGCAATCAGCCAGAGCAGGACGGATCTCGACAATCCCATCGCCGAAATTATCTCCACTCCCCATGAGTCACTTGGAGGAGAGGGGTTAACAGCAAATCCGCGACGCCAGTTTAAAGTAAATCAATTAAAATTCGGAACCATCCTCTTTCGATATTCCCTGTGGACAAATGCTTCGTGTAGAATGTAGATATACCTATAAACCCTATTTAAATTGTCTATAACGATGCCTAAAAAGAAGGGGGAGAATAAAACCCCAAGGGGGTTCAGTGGAGAAATACGAACCTTGCTATGTGAAATGGTGGATGTGGGCAAGAAGGAGAAGGAGCATCAAGGGGAGCGAGAGGTGTTCATTCATCCAAAACTCCAATCGAGAGCGCCGACTGAAAGTCACTTGATTTTGCTCAAGCGGGGAAAAAGGGAAGGAAACGCCTTACAATTTACAAATGACCGCGATTTCAACTTTGAATTGTACATTCTTGAAATGAGCACGCGCCATTGTAAACTAAATTCTCTCTCTTGCGTTTGTGTTTTTTAGGAGCTGACCATTTATTGGGCCTGTACCAACTAACTGAACCTATTCCATACGAATCCGGCCCGTTCCAACCCAGACGTTCTTATCCCCACGTAATGACCCAAGTTTTATTCTCGTTTACACTGAAAAAGAAAAAAGGTTCATACTCTTACAATGACCAAATTTGCTGCTGGCTCCCCTTAAAGGCGAAAGTTGCTGTATGTTGACAGTGTTGCCCGTTGCTGTCTTGCATCAGCTGTTTATTTAGAGAAGTTATATGGTACAATATTCAATATTTTTTTTTGGCTAAATTCTCCTAATCCACTTATTATAAGGGTCAACCTGTGGGCATTTTACTTGTTCGTTTTTCATCGCTTATGCTACACATCTATTTAATGTTATTAAAAATTAATTGTTTATAATTTTAATAAAGAACAAAGTAGACTTCTCATATGGTTCATACGTTAGTTTCAATTTAATTATCAATGTGCGGTTTGTAATCTATATAAATATTTATGTAAGAGCTATATAAATTGAAAAGCTTACACTAACTTTATGAGCCCCTAAAATTTAACTTATCTGTTGGTAAGAAAAAATCTAAATTCATGATAAAATAAGAAAAAAATTAATATATTTAAAATTATATAATTCTCACTTAAAATCTAAGAATCACTAATCATAATTGAAATTCAAATTGCATAAATTTAAAAAAATAAATTAAAAGGACCCGAGGGTTTGGTTTGTCTTTATCCAAACGGGGCCGTCGAACAAACGGTGCCCAATGCCAATGAGAACTGTTGGTCGCGCCGCATGATGGTCCAAATTTGGAACTTTCAGAAAGATCTATCTATTTTAATATTTATTTTTTAATTTAAATATTTTGTTTTTATTGAAAAACAAAATAGAAAATAAAAATAATATTTTATTTTATATACCTAATAAATTTCTAAGAAGTTATGGCTTATAAACAATTAAATGTTTATTTGGCTTTTTTTGGTTCTGTGCCTTTGTTTATACATGTTTTGTTATAATTTTGTTCATAGTTATTATCTTTATTTTCCATATAATATATTAAGTATATTTTTAATACTTTCTCTTCCAATTGTTTTGTTTCTTTTATATTTTAAAACTTTGTTTACTTATCATCCGTTCCTGCATTATCTAGTTTAGTTGAACAAAATTAATTACATGTTTTGTGAAAATTTTTAAAAAATATTAGCTTTCTCTACCAGATCTAAAAAATTCAGATTTGGGCTGAGGAAAAGAGATCAGCTTGTGCTGAGATCCTTATCCGTTGATGGCCATGACGTTGGAAGGCGCGCCAAGAAACATCATCCGCCAACTTTTGACGCTATATGTATCCGTCACGTCATCAATGTGGCGTGAAAGAAAATATTAAATCATTCCCCCCGCCCTCCCCCGGCCCCGCCCCCCCAAAACTGAAGCTTTTCGGACTCGCTCAAATCAAATCTCCCTTTCTCCTTCTATTCATCGCCCATTGGCCCTCCTCCTCAATCCGACACGACAGACCCGCAAATGCAGAGCGATGATGATTCTCAGGCGCTGTCCCGGCGTATCCTTACGCTATCTCTGCACCTGACCCCTGTACCTCGACCACTCCCCGATCCCCAGCCCTACCTGCAGATTCTCACCTGCGCAAGGGCCAAGATTGACATCAATCCCACTGTTCTATCCCAATACTTGAGGGGTAAGCACAGAGATATTCAGGAGAGGGTGTTGGAATACTTCAACTCTAGGCCCGACCTCCAGACCCCCTTGGAGATTTCTAAAGATGCCCATCGTGAGCTCTGTATGAGGCAACTTCTTGGCTTGGTCAGGGAGGCTGGAATTAGGCCCTTCAGATACGTAGTTGAAGATCCCTCTAAGTACTTTGCCATTCTCGAAGCTGTCGGTTGCGTCGATATGTCTCTCGGGATTAAGATGGGTGTGCAGTATAGGTGATCCCGCTTTTACCTTTATGTCTTCGATCCCTTTTTCTTTGTTCAACAGCCTGAGATTGCTTTTGGATATTATATGAATTTTCGGTCCTTTATTTTACGGCCGCTAGAAATCAGACCCCCGCAATTTTCAAACTAAATATTATACGAATGCATGACTAGTTTATATATCCTGTTCTGAATTTCATGATCTACCTTTTGCTTGCAGTCTTTGGGGAGGTTCTGTTATCAATTTGGGAACTAAGAAGCATGAGGATAAATACTTTGACGCTATTGATAATTTGGACTACGCGGGTTGTTTTGCTATGACCGAACTGCATCACGGTAAATTTTGATGCTTGCATTTCTCTTTATTTCTTTATCATCCGTAGATTGCTTGGATACTTGTAACTGCTTGATTCTATTCCAAACAAAGATAAATTTAAACTTTCGAAGTTCTGTTACCCTGAGTTTAAAAAAAAATATTGGATTAATACAACCTACTATTAAAATTTTAACTACGTATTTCCCATATCGGGCATTCTGAACAATTCATACGTGTCTCCAATGTATATCTTGAAGACTTGGCGCAATAGTTTCTTCGTAATTTGATTTCTGATGGGATATTGATGAAATTCACTTTACATTCATCCAACAAAAGACTCTAGTTGTACCACTCTCCTTCACGTAATATATATAGTGGAAGAGATAGCTAGTTGATAAATGTTCAAGTCGTTGGGACTTTGTCCATGTAGTTCTTTATTGTTTTCCTTTTGTTATCAGAGTGTTTTCTGTTCAAGGCATTTGGTTACTTCTTTTTAGGTTTATATTATATCATATAACCAAAAAGTTTTATCATGTGGCTTTATAAAACAATTTCTGAACTGCTATTTTTGTCCTTAAAAGGTTCAAATGTGCAGGGCCTCCAGACAGTTGCCACTTTTGATCCAATCACAGATGAATTTATCATCAATACACCTACTGATGGTGCCATCAAATGGTGGATTGGCAATGCTGCAGTTCATGGAAAATTTGCCACTGTTTTTGCTCGGCTGGTATTACCAACTTATGATTCAAAAGGTGTTCCTGATATGGGTGTCCATGCCTTTATAGTTCCAATAAGGGATATGAAGACCCATAAAACACTTCCAGGAATTGAGATACATGATTGTGGTTATAAAATTGGATTAAATGGTGTAGATAATGGAGCCTTGAGATTTAGTTCTGTAAGAATACCTCGTGATAATCTTCTAAACAGGTTTGGAGATGTCTCTCGTGATGGGAAGTACACTAGTAGCTTTCCTTCTGTAAATAAACGGTTTGCTGCAACACTAGGGGAGCTTGTAGGTGGTAGGGTGGGGCTTGCATATTCTTCTGTTAGTGTTCTGAAAGTTGCTGCCACAATTGCCATTAGATATTCTCTACTCCGTCAGCAATTTGGACCTCCAAACCAACCTGAAGTTAGTATTCTTGATTACCAATCTCAACAACACAAGCTTATGCCAATGCTGGCTTCAACTTATGCATTTCATTTTGCCACTGCATATTTAGTGGAGAAATATTCAGAAATGAAGAAGTCCCATGATGAGGCATTAGTTGGAGATGTCCATGCTCTTTCAGCAGGTCTTAAGGCTTACGTGACAGCATATACTGCAAAGTCACTGAGCACCTGCAGGGAAGCCTGTGGAGGCCATGGTTATGCTGCAGTAAACCAATTTGGTACTTTGAGGAATGATCATGACATTTTTCAGACATTTGAAGGGGACAACACAGTTCTTCTTCAACAGGTACTGGCTTATATCATTTGTTATTGAAACAATAATGAAGCAGACCTTAAATATGCTTTATCTGAGAACCAACATGATATAGGAAAGATGGGTCTATGAATTCATTCATCTATGTGATTTTGCAGGTTGATTTCTATATTTTTATCCCCTTTGCAATTTTCTACCCGTCAGGATTTTAAGCAGTGACAGTTTACATTTTCATTTATAACGACATTTCTAAATTGGAAAGCTGCATTTCATTCTAAAATTTTACTCTAGCCATGAATCCTTGATTTATCACACAGTCTTACTTATTACCTACCTCCTGTCAGCCAGAGGCTGGGGTTGCTTTTTTTTATTTTATTTTAATGGTTCAGTATAACTGCATCTTGCTTTCTTTAGTCTCCAAATACCATGCTAAATAATGAAAACCAATTAGTCTGTCAAAATCAATTCACTTATTGGTTTGTTCCTGTGGCTTGAATACCTTCTTTCTTTTTTTGTACATATCTAGCCGTGTGGAAGCATGGGAAAGCATATCCTTCTGGTTAAATAAAAATATAGTTTTGCTGTTTTAGGCTGCATCTGTTTTCCACATTGTTGGTAAAACCTTGGTTCTTGTTCTTACAAGCAGTGTATGGCTGTTCTGAACTTTCCTATTGCAAATGCAGGTTGCAGCTGATCTGTTGAAACAATACAAGCAGAAGTTTCAAGGTGGGACTTTCGCAGTGACGTGGAACTACTTGGAAGAATCCATGAACACATATCTCTCTCAGCCAAATCCAGTAACTGCTCGGTGGGAAGGTGAAGAACATTTAAGAAATCCTCAGTTCCAGTTGGATGCTTTCAGAGTGAGTGTTATCTTCATTCCCTGTCTGCAATTTACTATTATATTGAATGAAATAGATCAGATATATGTAATTTTGTACATTACAGTACCGCACATCGAGATTGCTTCAAAGTGTTGCTGTACGACTTCGCAAGCATTCTAAATCTCTTGGGAGCTTCGGTGCATGGAATAGATGCTTAAATCACCTTTTGACACTAGCTGAGTCACATATTGAGTCAGTTATCCTTGCTAAATTTATTGAATCTGTGCAGAGGTGCTTTGTAGTTCCTACTATTTGCATTATGTTCTCCTTTGTTATCATCATAGTTTAAGGCGTTGTGCTGAACTCACTTTGTTTCTGTATCAGGTGTTCTGATCCAAGTTCTAAAGCAGCTCTAAAGCTCGTCTGTGATCTTTATGCGCTGGATAGAATTTGGAACGACATAGGAACCTACCGTAATGTTGATTATGTGGCACCCAACAAAGCCAAGGTATGCAAATACTTTAATTGATGATACCATTCCAAAGTCAAAATATATAATGTATAAAAACCATTGCATTTCGGAGAATGTATTGATTCACAGCCACAGAGGTTTTGAAGTTTGTTGAAATTGGGGTAAATGTGATCTAAATTTTATGATGATTTTGGAGTGGTGGACTACTAAATTTTCTGAATATGTTTGATCTAAGATAATAATGAATATGTTTGAACATTGGTGTTGATGTTGATTGATGAAGTGGTTTGATTTGGCAGGCAATCCAAAAACTGACAGAGTATCTAAGCTTCCAAGTGAGGAATATTGCAAAGGAACTTGTGAATGCATTTGATCTCCCAGATCATGTTACAAGGGCCCCTATTGCCTTGCAGTCGTCGGCTTACTCGGAGTATACTCAATTTGTGGGATTCTAATAAACCCCTGCAAAGGAAACTCGTTGAAATTGGATCAATTTAAATTTAAATTCGAAGAGATTTTATTAATATTAATGTTAAGTCCAGATAGAGGAACATGAAAGTTTAGATTGAAAAAGTGTGATAGTTGAAAGTGGACAATACTAGCAGATACAGTGTTTTGTGCTATATCAGTGTAGCCTGCATTGGTTATAAAAAAAAAAAAAAAAAAAGGTTCAACAGTCTACAGTCATACTTACTATGGTTTGACTCCTCTTCATTAATTGATATATTTATTTGGATAAATGTGACTTTACATGGATTTTTTTTTTGGCCAGAGCTAATGGAATTCATATTTTATGATTATAGTCATTTATTATTATTATTATTATTATTATTATTCCAATTTCGTTTTGAATACATTCTCTGCATGCGATTCTAAAGGTTCGTACTCGATGATTTCATAGTGGGGGCATTTATAAATTTTTAGCAAAGTTGAACGATGGACTGTCCTTACATTACAATATTGAAACACCTCACCAAAAAACACATTTGATTCAATTATCTAAAAGATGTTATGAGAAAATAATTACATATGTGTTTGCTTGGCATAATATTAAAAATATAAGAAATAAATTTATTTTTTATATTTAATTAAATATTACTAAATTGTAAAAGATCAAAGTATCCTTAGTTTAGAAAAAAATCCCTCTCCCGTCATTCTCCTTCCCTGACAGTAACACCATCACCGATCAACAATGCAAATCCACATATCAATAGATTAACACACAATACAACACATAGTCTTGGGATTTGGTGAATAGTGGGAGAAAAATGAAGTGAGCAATGGAAGAAACGGACCTCCACATAGTGGGTTCGAAATAGATATCTAGAAGACAAAGGAACACTGATCCGTGGGAAGGGAGGAAGATAGTGAGAGGAGTGCTGAAGGAAGACAATGGTGGTCGTTCAAATATGGAACGATAATGGTGGAGAATGAGAAGATAATGGTGACAACAGATAGCATGAAGAGGCAGGAAGAGGGGTTGATGGCGGACAACGTGGTTGAAGGTGACATATATTGGAGATGACAGCGATGATAGCACTGTTGATGGTGGAGAAGACGACAGTGAACAAGCCGAAGGTGGAGGGAGGAAAAGAAGATATGTTGGTTGAAGGTGAAAGGAGAAGGAAGGGCATGTCATTTCTATTTTTCGGGAGGGTATTAAAATTATTTGACATCTCTTTATAGCATCGTAATCCCTCTCAAATAGTAAAATTGGTGTAATTTTCTTTTCAGTAATTGAGGTGATCATTTTCACTTAAGTGAAACTCCCCTAACCAACTAAACTCGTCATCTTATATGATGTAAGCACATTACTTCACATAACTGAATGGTCTCTATTGAATTGTGTAGACTTTGCTTACGGGAAGCTCAATTGAAGAAAATGTAAAAGCATCTTTGAAATTTTATTATATTAGTTTAATGGAAGAAAGTTTATTAAGTATTGAAAATCCAAAAAAATAGCTTTCGAAAATTTTACATGTTTAAAATAAGTCTCTAACTTCATTTCAGAGATAAGATAATCATTCTAATATACATATATATATATATATATGCGAAAATGTATATAAGAAATTTAAATAATTAATTAATTGGGTCATATATATATATATATATACTCCCTTCGGTCCATATTATAATGCATTTTATATTAATTACTCGCATATTAAGAAAATCACTTTTTCAACTTAAATCAATGTAAAAAGTATTTATATTTCTTATTTTACCCTTATTAAATACCTCATTCTATTATCATTGGAGAGTTATAAATGAAGAGAGATAAAGCATTAAATACATGAGTAAAATGGGAAAAAAATATCTAATGCCCTATATTTTGGACCAAAAATTTATCATACAATATGTCTTATAATATGGATCGGAAGGAGTATATATAAAAGAAAATTGTACAACTTATATTTGCTAAATATATGATTAGGTGTAGCTCGCGTAAAATGAGTAAAACGTTGCCATACACGTAAAATGCTACCAGAAAATGAGAAATTTTGATGCTGGATAATTCTTTTATTGATGGTGAGTTTATTTGAAATATCATACGGTATTTATTAGAAACTGTCAAATCTCAATAAACCGTAATAGAAAAGGGGGGGAAACTCTTGATTAAAAGGGAAACAAAACAAACACTATAAAATAGAAAAAGTTTTTTAAAACAAAAAACAGGAAGAAAAGAGGAATAAATTAGTAAAAACTAAAAATATGATAGTTTTAAAAGTTAAAAATCTCAATATAGTTAGACAGTTCATTTGGACATGGATGGCTTCGCCTAAAATTTTTAACGACAAACTCGATTGACATATATTTGTGTAGCTCTTGAAGGGGTTCGTACGTGTCAATTCCTTCCGTACTTGCGAAAAGCTTAACCCCGAATTAATTTGCAATAAATGGCTAGTTATCCCATTTCCCTCTTACCTACAGAACCACCGTCAGAATTTCGATTCGAATGATGCATCATATTCATATACTCCCCCATTCCCTCGAGAAATATACACCTAGCAGGCAGCAGCACCGACCTATATATATATATATATATATATTTATTCTACAGACCAAGAAAGTGGGCTTCTGCAAGCCATTGCGTCTTTTTAAAATATTGGTTAATTACTACTAGTCAATCAGCCATTAAATGAAAAAAAAAAAGAGTGTGGCATTGTTCGTAGTTGACGTGTGGCAATTACGCCTCCTCAATCCTTATCACTGACACGGATCGATCGGAGCATTTGACTTGTTTTCTCTCAGGAAAACCCTTCTTCCGTAGAATGGGCGGGGAAAGAACTGAAGATCTTGTCTTTTACACTTGGGATTGCACTGCGCACCATGCATGTAATGCTTGCTTATCACCTTTATGAAATCTTATACAACGTTGTATTTCATATATATTTTTGTCGAGTGCGTTCAAAAGTGCCAATTTGTTGTCTAACATAATAACATGCATTTATATATAGTGGAGCGCTGGAGGCATGACATGCAGAGGGTGGTACTGGTAACATAACATCATTTGCAACGCAATTAATATTTGCGTCACCCCTGACGAAAACGACTCACATGCGCCTCTCTTTCCACTATTTCCTCCATCGTTTCCCCCTTCTCTTCCACAACCTTCCAGTCCCTGTCCTCTTCCCCCAACCGCCTTCATCCTTCTCTCAATGTATATATTTATACTCAGCATTATTATTGCCTTCTATTTCATAACATTAAATTTTCTGTAACTCCATCGTGAGATCTCAGCTACAAGTCACTAAATCCTTTGCACCGGTCATGGTGGAGATCCAGGATGAGAATGACTCATTGATTAGTCGTGCAGAAACTACTGAAGAAGATGAAGAAGCCGAAGAAGATATCGACTACGAGCACTTCAAGAAGCGCGTGTGGAAGGACCGGATGCTGCTACAGAAGCTCAAGGAAAAACGTCTCAGAGATTAACCGGACCAAAACGCTAAACAAGAAGCATCCAGGCTAAGGAAACTGGCGAGAGCACAACATTCAATCCTCAAATACATGGTGAAGATCATGGAAGTCTGCGACGGTCAAGGTTTCGTTTACGGAATTGTCCCCGACAAGGGAAAACCGGTCACGGGTTCCTCCGACAGCCTGCGGGAGTGGTGGAAAGATCAAGTGCGCTTTGACCAAAATGCCCCTATTGCCATTGCTAAGTTCTTACCGCTGTTTCAAAAAGGTGATGCGGATGCAGCATCGTATATGCATCTGCTTCATGAATTGCAGGATACTACGCTGGGCTCCCTGCTTTCTGCTCTGATGCAACACCGTGTTCCTCCCCAAAGGAAGTTTCCTTTAGAGAGAGGGCTGGCTCCTCCATGGTGGCCCAGCGGCAACGAAGTTTGGTGGGATGAACAAGGAGTGGTGGCCAAGGAATATGGTCCTCCACCTTATAAGAAGCCCCATGATCTGAAAAAGGCCTGGAAAGTCTCCGTCCTGGCTGCGGTCATAAAGCACATGTCTCCTGATCTCAACAAACTGAGGAAGCTTGTGACTCAATCCAAGTCTTTGCAAGATAAGATGACAGCCAAAGATACAGCAACCTGATCCAAAGTTGTGAATCAAGAGGAAGCACTGCTAATGTTGACTGAAAAGTGCCTCCAGATCTAAAAGTCCCAAGTCCAAGAACAAGACGGGAAAGAAAAGGAAGTGGGTGAGGGCTCTGTTCGTGTTTTCAACTGTGGATTTGAAAAGATGTAGAGAGTACCCAGATAAGTGGACTAACTGTGGGGCTCCCAGATGATGCGCAAATGGCAAGTGTTAATGATTGGATGAACATGGAGCTAGAAAAGGCTAATCAGATGAATGTCGGTAATGGAATGGGAGATACGAGTGTTGGTGTTGGAGACCATGGGGGCTACTAGTGATAGAAACATAAATATGTACTAGAAATAAATCTCTTTTCCTTATAAAAGTGTATGAGGAGTAATTAAATAAATATATGATAAAATATAAATACCACAAACATATTAAAAGACACCAAGATTTTTAACTTGGAAAATCTCTCAAGCTAAAGGTATAATAGAACCTCAATCAAGTGCATAAATTAATGTTAACAGTTCTTCCAACAATCAAAGTAAAAAGTTTACAATAGAAAATCAAGAAGATGAAAAATCTAAAAAATATAGATTCAGTATAAATTGAATTGCTCTCACACTAGACCACGAAATGACGATCTAATTATTGAAAATAAAGAACCAGATGCCTCAAACCAACTAACAAAATTTCAGCACAATCCAACGATTATCAAATTCCCAAATGAATTTTACCTGTGGCTACTCTATGAATATATGAAAATAAGGTTTTTCTTTTTAGCACTTTGAAGAAACGTTTTTTTCCAACAATAAGTATGTTATCAACATACAACAATAGAATAATGAAGTCATCAATGGAAAATTTTTTAACAAAGACATAATGATTAGAAATAGCCTTCTTGTAACCTTACTCATACATAACAGACTCAAACTTCTTATATCAATGCCTTGGAGCCTGCTTCAAACCATAGAGGCTCTTTCTTAGTTTACACACATAATTTTCTTTACCTACAACATGAAAACCATTGAGTTGCTTCATGTAAATCTCTTCCTCCAAATATCCACAAAGAAAAACAATCTTCACGTCCATCTGTTCCAACTCTAAATCAAGACTAGCAGTCAAACTCAACACAGTTCTAATGAACGACAACTTCACCATAAAAGAGAAATTTTCATTAAAATCAACTCCCTTTTTTTTTCTGACTAAAGCCTTTCACCATTAATCTAGCTTTATACCTTGAAGATGTAGAATTACTCTCATGCTTCACCCTATAAATTCACTTATTGTCCAAGGCCCTTTTTCCTTTAAGTAACTTTACCAAATCAAATGTGTGATTATTATGTAAAGATTTCATTTCATCTTGCATTGCATCCAGCCACTAATGTTTTTCCTTACTCTCCATAACCGCTTCAAAACACTCAAGTTCTTCCCCATCAATCAAGGTCAAATACTCATCAGAAGGATACCTTTTAAATGATTGTCTTTACCTATTAGACCTCCTAAGTTGGACTTGAGGTGTTTCAGGTACATTATCTAGAGTCTCATCTTGTGAGTCGTGTTGCTCTTCAACATTATTTGTTGGAACATCCAATCTATTTCCAAACTGACTATCATCAGGATAGTTATGTTGCACGTCCTATTGAAAATTACCATTATTAGAATCTAGATTACGATTCGGCAACTACACTGGATCAATATCATACAAATTATAATTTTTCATAGGAGTTGTCTTCTCCATTTTATCAACGTCATCAATAGTTTCATCTTCCATAAACTTCACATCACAGCTTCTAACAAGCTTCTTCTTTATAAGATCATAGAACCTGTAACCAAATTTGTCCTGACCATAACCAATAAAGATACTCTATCTTGTTTTTGCATCCAACTTGGATCTTTCATCCTTTGAAGCATGCACAAATATCTTGGAACTAAAAACTCACAAGTAATCATAATTAACATTCTTATCAAACCAAATTTTGTTTGGCACCTCACCATTCAAAGCAACAGTGAGACTAAGATTCATAACGTGCACGTCTATATACAGTGCCTCACCCTAAAAATGTTTAGGTAATTTCACTTCAGAAAGTATATATCTAGCTTTCTTAGTCAATGTCCGGTTCATCCTATCTGCTAAGCCATTAAGCTGAAGAGTCTTTTCATGTCTAATACCATGTTGTTTACAAAAAGCATCAAAGGGTCTACAATGCTCACCACCCTTATCAATATGAATGCATTTTAGATTCTTACCTGACTGCCTTTCAATCAAAGCTTGAAATTGTTTAGACTTCTCTAACACTTATTTTTTATCTTCCAAGTATAGACCCACAACTTCCTAGAATAGTCATCAATAAAGATAATAAAGTAAAAAGCACCACTAAAGGATTTACCATTCAATAAACCACAAATGTCAAAGGGCACTAATTCAGGTAACTCTGATTTCCTTGAGGGAGGATGCTTTTTGAAAGATACTCTAGTCTGCTAACTAACCATGCAGTAAAAACACTTCTCTAATTGAGCATTTTTCAATTCCAGAAGTACATCTTCTTTTGCTAAGTAATTTAGTCTTTTTTTATTGATATGACTAAGCCTTTGGTGCCACAAATTTGAAACCTCTATTTCATGACATTCACACTGTCTTTAGCAGCCAAAGCTTTTGTTCATTATAATATAGATAACTTTTTCCTTTAGCCACAACCAAGTTACCTTTTGTGAGCCTCTAATTTCCAGAACCAAAATAGTTATCAAAACAATCATCATCAAGCTTCTGAATAGAGATCAAATTAAAGTGAACATCCAGAGCATGTTTAACTCTTTTAAGCCATAACTCCATTCTCGTGTTAGTTTGCAAACAAACATCACCAATGCCAATCACTTTAGCCTCACCATCATTACCTATTTTTAACACTTCAAAGTTACTAGGTGTATAAGATGTGAAGAACTCATTCCTTAGTGTAACATGCGATGCAGCACCACTATCTATTGCCCATATGCTCTTATCTGAAGCAAAATTAACTGATTCATACTCACAGAGAATAAGAAGATCTTCACTACTAGTAGTAGTAAAACAATCATCTTTTATCTTTATGCTCTCAGATGATACAAGATTAACTGATTCAGAATGATGAAAAATACCAAGAACAACACTCGTAGCAGTAGTAACATGATCATTATCATTCTTACCCTTCTCTTTTTGCTTACCATTCTTGCCCTTGTTCTCTTTTTTCAAAAGAAAACAATGCTTTTTAACGTGTCCCTTTTTATGACAATAATAACACTCTAAATTCTTATATCTAGACTTAGACTTACTTTTACTCTTCTTTCTACCACCTTTTGGTTCTCTTTTTTGACTTCTCCCCTTCTTTTTAGTGATAAGTACTTCTAAATGAGATGAATAATCATATATCTTCCTTCTTATTTCTTCATTAAGAGTACTACTTTTTTCCGCTTGCAAGGAAATAATAGCAATAGGGGCTGAGTTTATAATTGAAACTTTAAATGTCTCCTAAGACTTAGTTAACGTGTTTAAAAGCCATAGTCCTAAAACTTTATTATCAAACTTAATACCCATTTCTGATAATTGATCTAGGAGCCCTTGAATTTCATTCAAGTGATCTAAAACAGAAGTCACTTCCTTGTACCTCAAATTCATCAAATAATACATCAAATATAATTTTTTATTTCATGACTTAGAGGCATATAAGGACTCAATCTTCTCTCATAAGGTTCTCGCATCTGTTGAGCAATGTGATTATATATATTATCTTCTACATATTGCCGAATGAAACCACATACCTATTGATGTTCAAAATCCCACTCTTCATTAGATTTGGAATCAAGTAGCAAAAACAGGAATATGCATATTTTTTGTAAATAGCAAATCCTTTATCTTACCTTTCCATAAATGATAATTAGTACCATTTAAACAAAACGTTTTATTTGTATTAAACTCTATCATTCAAGCAAGTTAAACAATCTCAAAACTAAGGCTTTAATGCCCCTCTAATATGAATAGTAACAAAGTAACGAATGTACAGTGAAAATAAATCTCTCCTACTAACAAAAATTTATGAGGAGCAATCAAATAAATATATGGTAAAATATAAATACTACAAACATATCAAAAGACACCAAGATTTTTAACATGGAAAACCCCTCAAGGCAATGGTAAAAATCACAAGTCATCCAAACCAATGAAAATAGTTTCACTATAATCAAAATATGAGTACAACAGAGTCTTAATCAAATATACAAGTAAGTTCCAACAATTCTCCCAATAATCAAAGCAAAAGGCTTACAATAGAGAATCAAGAAGATAAAAAATATCATAAATATAGATTCAGTACGAATTGAATATCTCTCACACTAGATCATGAAATAATGATCTAACCGTTGAAAATAAAAAATCAGATGTCTCAAACTTGTTGACAAAATTTTAGCACGATCCAACAGTTAACTAATATGTAAATAAATTTTCAGTAACTATTATGTAAATATGCAAAAATAATATTTTTCTCTTCTTTTCTCTCAAAGGCGATTGTTCAAACTTGAATATGACCTCACTTGTATACCCTAATCCCTCTCCACTTAAATAAGTGAGACACATAATAGACTTTTATGTTTAGACCTTTTTCCACATAAGAAGGGAGCCCACACCCAACAACTGACTAAATGGGATTGATGACCTTGATCTACATTGATCCGCACTTGAAATCTGATTAATCAAATATCTAGAACAAGACCTCTCACATGCCCAAAAAGCAACCTCTATTTGGGACTTGACATATCATTAAGCAAACTACCTCTTTGTCCCAACTACATATATGTCTTTGCTTTCCAACAAAAAACTACAGTCACATTTACATTTGCAGTCTTGTTAATTCCCAAGTTAATGAATGGCTGTGGATCGTATACATGTATTTATAAATAAAATATGAATGTATTTTTCTTCATTTAATGCAAAACTTTAACACTGGTTTATATTATATTATATAATATAATATTATATAGATGACTAATTGTATATACTTTTATTTTATATTTTTGTACAAGGAGCAGAATTAAGATGACGCATGCATGAGATGGAAGTTCGTTAACTTGTTCAATGAAAAGTGTATATCTCTCTATGTATAATGAAAAGAATAAATATATTTTTATATGTACAATCAACAAATTTTAAAATGCTCATATACTGAAAATAAATAGATTACCAACTTTGTGAAGTATGGTCAAGAATAGTGATTTACAAGCTTAAAAAATATTTTAAAGTTTAACAGTGTTGTATATCATGAGAGAATACCACTCTCACGTTGTCAGCAATTAAGTTGGAAGGCAAACAGGGGTGGGAATAGGCCGGGCCAGGCCAGGCTTTGCTTAAACAGGCCAGGCCTGCAATGTAGGCCTAAGGCCTGAGCCTGGCCTATCAGCCTACATTAGGCTTTTCTTCAGGCTCAGGCCTGAGCCTGTAATGAGCCTGGCCTGGCCTGAGGCCTTTTTAAAAGGCCTTTTCTTAAACACAATCCCTAAACTTTAAACGTTGGAGACGTTAGTCCTTGGAGTTTGTGAAAGCTGCTAGAGGTCCCTGAATTTACCCTAACCGAAGCATTCTCATTCTTTAAGAAATTACATTGAAGTACCTTCTACAATCACTTTCAGTTTCTTCAACAGAATGAGATATAGACAAGCCAAAAGAAATTGTGCCAAGAAACATAATCCAAAACCACAACACAACCAAAACAGGGAGACAAGAGAGTAAGCTTCGAACAGAGTAAGACTCACCACTGTGTAGCTTCCGAAGTAGCAAGACGAGAGAGAGAGACCGAACTCTAGAGGTGTTGAAGATGCTATGCTATGTGCGGCTATTTGACAGTGGAAGATGAGAGAGAGAGAGACACTTGAACTCCAAAGGCGAAGATTCAGAAGCTCCAGCTCGAGCTCCAGAGGCAGAGATTCGAAGAAAGCTCGAGACTCACCACTGTCAGCCGATGGAGTTTACAAAGTACAAAGACTAGAGGCGTTGAAGATGTGTGCAGTGTGCGGCTATCTGAAGGTCGAAGATGAGAGAGAGAGAGAGAGAGACGTATACGCGATACTTGAGAGTTGAAACTTGAAAGGAACAGAGGCTGGAGAGAGACGTATAGGCGATCCAGCGATGTCTTCACTCTTCACGACGTTGGCTCGGAATAGAGGCTGGAGAACGGAGGTGAAGTACTGGGCATCAGCAACTGGAAAGTTAGGGATTTAGGGTTTCAGTCTTCAATTGCAATTGAAAACTGACACAGAGCTTTCGAAAAGGAAAATTGAAAGTGGAGTAGCGGACGAAAAAAAAAAAGGACGATGAAGGTGGAGGGAGGATTAATTAAAAAACTATATAATATTATATTATAATAAAAAATAATTTATATTATATTTTATATTTATAATATAAAATATAAAATTATAAAAAATATAAACAGGCCTGGCCTTATAGGCTTCAGGCGAGGCCTATTTTAAACAGGCCAAGCCTATTAATTTGAATAGGCCTACTTGATAACCTGAGCCTAGCCTTTTTATCTAAACAGGCCAGACCAGGCCAGGCCTTAAATAGGCCGGGCCATAGGCCCCTGATAGGGGCCCGGCCTATTCCCACCCTTAGAGGCAAATATATCTCTTAAGAAGAGATCTCCTCTCATATTAGGGACATGGTGCTTCAAGATATTGCTCTGGGTTTCAGGGTTTATAAAACCCCCCTAGTTGTACTTACGCCTGTCCCATCCCTCCTTACCAAAAACAAAAACATCCTATCAATAGCTCTAACATGTCAGTCAAAAACAAGAAAAGTTTTCCAAACTAAATTTTTCCCCTATCTTCATTAGTAATTAAAATCTCAGCTAATGCTCATTTGCAATTTCAAGTTTGTTAATTACTGAAGTTGAAGATTCCGGCATTAATCTTAGTGAAAGGGTTTAATGTTACTTAAGTATAATATTTCAAGTTTGAGACTATATAAATACAAAAGATAACTTTGAAAAGCTTCCCCTATATGAGACTTGACGAAGTTCGATTTGAATTAATTAAAACCTAAGGTGTCAATTGGATATAAGACGATTTTACCAAAAAAAGAAAGTCAAATGTTTTTTTTTTGGTTTACAATAAAGTTGAAGAATTTAATTTAAATTATGGCTAAGACTTGATTAGTAGATCCATCGTCCATGTATTGGACCATGAGCCCATGGGCCTAACACTTGTGCAACAATTGTTATGAATGGCTATCCCAATCTAAGTGGGCCTCTCTGTCTGGATCAAAATCATTAAATTATTCTGCAAGGGCCCTCCCCTCCAGGCCCTTACTCGTTTTCTTGGTGATGTTTTTTTAATGAATAAGTTGTACAATATGAAGATAAATAAAAATTGATAAAACTCATGAACAAGTTCAACTTTCACTGTCAATTACTCTAAGAAATTATAAAAATTAATATTCTTTATAATTAACACTTGCACATATTGAGATAAATTTTTATGTATTATTTTTTAATTTAAAATTACAGTGTTGGAATCTCAATCTTAATCTTAATTGGGTGTCCCTACATTATTTATGAAGTCTGGTATTTATCTTACAATAACAATAGAAATAGGGTAGTATTTCAAGGACAATGAAAGCGAAAATTGCTCCAGGCTAGAGCTTGGGGTATCTCAAATTCTGAGTTGTGTGAAACTTCAAAAAACCTAACCGACTCTGGCTGTGAAGGCCTTCGTATTAAACGTGTTTTAAAGCAACCTGGACAATAAACTAACGAAAAACTCCACATGATTTCTATTTATGTCTAGAAACCTCCGTTGTTTTTTTTCCAGCAGATCCAATTATACTTTATTGAGTTATTTGTAAAAGGGATCCGATCATTTATTGAGGCCTCGGATCTTATATATTCTCCATTTGGTCTTTAATGTGAATCACTTTTAACTACCTTACAGGAACTAAAAAATGTTAGTTGCATTAATAAAATTGTCTAATATTTGCTTTGGTTTCCATCCTTACCCCTAATTAATATCATATATTTAAACTTTCTAAAACAATTAATGCTCTATAAAATAATTTTTAAAAAGGGTATTTTTGGAATAAAATAATTAATATTTTACAAACGTTTATAAAGTACCTTATATTTAAAGCCATAGAATTATTCTAGAATATGGTTTATATAGAGAACTAGAGAGAGTATATATATATATATATAATATGACTTGGTGGACCCTTTATGGACTATATGGAATTTAAGGAATAAATTTATTGATTGATATTGATAATATATTGATGTTAATGATACCGTTGAAAAAATAAATACAAAAATATTTAAAAAAAAAAAAAAGAAAACTGATATACTTCCACATCTTTATATATTACGTACTCATTTTTTTCTCTTAAGAGCACAATTATTGAGGATTTAACGTTAAGCTTTTGTGTTTGGAGCCCTGTGAAAATTGAGGCCCAGAAGCAGTGGTGGAAATTCATAAAAAAACAACAAATGCAGGGGGTAAAGGGTGTAAAGTAAACAAGTGGTGGTGGTGGTGGGGGATACTAAATCTGTACACTTTTTGAACAAAATAATGGAGCCATTTACTAGTGGAATGGAATCTCCTAGTCCAAAGTTGTGGATTTGTTTTATTTTTCGATATTTGTAGCTTTAAAATATTTGGAGGTTGCATAATACAGCCTGTTTTGATACTATTAATAAACGGAATCAATGGACAACTCCTTGATCATCGTTTTCACATGCAAGTCTCCATTAAGGGCATGTTTAGTATGTGAAGTGCTTTTTGGAAAAAGAGGTTCTTAACTAGACGTGTTTGGCACGTCAGAAGATAGATTGTTAGGAAAGTGGCATCCTCAAAAAGAGTTGAGGAAATGATCTACTCTCCCCAAAAAGCAATTTTTTTTTTGACAAAATCATATTTAATAAGTAACTAAATAACTTAAATTATAATTTTAACATTTTTGTAGAAAAATATTAGATCTTCATAACTAGACATACCAAATATAATTTGGGTCGGGAAAGGAGGTTTCTAGAAAGTCTTTTTGTCATTGCTTTTTTTATTCTCGCCTCCGTTCCTATTCTCATTCTCATTTTATAACAAACATATCTTAGTGTTTTGCCATTCTTTCCAAAATGGTAAGTAACCTTACCCATTTAGCATAACAAGACCAAATCATAAATAAATGAATAGTATTAAATTATAGTATAAAATAATTCAAATTCATAACATTCAAAATATATACTTCCTTCATTTCTATTTATAAGAAAAAAAGAGCCACTTCACTAATATTTAAGAAAGTAATTTTAGTTAGTTAAAACTGATTAATTTATTTCTCATTTTAAATTTTTTTTAAATTACTCTTACTTAATTTAATATTAATTTAAATTATTGATGTATTTAATATACCATTAGCTCCTTTTTAAAGAGCTTTAACGAAAGGTAATTTTGGATAAAATTAATGTACCATTAACTCTTTTTTCTTATATTTAGATCACTGAAAGAAAAAATTTTCTCTTATAAATATAATTTTTGTATTATATTTAAAACCATAAAGATAAAATAATTTTAGAAGCTTTTATCTTATAAAGAGGGAGTATATATGTTGTATTTGATGACAAAGAAATGGTTCGTTTGGTGCATGGTAATTGGCACAAAGGAAATGAAAACAGAATAGAAATCTAGGTGTTAAAATGTTTGGTGTCTATGAAACCTATTACCTCCAGAATCTATTTCCCTCAAATTACCCAGAACCAGTTTCCTTCTTCCCCTTGATGAAATTGCCTCAATCTTCCTATAATCCATTTTTTTCTCTCTTTTACCCATATCACTTTGGCTCATCCACTTGCCTTTGCCACCGTCGTTGCTCCGCCCCTTTGCCGTCGCACCTCCGCCATCACATCGTCCCCCAACTTCGATAGTGCCATCGTCAACATCATTCTTATCTAGACCTTTGATCTTCAACTGTGAAGTTTCCAAAACAAATTGTCATCCCTTAAGACCATCTCAATTACTGGGAATGTAGGAGCAGTTATCATTGCGGAGCTCAATGAGTCGGAATCAAATCTCGGCAATTATGAGGGAGAAGAAGAAGTTAAGGGAAAGCAGAGAGAAAACATCTTCGTTCGTCAGATTTCGGCGATGGCCCGTTGCACCATCATCGAAGTTCAAATTTGACCTTTTCTTTTGAATTCTGTAATAATTTCTGCAATCTCTGTAGCGGCCGCCAGTGGATCTGTGTTGTGGGTGAATGTAGTGGGTATCAGTGAGTCATGGTAATTTTGTTTTTAATTTGATAGGGATATTTTGATTTTTTATATTATAATACATATATTAAAATTAAAAGTTATATAAGAATTTCATATTGTACTAAATATTCTTTTAAAACTCAATTCTCCCATCCATATTTTGATTCGTATGTATATTCCAATTTCATTAAAAAAGCATTCAGGTTTAGCCAATGTAGCAAAGGGGACGTAATAATGGACTTCCGTAAGAAGAAGTGGGGTCGACATGCATGGGGGAGGATGAGTGGTGGATGAGCTGATGGGAGAGAGAAAAGAGTAGGGGAGGTGGGGTCACACACTCATAATTTGAGCAGAAGTGAATATCATAGCACTACTTTTTTTTTTTCTTTTCTTTTCTTTCTTTCTTGTCTTCGTTTTCCTTTTTAGTTTTTACAGTATCTCAAGAAGCTGAGTGCTGCCAAGAGTCCGAAAACTCTCAAACTACTTTATTGAAAAATTTGTTATACTATTTTGTATATTTCTGTCCTCACCTTTCAGTGTTGGTTAATGGATGGATGTCCAATGTGTGGTCGGGATTGACAAGTTTAGAGGTTGTACAGTGCGGCAGATTTCAATCACTTTTTTTTATTTTTAAATAAGAAAATATAAACAAATTAATAGTAACAATTAACAAGTCTACATATACTTGTATGGGTCAAGAAGTGCGATTTAAAAAAAAAAGTGTAAAAAACAATCTAGACGTTACATTTTCGCATTTCCTATTTTTATTTTATTTTGCCCATGGAGAACAATCTAGAGCTGATACCAAAATATTCAATTTTGTTCGCTCGCGGTCGCCGATGCTTCATTGATTATCAGTTCAGAAAGAAGGATTAGCAGACTTAATCATGTCAGGGTAAATAATTTTATGTTAATTAGTTAGTCATTCTCCGTTTTTTTTCGACCAGAATATTCTCCTCTGATAATGTACCTTATCATAAATTTAAATTTTTTCCGGTAAAATGTTATTGTAATATAGTATTTTAATTTTTTCGAAAGATGGCAAAAGGTAAATGTAAATCAAATTTGCATTCTGCATTATTAAAAAAAAAATACATTCGCATCAAGCGTGTTGATGTAAAGTAGCAAGAAGCGGAACTGCTCTATGTTTAATTTTTTTTTTTCCTTTTATAAACTGCTGTGTGTTTAATTTTAAATAATTTTCTTTTGAAGGGATGGAATTATGGGGGACCAGGAGGGGCTATGGTCCCCAAGTTTTAAGTTTTTGTTTTATAGCATATGTATTACCAAATTTTTATATTACATAGGGATTATATATTTTTTGTTTCCACAAATTTATACTTTATTTTAAAAGTGGAGATTGAAAAGTTTGTAAAGATTGAAAAATCTAGTTTTTATTCTTTAATTGATAAATTACTATAATGACTCTTCCAATATCAATAGTAATCATTAAGCAACTTTTTTCAATTATGAAAATTATCAAAACAAAACTTTATAAGATAGAAAATTATTTTTTCATTGATTATATAATTATTTTTTATCAAAAAAATATATAATTATTTATATTAAGAAAGAGATTACTAAATAGTTTAACATAAAGATAATAATTGAATATTTTTATGCCATCAAATATTGAGATGCACAATTTCAAAAATGAAGATACATATATATTTTGATTATATATTTAAAAAATTGATTATAGATATATGAAAATGTTTATATTATAATAATTATATATATAACATAGTTTATTTTATATTTTAGTTGGTTAAATTTTTCTTCAATTACCTATACGCTTTTCAGTAAGTCCAGGCTTGATCCCTTTTTTTTTGGGTCGTAGACCCCAAATGTTTAAAAAAAAAAAAAACTTAGCCTTTGGTTATCTTGATTGGTATTCTCTTCAAGGTATATTATTTTAATATTTTTTAGGTAATGCTTTAATGTGCACTGGACAAGTTGGCGGCAACTACAAGACTAGGAGTATGACAGCCAAGTATATTGCCCATAAAATAGAAAATCAATAATTTCTTTTTCTTTTTTTCCTTTTCTGGTCTCGTTTAGGCTTTAAGCCTCTTTTCTTTGCCCAAAAAAATAACAAATGAAAGGCCACGTTCAGAACACAATTTACATCAGAATGCTTTTTTGGCAACACATTGGGATGTTATTTTATGGAAGGTAAAATGATCAATTAATTACTTTTATCATTTCTTTTCTTTTGAAAATGGTCGCATACCCCTCTAGCTATTTTTTTTTTCTTTTAGCATTAGGGGTATTTCATGTATAGAAATTGTTGACGTATGTTTTTTCTCTTTTACTTATATCAATATTTTGTTGGTAATTTTTTTTTTTCATTCTCTGCAAAATAGGGGTCGGCTTTTTCTAAAAGTTGTGTCAATTATTTTTCTATATACATATATATATTTGTGCGTATAATTATATTAATATAACTTCAATTTCAATACTCACAGGAAGACAAAATCATTTCGTCTTCTGAATGAGACGTGTTGTGTGTTGTCAAATGTCAATCTATCCAGCACATTTTTCTGATAAATTGCTATTTTTTTGAACATAAAAAGTATTAAAAGACTAGCCTCTCGAGTCGAGACGTAGAATTTAATTTACTAAGAGATTGTAAATTAAGAAACGATAAACGATTGTTCAAGATTCCGAAGAGCGGAAGATGTGAAATTTTAAGGTTTGGATTAGTATGGGACAACCAATAAATTCAAAATACCCCAAAACATCGATGATATTATAAAATAAAAAAAACGGAACAGATGCTACTCTAGAAAACAGGGAACATTCAATATCTCAGCGCTTGTACGTTTGCAGATCCTGACAGAAATGCTATTGTTATTATTTTTTAATAAATAATGTTAGAAGGGTTTGAGTGTTGAATTTTTATTTACACTTCACTTCTTCATCATCATCGTAATCATCATCATCATTATTATTATTATTATTATGTGAGCTAACATTGGATTGATGAGAAACACTAGTACTATTATTTACTTCAAGATAGTATTAAGTTTTGTTTATTGGTGGTTTGTGATGTAAAATAAAAAAAAATATTCTGTGTTCAAAGTATAATCTCATTTAAAATTAAGTAGCTTAGAATATAATAATATTTCATATTGTTTGACTAAAATATCTTTAATTAAAAAAAAGAGAATATATAAAAATTATTTGACTAATAATTATTATTTGTTATTGATGAAGGACAAAACTATATAAAAATAATTTTTTTTGCCACTATATAAAAGTAATTAATACATAGCATAATTGTAAAATGATAATTATTAAAAAAAAAATTTCAAGAAGACGCATATTTTGATGATACGATTCAGAACAAGAGGAAAAGTAAACAGTAAGGGAAGAGCATTAAGAGAAGAAGAAAAGAAGAGTTTAGAATGAATTGCTTGCCTGACTTTCATTACAACAAGTACAATATATACATGTATGTACACAGTATTATTGAGTTGAAAACTGGACTAATTTAACTTTCTAAGTAACTTAGTTAAGAACTTAACTAGAGTAAGAAACTAACTGAAGAAAAAACTAATCTACCCATTTTCTTTTTGTACATTTGTTCCCCCCCCCCCCCCCAGCAAGCTGGAGCATGGATGCTAATCATGCTCAGTTTGGACAGTAAAGTATGAAAAGGAGCAGGGGCTAACGACTTTGTATAAATGTCAGCCAATTGATGTTCAGATCGAATAGGTAACAGATGAATGATACTAGCTTGTACTTTCTCACAAACTAAATGGCAATCTAGTTCAATGTGCTTGGTTCATTCATGAAAAGTAGGATTAGAAGCAATCTGCAGTGTAGATTGATTATCACAATACAAAAGAGTTGGTGAAGTATGAGAAATCTTCAAATCTTCTAAAATATACAAAAGCCACTTAATTTCACAAGTAGTAGCAGTAAGTACGCGATACTCAGTTTCAGATGAAGATTTAGAGATAATACTCTGATTCTTGGATTTCCAAGAGATTAAGGATTTATCCAAAAAGACACAATAACTAGTAATTGAGCAATGAGAATCAACACAACTATCCCAATCTAAATCACTGAAGGCTTTAAGTTGAAAATCACATGTAGCAGGAAAAAATAAGCCTTTAGCAGGAGCTGCTTTAATATATCCTAAAATTCGATGGGCTGCTTGAAGGTGCAAGTCAGTTGGATTAGACATGAACTGACTTAATTGTTATACTGCAAAAGATATGTCAAGCCTGGTTGTAGTAAGATATAAAAGTCTACCAATCAACTTGCGATACATGGTAACATTAGACAAAGGAGTACCACCAGATATAGAAAGCTTAGCTACACGATCCATAAGAATTTTCACTGGTTTAGAATGAAGAAAAACAGTATCTTCTAATAACTCTAATGCAAACTTGCGCTGACATAAAGAAATGCCTTGTTTACTACGTGCAACTTCCAGGCCAAGAAAAAATTTAACATCCCCAAGATCTTTGATTCAAAACAAATCATCAAGATGAGTTTTTATCTTTTGTATTTCAGTAATGTCATTGCCAGTGAGAATAACATCATCAACATAGACTAATAAGGCAGTGAAAGAAGCCGCAGAGGATTTGACAAAAAGGGAATAGTCAGATTTAGACTGATTATTATTGAATCAAGTGTTTTGTTGATTCCAAACCAACCAACTAGAGCTTGAAAAGAAGATATTAAAGGTGTACAAAAGATCTCAGGTGGAGAAATCAAGAAAAACTAGCATAAGATTAGATATAGGATTTCTTACTGTGTTTAAATTGAGTAAAAGACTTTGAACTTGCAAAAGAATATTTTAAAAATGTGATTTTATGATAATTCATGAAGGTTTTGAAAAATACTCATTAACAGACAAACTTTGAAGTGTTAAAATTAATTTGTTACTTTGGAAATTTGAACTTTGACATTTGAAATTCGAACAAACTTTGAAAATATGTTAGTCAGAAAAGAGGTCCATTTGACAGACGAATTTCATCTTTGAAAATTTGAATTTCGGTTAAAACACAAATTATAAAAAAAAGAAAAATTCGTCTGAGGATATGTCAAAGTTCATCTGAAAGTAAAGTTTAAAAAGAGTTCTAAGTTAGTCTTCTGACAGACGAACTTTGATTTTGGAAATTCTAACTTTGGAAATACAGCCTGCAAGTTTGTTATGATAATTTTTTAACATACGAATTTTAATATTCAGAAATTCGAACTTTGAATTAAGTTTGATAAAAGCTCTCTCTGACAGACGAATTTTGACTTTTGAAAATTCAAATTTCAAAAAGAAAAACTATTATAGCTTATTGAGTTGCCCACTGACAGACGAATTGTGGGCATCGAAATTCAAACTTCGAAGGCACTGTAGCAATATAGAACAACTGTTCACACTTGCCAGAAGTACTTTAAACTTGAAAATTCATATGTTTCAACATAGAAACATTTTCCAAAGATGAAAATTTGAACTTTACTTTATAATAGACGAACTTTAAGGTACAATGTTAAAGTCTTTAGCTTTCAGTATCTGCAAAATTCATCTGTTGACACACCAAAATTTGAACTTTGAGTGTCAGACGCATTAAATAAGATTGGTGAACAGATAGTTTTTCAAAGTAACTGTTGGGTAACGTCTCTAACGGTTAAATCTTGTTTCTAACGTATAGTTAAGACAAAAATCTATAAATAGAACTTCATTTAAAAATGTAGGTAACGATTTTACATTGTATATACAAAAACTCTGCTAAATTCTTGTGTCAAAAGTCTTCCACTCTCACATACTTCATATCCTGTACTTTAAGTTTCATATACACTATAAATTAGAAAGTTCAATCACTGTAATCAATCTTATCTTTATTTGGAAGAAAGATTTTCTTGTGAGGGAATTTCACAAGGAATTTGGGAAGCACTTAACTGGAGTGCAAAGAGTGAGATTGTAAGCTCTTGGAATAGGACATCAAGTTGTATTAAGGCATTGTAAGAAGCCCACCGAATTCTTGCAAGATAGTGAAAATCTCAAGTGGTAACTTGAGGATTGGACGTAGGTCAAGATAAACATCTGTGTCTTCTCTTTCCTTATCTTGCTTTCACTTGGTTATCCTCTTATACTCTGTTTTTACTGTCACTCTTGCTTTCACCACTCTCTTGACTTTTACAGAAAATTTTAATCTTCTAAATTCACCCCCTCTTGGGAAGTCAGCATATCTAACAATTATAACCAAAGTCATGTAAAGCAGTAGACAACTTTTGAAACCATTGTCGATTAGCCTGCTTGAGGCCATAAAGTGATTTTGGTAGCTTGCAAACTAAAGAAGAGTCAGAAACATAAAATCCTGAGGGAGGAGTCATATATACTTCCTCTTCTAAATCACCATGTAAGAAAGCATTATTGACATCCAATTGATGAAGATAACAACCACAAGCAGCAGCAAGAGTTAGAAGAAGTCTGATAGTGGTCATTTTAGCAACAGAAGAGAAAGTGTCAAAATAATCAATACCTTCAGTCTGCGTGTAACCTTTAGCTACTAAGCGTGCTTTGTAATGCTCAATAGTCCCATCTGACTTGTACTTAATTCGATAAACCCACTTACAACCTATAGGTTGTTTACCTTTAGGCAAATGAGTTAATGTCCATGTTTGATTTTGTTCTAAAGCGTCTAGTTCAAATTGCATAGCATTCCTCCATGATTCATATTTCACAGCTTGATTATGTGTTCTTGGTTCAAATTCAAAAGAGATTTTAAGAGCAAAGCATTTATGAGCATTAGAAAGATGATCATAGGATAAAACTGAAGATAAGGGATGAAATATACCTTTAAAAAAGGATTGAAGAGATGCTGAAGTAGAGAGGGTATAATGATAATCCTGTAATTATTTAAGAGGATGTCTAACTCTTGTAGAAACACGAGTAGGCTGAGACAAAGAAGGTGTTCGTGTATGAACTATTTCAAAAGAGAAAGATAACGGAGATGGAGAGGGTTGAGAAGATGATTGAGATGATGTAGAGGTTTGAATAGGTGAGGAAATATAAGATGAAGGAATAACATCAAAATCTAGAACAGGTTGATCAAGAGGCATTGAAGGAGATATAGATTCTTTAGAAAATGGTTCTATAAATGATGTTTGCTGATAGGTAAAATAGGACTCAGAAAATAACATCTCTAGAGACAAAAATTTTTCTTGTTTTCAAATTATATATGATAAAACCTTTAGTGCCAACATGATATCCAAGAAAAATACACTTAGCAGCTCTATAATCAAATTTAGATCGATGTATAGATGAAGCAGAAACATAACATAGACAACCAAAAACTTTAAGATCAGAAAAAATAGGCTCTTTGTTATGTAGCAAGAGGAAGGGAGTATCATTTTGTATGATAGGAGAAGGAATTAAATTTATGAGAAAAACTGCATGTTAAATAGCATAACACCAAAAAATTTTAGGAAGATTAGCCTAAAAAAGAAGAGTTCTTGCAACATTTAAAATATGTTGATGCTTTCGCTCAACTAGTCTATTTTGCTGAGGTGTTTCAATGCAAGAAGTTTGATGTAGAATGCCTTTATTTTGATAAAAAAATAGTCATGGAAAACTTTATGCCATTATCAGTTCAAATAGTTTGGATTTGGGCATCAAATTGTGTTTCAGCAAATTGAACAAAATTTTATAAATGCATGTGTGTTTTAGATTTATTTTTCATTAGAAAATCCAAGTATATCGAGTAAAATCATCCCCAATAGTCAAAAAATATTTGAAACCACGTATGGAAGGAATAGAAAAGGGACCCCATATATCAACATGAATAAGGGACAGAACTTTATTACTTAAAGAATCTGAAATAGGAAAAGATAACCGTTTTTGCTTTGCAAAGTGACAAACATCACAAGGTATCCTATGAGAATTACAAGATATGAAAGGAAACTTAGAATGTAAAGTTTGCAGTATAAAATGAGACAAGTAACCTAAATGAAAATGCCACAGATCAGTGTTTGGAGTTGTAGAATGTGAGATTTGAGCAACTTGATGTGAAATCCTCCTTTCTGAATATAAGATATAGAGACCCTCACATACTTGAGCTAAACCAATCATCTTCCAATGGGCTATTTCCTGAATAAAACAATAACGAAATTGAAAAATCATACAACAATCAATAGTGGCAGTGAGTTTTGTGATAGAGATAAGATTCAAGGTAAAAGAAGGAATGTATAGAACATCATACAAAATGAGTTCATCAGAAAGTTTAATGATGCCAGAAATATGCGCATAAACACAGCTACCACTGGGAGGAGAAACACAAGTGGAAGGAATAGTTTTGTAAGAAAGGAAAATTTGAAGATCATGACAGATAGGGTCAGTTGCTCTCGTATCTATGATCCAAGGAACATGAGACTGATTAATAAGAGCAGAAGCTATAGTATGATTACCTATCACTTGTTGTGGTGTGACAGTAATAGCATGATTGACTAAATGAGGAGAATAATTGATGTTAGGAGTGGAAGAATTTGATTTTACCAAGTCAAGAAGTTTTTGATATTGTTCAAGTGTGAATTATGGTGTTGGAAGAATTCCCTTAACTTCACCATTTGAACGCTCTTGAACAGCTAAATGTTGGACAAATGAATTAGCATTTGCCTGATTTTTGAACTTGAATCCTGGAGGGAAACCATGCTTCCTGTAACAGGTTTACATGGTGTGGCTTTTCTTGCCATAATAGGTACAAATCTTGGTACTTCCAACACTTTGAATAGGATTCTTGTTCAAAAAATTTCCTGATTGTCGTGGACTAGCCTTATTAAACAGAATAACTTTCGGATTTAAGCTTGTATTTATCTCCCGTTCCTGTTGAATAACAAGAGAGAAAATTTTCTTAACAGAAGGAAGAGGCTCAAGTAGCATGATCTGAGACTTAACAGTGGCAAAATGATCATTGAGTCCTCTCAGAAACCGAATCACAAGATCTTGCTCCCTGTATACTCATGTCAATTGTGAAGCTTCACAGGAACAAGAAGGATTACAGATGCAATTCTTGATAGGTCTACGGCTAGTAAATTCATCCCACAAAATCTTTAATCTCGTATAATACTTGTTCACAGTGAGATCTCCTTATTTGAGACTGAAAATTTCCACTTGTAAATCTGCAATTTGGAAGAAGTCTCCTTGAGAGAATCTTTCTCTCAAATCCTCCCATATCTCGTATGCTTTGTCCAACCAGATTCTTGCTATATCAGAGGAAAGTGATTTTGAGATCCAGGAATTCACCATGGTGTTGCAGCGTTCCCAAGCAGAAAACATAGGATCGTCAACTGGAGGAGCGATGATAGTCCGATCAACAAACTTAAGTTTGTTCTTCGAAAGCAATGCCATCCTCATTGCACGCGACCAGGAGGCATAATTAGACTCTGTTAATAGAGGAGAAACCTGTAACACCTTACTTTTAGACTCATTTCCCATGAATTAGACTCCTTTTAAGTCTAATTATACTTGATCCTAAACTTGAATCACATAAGAATGAAAATCAGAATTTCCAAAATTTTTTGTTACTGTTCATGTGGTAGTTTCTACTTTATCGACTGAACTTTGAAAATTCATAACTAATTCAAGAAAATTCATATGGAAGTGATTCAAGTCTCTAAAAACATATCAAAACCTTCTCTACATGGAAAAAATATGAAACAGAGAAGTATCTTGATCAATTCATACATTTTATTTCTCAAACATTTACTATACATTTGGTCATTTTCTCTTTTCCAGGATTTTGGCCTTATATTTAAAAATTCATATCTCATTATATCCTGAGACAAATTATACATTTTTAGGCATATTTTTCTTATACATTTATTTTATTTACACAAGGCATGGTGTTAACTTAAATCATAAAGGGTTAGAATTCCACTTTTGCTTAAACAGTTTTGGGAAAACCTCCATATCTCCTATTATATAACTCCAATTATCTCCAAATCAATGGCATATGAAACTTCAAACATAGAGCTTTCTATAAATACAAACCACTAAATTTTTGGATCTCTGCATGATTTTATATTATCTTTTAAAGTTTCCAATTTTTCCAATCTTTACTTATTCTGAACCCTAACTTTGAAAAATCACTATAATTTATACATATCTCCAAATAGAGTGCTCTTTAGACTATTTTAAAGCTCTACTTGTGTACTTTAAAAGCATATATATTACTTAAACTAGTTGTCCTGTCTTGTATAAACAGTAGCTACGTATTTGTCAAGGGGTCCAAATTGTATATCTATATTCATGTCTTAGCAAAATAAGCTTCATATCATATATACATCATCATTCATTGTAGCATATTCATACATAATATCAAAAGGCATCTTAAGGGACATACTTGCACCAGTATACATGATTCATTCTTTGCATACAAATTTATACATATTATCAAAAATTAACATTAATCCTTACAAGAACATAATTCCCACCAATTTCTTCCTCTTCTCTTTTGGCTCTTCATGAACTTTTTGCATTGTTTGGCCTAATCGTGGTAAGCATTTGGAAAGGATGAGATTCACAGAATCTCAGTAGTTACCACTAATCAAGCAAATATATAATCATATAATGCAAGTACACTTCATCAAATCATCATTCAAACATTTAGAATAATTTATACTTAAACATTTTATAAAAAATTAGACAGAGTTTCCCCTTACATTTTGGACATCCCGGAGTCACAAAACTCCTCAAATAACTCATTCAATATCAACAAATCATCACATAACATCATTGCAAATATTTGATATAACATTAAAACCATTGCAACCATATAACCCTATAATGCAAGATTAAGTTAGTAAACTACCTTGTGGCATTCTAACACTTTCCAAACTTTGTAGACCATTTCTTTGATTCTCTAACATTTCCTTGAACCCTATTACATCATACAACAAGGCCTTAAGTCATTGATTGCATAACTTCCTTCATAAAGAGCTCACTTTAACTCTAATTTTTCACTTTGCTTTCCTTTTGCATTTTCTTGTACAACATAATTGTTCTAACCTATTTTGAACCAAAAGAATCCATTTTTAAGGTCAAAAAATTGAAATTTCCTTTCCTTTCACAAACCCTAAATAGCAGAAAAATAGAGAAAATTAAAAAAAAAAAATAATTCATCAATCTTTGAAACCAATGTCATAATCTTGCATTTTGTGACATATGCTTCACTTTTTATGGATTGGTTTCTTCATGGCACAATTTCCTCTCTCTACTCTCTTTCTAGGTCAAAAATTTCAGTGGGAATATTTGAGAAAATAGGTCATGAAAACTCTTATAAACTCAAGAGAACACAAGATAATAGCCATAATATGTTACCATAGCAATTTGAGATCCAAACTTTGCCTTTTGTCTTTTCTTTTTCCTTCCTTAGTTTCACGAGTTATCCCCCCCTTTCAGCTGCTGTTTGCATTGTGAATGAGTGAGGAAGATGATAGTTAATGACTTAATGGAATAAATATCCAATAAAACTAATTAATTAATTTAATCTTTAACCTTTAGTTACCTTTTTTAAATTAAAGTTTTTCATACAATTCCCATGATGTCCCAGCAGCTGGTAAGACGTGGCTCATTTCCTTTCTTTTGGTCAAAAGTTGCATCATAAACTTTAATGGATCAAAATACTCTTTATCGATTAAATTTATCAGTACCGATTAAGTATTTTTACTAAAATTATCATTATATTGGTACAGAATTATCCAAAAATTACTTTTGGTCCAAAATATTTTAGCAAAGTCCAATCATTATTCTAAAATCAATATTATTTTTTCCTGCCGTCTAAACTGATATTTATCGGGTAAAATATTAATGTTAAACCCTAATTACCCAATAAATATTATTTTGACCTTAATAAATTCCATACTATATTTCATTGGGTTTAGCTCCTTGAGAGCTTTATTTTAAATATAATTTTTCATATTTCCAAAAATCTCCTTGACCTGGAGTAAATTTATAATTTTTAAAATTTTTAGGTCATTAGGTTTAATTTTCTCCAAACTTCTTTCTCTTCAATTTCTTCCTAACTAAATTTCAAGCGTTCTTAGTTCTGGGAGCCAAAATTCAATTTTTTTATTTTTCTATTTAACTAGAAAAAATGATATCTTTACCGCTCTTCATGCTTAATGGTATCTTTCTATTTTTTCTAGTTACTCATACATTTTATGATATCAATATTTTTTCCTTGAGATTTAAATAGAATATTCACATTTTTCTTCTAATATAGAAAATGACCATTTTACCTTTGAACTAAAACAAAGATATAATTATTCATTCTTTTGGGTACTTTCTTGTAATTTTACTCAAAGACCAATTTTTATTTTTATTTTTTGCTATTCACATTAATTCCAAATTGATCTATCTCTTAACCTGGACCTCCCGAGAATGCAATATTTATATCGTTGTACTCAACTTAAAGTGGACTTTCATTCAAGTAGCGTATTGCATATTTTCTGGGATAAATTCTGAAATTAATTTTTGTTAAGGTTCTTAACAAAAATTAATTCCAATTAAAAACCAAATATAACTTTTCTGAAAATTAAATGAGAAATTAATTCCATCTAAAACCTGATTATATACAGCCTTTTCGTCTTACTTTGTTTCTCATTTTTTATTCATTTTATAACATCCCATAAAAATATGGATATTATAAAACCATTACCAACGCTAGATCATTTGGATGAAGATAGTAAGGACTAGAAAGATTTTGTGATGGATCGACAATTATAGAATTTCTGATTATGTGTTCCGATTGATTTCCATCATTAGAGTTAGAATCAAAGGTAACCATCTTGACGGTGACAAAGATGAATTAGATCTGTCGCGAAAGCTTCTTTTGCTCTGATACCATGATACAATTCACAGCAAGAGGAAAAGTAAACAGTAAGGGGAGAGTAGTGAGAGAAGAAGAGAGAAGAAAAAAAAAAGAAGAGTTTAGAATGAACTGCGTGTCTGATTTCATTACAAAAAAAATATAATATATATGCATATGTATACAATATTATTGAGTTGAAAACTCAACTAATTTAACTTTCTAACTAATGTAGTTAAAAACTTAACTAGAGTAAAAAACTAACTAAAGAAAAAACTAATCTACCCATTTTCTTTATGTACATTTGTTATTTGAATTGAAAATAATACTAAAAAATTCATAAATAAATAAAAGCTTTATATTTTAATTTTAGTTTATATGAACTTTTATTTTCTTTCACCCGTCAAAGCCTTTTCTTTTCACTGCGTCAAGGAAAGAAATACGAGTCACATGGAGGAGGTCCTACTTGGCACGTTCTACTGGCCACGTGTATGACAAAAGCTTGGGGGGTTTTCTCTTTAAATAGGGACTGCGGGGGCTGCGTGAAGGTGCACCAGTGATACCCAAAACAAGAGAAGAGAGGAGAGCCACTCCACGCAACTCAGTGCTTTAAGCCTTTCTTCTGCCCCTCGAAAATGTTCATCGAGAGTTTTAAGGTTGAGAGTCCCAATGTCAAGTACACAGAGGGTGAGATTCAGTCTGTGTACAACTATCACACCACCGAGCTTGTCCATGAGAACAGAAATGGCACCTACCAGTGGATTGTCAAGCCCAAGACTGTTAAATATGAATTTATAACCAACACCCATGTCCCTAAATTGGGGTTAGTCATAGTTCCCGAATTCTCCCTCACCTCTGCTTGATTTTGTTTACTTCATTTTGATTGAATCAGTTAATCCAGATTTATCCCAACTTCGTATTTTCCGGTTTCTTAATTTGTTGGTTTGTAGGGTAATGCTTGTGGGATGGGGTGGAAACAACGGCTGCACCCTCACTGGCGGTGTTATTGCGAACCGAGAGTAAGCTTTGTCTTCTTCCACTTTCTGGGCTCTTCTGTATTAAATTAAATTTGAACAAATATAAATTTAACAAAAAAAAAACTCATTATAATAATTTTTTTATCGACCCCTAGGGGCATTTCATGGGCAACAAAGGACAAAATTCAACAAGCCAATTACTTTGGCTCCCTAACCCAGGCATCCACTATCCGTGTGGGGTCTTTCAACGGCGAAGAAATTTACGCCCCATTTAAAAGCCTCCTTCCTATGGTATGCCATCTTGGTTATAGGCCGCCTTCTTCTTTTTCTTTTTCTGGCCTTTTATGCGGTGAAATGATTGTTCAAATCCATTGTGTAATAATTTATACGCAGGTGAACCCAGACGACATTGTTTTTGGGGGTTGGGATATCAGTGACATGAACCTGGCGGATGCCATGGCCAGGGCCAAGGTCTTTGACATTGATCTGCAAAAGCAACTAAGGCCCTACATGGAATCCATGGTTCCACTCCCTGGAATCTATGACCCAGATTTCATTGCTGCAAACCAAGGGGACAGAGCCAACAACGTCATCAAGGGCACTAAAAAGGAACAAGTCCAACAGATAATCAAAGACATAAAGTAACCCCAATACTGTTCTAATAACTTGGTGGCTTATTAATATTAAAAAATAATAATTAAATACACACACACCAGAACCCCTTTTTCATTATTGAAAAACTTACTGAATGGATCGACTTTAATGATATGAAGGGAGTTTAAGGAAGCCAACAAGGTGGACAAGGTCGTTGTGCTCTGGACTGCCAACACAGAGAGGTACAGTAATGTGATTGTGGGACTGAACGACACCATGGAAAACCTCTTGGCAGCCTTGGACAGGAATGAGCCTGAGATTTCTCCCTCCACCTTGCATGCCTTGGCTTGTGTTCTAGAAAATGTTCCTTTTATCAATGGAAGCCCTCAGAACACTTTCGTCCCTGGTACACTATTATTTGTTTGCAAAAGGCTTGTTAATTACTAATTAATAGCTTCTCAAAATTTAAACCAAGTCCGTGAACTCTGCTTCTGTCCTCATCAGGACTGATTGACTTGGCCATCAAGAGGAACAGTTTGATTGGTGGGGATGACTTTAAGAGTGGTCAGACCAAAATGAAATCTGTGCTGGTGGACTTCCTTGTGGGGGCTGGTATCAAGGTAAATCAATATCTTTCAAGTTGTTTCTCTATTTGTCTTCCGAATACTGCTTTTACTATAAGAGCCAATTCTAAGTGTGTATGGTGGAAGTATGCTAATTTTGTACATCTGTCAAAGGAAAAGTGCACTGATTTAAAATGTGTTGGTGATGAGTGACAGCCAACCTCAATAGTGAGCTACAACCATCTGGGAAACAATGACGGGATGAATCTCTCAGCTCCACAAACCTTCCGCTCCAAGGAAATCTCCAAGAGCAATGTTGTTGATGATATGGTCAACAGCAACGCCATCCTCTATGAGTCCGGCGAGCATCCCGATCATGTCGTCGTTATTAAGGTAATTTTTGCTTCACCATTCTCGTTCTATTTCTCTATATTTGTCGTCTGTCATACTTAACTCCAGCTCTTTGGTTTGTTACTTTTGTAGTATGTACCTTACGTGGGTGACAGCAAGAGAGCCATGGATGAGTATACTTCAGAGATATTCATGGGTGGAAAGAACACAATCGTGATGCACAACACATGCGAGGATTCTCTGTTGGCCGCTCCTATTATCCTAGACTTGGTCCTTCTTGCTGAGCTTAGCACTCGAATTCAGTTCAAAGCTGAAGGAGAGGTTCGTGTTCCTTAATCATCAATTATATCATTCATGCTTGTGTCCAACCCTTTCTATTTTGTACAGCTTTCTGATACAGAGTTGGCTATGGGTTTTACAGGGCAAGTTTCACTCATTCCACCCTGTTGCCGCCATCCTCAGTTACCTCACCAAGGCTCCTCTGGTGAGTCTTATACTCTAATTTAGCTTTGTTCTGTTTATTTTTATCTATGCACACACATAGCTTATCTATAAAAGCTAAGTACAACTGCTCTGGTTACATTGTAAACACAAATTCTACTTTATTATCCTCAAAAGTTGAAGGGACAAATGAATGGTGTGGCCATCAATGACAGGTCCCGCCGGGTACACCAGTGGTGAACGCATTGTCAAAGCAGCGTGCTATGCTGGAAAACATCCTGAGGGCTTGTGTTGGTTTGGCTCCTGAGAACAACATGATTCTGGAGTACAAGTGAAGCTTGATTCAATGGGAATCATGGGATAGTAGCTTGGAAATTGATTCCCCATTTCTCTTATAAATATGTTCGTTAATGAATTCGCAAATGTAAAATTTGGCAGATGTGCGTTTTGAGTGTCTTTCTTCCCATGTGAGAAAGGGCCCCTCTCGTGTAGCTTTACTGTTTGCTGCTTCTGCTCAATTGAGAGCAGGCAATCTTTTGTATTCTAAGTAGATGAAATATATGTATCAAGGTTTTAATTGTATTTAATTAAGCTCTAATCAAATGTTAATCTTCTTTCTCCTTTTAATTGAACAGGGGGGAATCGGGTATGTGCTATTTTTTTTCCTTTTATAATTAAATCAACAGGATTTAAAATTAAAGATACTGTCTGCACTCCATCCACTCTTGCCACCTGAGGTGGCTAGGAATGTTATGCTCCTACTTCCTCATTCTATCCATCGACAATGTAGCATCAAACGTTGAAAATAAAGTATTGGAGTATCTTCGACAGTTAAGGAATTGGAATAAAATAAAAGCTATGAAAATAAAACGTTTGGTAATTAATGAAATCTTGAATGAAATTAATAAAGGGATCAAAAGTATATTCATGTGTTAATATTTAATCACAGTTGCCTTGGAATGGCAAAAAAAATGGTAAATATTTCTGAAATTCAGAAAAGACATAACTGCTTGGGAAGTCCTTAGAAGATTCTCATATGAAGCTGTAGTGTTATTTGAGTCCACAGATTTGGTGACAGAATTATAGATATACGAAGTATGAAGGAAACGGTGTACGTACGTTAAGTCGTGTTCTGTTTTAAAAATAAAATTATTTTAGAAAAGTAGAAGCAAACAAGAGACTTAAAAGTTAAGAGACAGGACCAATCAGCTTGTTACACATGCATGCAGGAGTATGACGCTGAATTATGGTTTTTCCGGACTAGGACGTTGAATTATGGGTGACAGTTAAACAAAACGAAGGGTGTCCCAATCAGTAGGGGACCATGACCAAAAGAATCATAGTTCCACGTGGAACGTTAAGAGGTGCATTATTTGTTGTCGCAAGCCTCAGAATGGTATGGTTCCACCAGCACTAACAATAATAACACCCTCTGCGAGACACCATGAAAGCCAAAACACGTACCCCTCCATTATTGGATTTGAATCACATGCACGTCCTTTCCGTTGCTGGTACGTGCTCGAGCTCTATGGGCAGTTAATTAGTTAGCTTTTGCATAAAGACCTGGCATGCTGAAGGAGACTCCCCATTTTGTATTAATTTGTAGCAATCAGTGCACTAGAATAGATCGATGCATGTTGTAGAAATGGAATAATTAACAAACAACCTTAACAAGAGTCCAAAGAGAATCCCTCAAGTGACGGATGTGAATGTGAATATCAGTAAAATATCGTGCTTCTAAGTCTTCCCGACAGATCAGATGTTGAGCCCTGTATATTTAGTTTAACCTCTGATCATGCGCGCGGTTTGTATAGACAAGGTATCTTGTGGTGGGCCTTCTGTTTTTTCTCCTTTCCGCATCGATCAAAATGTCTTTCATTTTCAGGCCTTTAATTTTTCCAGATTTGTTTCTAGTCTCTCTTATTTCCTCATGCCTTCATGATGACTCTGGCAAATTACGAAAAATTGAAGGGTTGATTTTTAGTTACTCCAACCAGGTGGATGGTTGGTCCTCGTCCAGATGAGTCGTGCCGTGTAAAAATAAAGTTCCTCTTTGGTACATGAACCTATTACTAAGCTGTAAATTAGCATATAGGTCAATTTTTTTGTTTTGGATGCCGCGCGTCAAGCACTCAAATCAACTTTATCTTGCATCAAGATTTAGTCCCGAATCCACTTTGTCACTCTTTAGTCTGTACACATCATGATTCTTTTAACATTTTTATTACAAGGAGACCTATAGTTGCAGGTTTTGACATGGGATTTCCACAATCTCCTGACTAAATTTATATTGCTTCACAGATCGCTGTGGTCAACCTCCCAGGTTCATTTCTCAATGTCACAAGGATTCACAAGATGATATCGCAACACATTTGGAGTGTAGTAATACCCCCCCCCCCCCACCCTCCGTTTGTCTATAAATTTGAATCCCCCAATGTACTTGATAAAAAAGGAAGTTAATTTATCAGAAGAAAGAGGGAGGAATGAGAGTTAGTGGTCATGAGACACTCTTACAACTTTATTTCTCTCTCCATCTCTTTCTCAACGAAGCAAGCGGGTGGTCCTAGCATGACAATGGGTGGTTATAATCTCTATTGGATGGAACCTTTTTTCTAATAAACGTCACATAAAATAAATTGATTTGGATTAATGTCAATTTTAAAATAAAATTTAGGACTTTATGTGATTTTTGAAGATACCACGTCGGGACGGCAAGGGGTTCCACAGTTTCTCAATCAACAGAAAACCCCAAAGGAGTCGGTTTCAGTTGTAAGTATTTTTCATTGTATGGCTCTACAAACCAATATCCAAACAAACCGAATCCTCTCACTGATTCGTTGTTGTGCGATTCATTTTCTGGTCCTATGCTCAATTGGTTTTATTCTATCGACTTGACATCACTAAAGCTCTTATCAGTAGCTTACAGAAAATGCTAATAATTAACGGGATCCCTTTCGTTTCTTTTCTACTTTGAGGGGTCCAATTTTGATTCGTCCAAGTGCCAAGTCAAGCAGCACCATATCCTTTGGGTTTGAACCCAAAATTCATGATCTTCAGCGAACTAAGTAATTAAACCTTCCTTCAGATATGAGGAATAAGCAGCTTATGAACATGGGATGGGATTATAAATTTTACCTTTGATATTGATATTGATAAATATACTAACAAGTGATTACAAATACTACACTTCGGAGTAAAATTACTTTTTTTTAATTTTAAAAAATAGAAAAAGGAAGAGAGACAGGTAAGTAAAGTGAAGCTACAAGCTTAAGGTAACCGTTGTAGATAATAATCCCATTCAAATGGTTGGACCAAATGAGCCTATCCAGAGTTGGGCTGGGTGAATCATAATTATGTGTAGGAAGTAATGAGTATCCCCTCACATTCATTTCCCTTGTTCTTCATGTATTGATTGATACAGGGCTTGGGTTGGCGACGGGATGCTATGCAAGTTATGGATGGCTAGAGCTTAAAGTAATTATTTTGGATCATCCACTTGAGGTTCCAATAGTTAGAGTCACATTTATAGGCCCAATAAGCCCATCCATAAGTGGCCCGGGAGTACACCTGCACCTGCACCTCTACAAATCTCTGGTGATCTTGCTTGGATGCACTGGGTACCGTCCAGTCACCACTCCACTCCCCTGCCGTCAAAATTACCAAGTTATCCTTCTCACAGATGCAAAGACAGTGACAGTGACAGTGACACTACATTGCATAGAAGTTCTGATGATGTATTATGAATCTTACCGACAAAAATGAGGGGTCCATTAGCTGAGGTGAGAGAGCTAATATCAGAAGCTCTGCGTTTGGTTATATAATCTATATTCTGTTGGGCGTTCATCTTGGAGAAGGAACTCGAAAAGAGATTGTAATAATGCACATCAATAACTGCTCCTTCAAAAGCTCCCGCAAAAGATAAAAGCTCTCGGGAGCTTCTATCCAATGGATTAGACATGATCACATAAGCACTGGGACTGTGTTTCCGTACAGCATCGTAGCCTGCTTGGAAATACTTTTTCAGGCTGTCCAAATTAACTCCTAGTGGCTCATTCATTAACGCTATTGCTGCCAGACTCGGTCTGTTACCATATCTGCAGAGGAAGTTTTGTCCATAATTAAAATTCTTTAGGATAAGAGAAAATAATAATAATAATAATAACAATAACGAGAAACAGTGAATTAGTAGTTGAGTATGCAGGTGAAATTAAGTTAACCTTTCAGCTAGGAAGTCTATGACTGATACAGTTTGGGGTATGTATGAATCTCCCCATTCGCGATATCCATCTCTGGTTGCACTGTGAGGGTTGCCGTTTTGGGAACCAGGAGCTGCATGCAGGTCCACTATTACTTGCATCCCATACTTTCTGCAAGTACAAATCAATATAGGGGCCAGTCATAGGGGAGCAAGTGTTAAATTTAATTAATTAGGACCAATGTGGCAGTCGTAGTCTTTACTGTGCCCATGTGAAGGCATTGTCTAATGCTTCCAAGGACCCTCCAACGAATGGTTTGGGCGGTGTCGGGTCAAAAGCAATCCACCATCCAACTGGAATTCTGACAGCATTTAACCCATTTTCTGACATGAACTTGAAATCTTCCTCGCCGATATATGTATTCCAGTGATCCTGCATAGCATACCCGGTGGGATATTGGTTGCCATTGCCTTGCTTCAATCCCACTATTTTACTATAATTATGGATATAACTAAATATTTTATTTTTTTTAATAAAAAGGCATACTGTTCTTTAAAAAATTGAGTCTATTTTAGGGAAAGAAATCTGACCCGCATGATTTTGGAAGCTCTGTCTGGGCCATAACCATTTGTGATTTGGTATTCGCCTTTTATAGTCTTGTCTTTTAAGATGGTCATTTTGAATACAGACGGGTTACTGTCTTCCCAACCCGATCCTTCATAATCTGCAGTTACTGAGTTCTCTGAAATGGCCTGAAAAGCTAATGACATAATTACTCCTGTGATCAGAATTACGTATCTATCATACATATACTGATGAGATAATTTCAGTTGATTTTTGAGACTAGAGTGAGTTTTGGCCCATAGGATATTGCAGTTTAGAAACATCACCAGTAGTAAGGAAGGAAGGTACCTACCTGTAAGAAGAGACCGTTTGGAGCCCGGATGCGAATTAAGGTGGGGTCATCTTGGCTTCTTATTATCTGAAACGTTTCCAAGTCGCCAGCTGAATCTGAATTCGCCGCTAACCTGTTCCCCGCACCTTGGTTCTCTAATCCCACAAATTGCTTGCTAGACACTCTAAAATTGAAAGTCGATTCGTTCACCCTCCACAACTGCATACGCATTGGTCATAGTCGTGAATGAAGGAATCAATTCCAGGAGACTCAACCATAAAAAGCCCTTCCAAAAATAATTAACATGTTTTTTGTTAAAGAAGCTACCCGAAAAGTTTCCCAACCCGAAGCGCTCGTCCTGTTGGCAACAACAACAGTTCCTCCCCCATTTTCTGGGCAGAGGTACCTCTGCAACTTTGTGGACATGAATTGCACTTGAGTTCCATCCTGAAATGTTAATGACCACGTTTAGATGCACCCAATCATGAAACTGGAAAAAAACAAAAGTATCTAAAGTAATAGTAAATGATATATACCAAAAGATCTTTGTTGATGATTCCATCAAAGAGAGAGGGTTTCATCCAGCCTTCAATGAGGAGCCAATTTCCCAGATTCACAGCTCTGAGAGGCAGAGAAGACTGTTGAGAGGAAGGGAGGCAGAGAGCTAGTGATAGAAGATTAAGGAAGAATAATTTGTATCCCATTTTTCCGCCAACTCTACAAGGGGGAAGCGAGAGGAGTGAGAGTGATGAGTGCTCCTAAACATTAAGAAAGTATACAATTGGTTCATCCACTCACAGTCTATAAATATATGCATATGAATTTGTTCTAGAAGGGAGGGGCAGGTCCTTCTCTGGGATGTTGATCATCTTCTTCCTTGCGTACACGGGCGTAACCTACAAGTGATCCATCACAATACAACAATTTTCCATTTCCTCTAAAACAACAAGAGGGTGCATTTCCAAATATTTGGACTTTTTCTGATTTGGTCAAATTAGCTTTTGTGGACGCTCAACCTTAATTTTCATTTTATCCAATAATGCTCATCCCATTGGACACCCATCATCAGCATCTTAAATTACGATGCATTGAAAACAAACGATATTAAATGCTATTTCTAAATTTCCAGTTTTATTTTTATATTAATATAATCCCTTAATTTTATTTTGTTTCATTTTTATTTTTATTTTTAAAATATATTTAAATTAAAATTTAGGTAAAAATATACATTTGTTTTCTTAACTTTAAAACAAATTTCATTTTAATTCTTTAATTTTTAAAAATTTCATTATAATCCTTTAACTTTAAAGATATGATAAAAAACTTCATGGATTTAATACTATTAAACAAGTTAACAGAAAATTTATTTAAATTCATCTAATCACTATTATTATTAATTAATTAATATAATAATTATAATTATTATTTTTTAGGCTTAAAATAAATAATTAGTACCTTAGAAAAATAAAAAGGTTGAAAAATATGTTAATTTAAGGCATTAAAAATTAGAACCTTAGAATAAATTATTTTTAAAATATTGTGGTAAAATGTTTAAAAGTATTATGTTAAAATGAATAATTTTATTTATTTTGGACAACTTGACAAGTTGAAAAATTTAGCTTGAGAATATAAAGTATAAAAACTAATTTTTTACAATAAAAATATCTTAATGTCTTAAAATAAATATTTAAAACCTAAAAATAAAATTTTTGATTTTAAAGTTGTAATCTTTAACTTCTTCCATTAACATATTTTTACAGTAGTAAATATTTAAACCTTAAAATTATTTTTGTTATAATTTTTATATTAATTAATACATAATAATATTAATTATATGACTTTTAAATAGGTAAATTATCGTTTTTCATTAGTTTATTTAACGGTGTTAAGAATTATGAAGTATTTAGTTACATGTTAATAATTGAAGAATTAATATGAAACATAATAAAAATAAATGATTAAAATAAAGTTTATCTTAAAATTAAAGGATAAAAAGTATACTTTAACCTAAAATTTATAAATATCAACACTCAAAAGAAAATCAATCGCTTATTTCACACAATTTTTATCTAATATGAATGTTGAAGTAGTAATTGCACTTGAAAATGAATCACTTCCATATTAACCTTCATACTTTTTAAAATTATAAATTATGAATCTAAAATATTCTCAGTTACAATGCACCATGGAAAGATGATTTGGTATGCATTGGAAAGGAGAAAAGGTAGGATTCTCAATACACAATTTCTTTCCATAGTTATAGTGATAGAAAGTTACTATCCACTTTGAAATTAATCAATAATAAAAAGTCGAAAATACTTTTGTTTGGTTAACTTCTAATTTAAGGATGAAGGGGCAAATTAGTCTTCTCAATTTAAATTTCCAATCCTTCTCTTATTCTATTCTATCAAACATGTATAACATTTTGTTCCCATATCTACATATACCAAACATATTTTTTTCATTCCCATCTTCATTCCATTGAAAATTTTTTCTCTCAACCGAATGAGCCATACGTTATGATTTTAAGAATACTTTCGAAATATTAAACTTCCCATTTAAAAAATGAGTCATAGGTAAAAAAAAGAAGTGAATAAATAAGGAACAGTGAAGATGCATTGAGCGTGGAAAGAAAATGGTTATGGAAGACGAGAGCGTCGGCGTCGGTATGTCACATGCACCTTAAACTTTTTGATATTCGGGTGATGGTATCATTTCAACTTGAACATTGAACTTCAAGTTGCACGTTAAAGACAGTATTGCCTTTATTCCACTTTTCAAATGTCACTTTCTTATTTATATCAGTATCGGTAGTATGAAATCAATGAATTATATCTCCATTCCACAAATCTGTGTGCTCCTTTCATAAATGGCAGACAAAATAATCCACCAAGTTTTAAGAATAAAATTTTATTCTATCCATCCACATTATAAAATATTTATATTAATTACATACATATTAAAAAAATATTTTTTATTTAAAATTAATGTAAAAAATATTTATATTTTCTATTTTACATATATTAAATATCACATTTTATTATCATTATAAGGTAATAAATGATAAGTATGGAAGTATTAAATATAGGAATAAAATGGGAAAAAAATACAATATCCTATATTTTGGATTAAAAACTTATCATACAAAATGTCATATAATATATACAGGAGAGAGTATATAATACTCCCTCCATTCCTTAATATAAAAGACAAAAGACAAAATCACACCGACTAAGGAAAGTGATAAATTTGTCTGAAATATAAAGTAGTTTCCAAAAATACCCTCATTTAATATTAATAACTCTTCCATCATACAATTAATATAAATAAATTATATTAAAAATATATCATCTTAATTAGGGGTACTTTTGAAAAAATTCATTAAATACAACAAACAAACATCATATGTATCTTATATTTTGAAATACAAAAATTTTTCCAATTGTCCCTTATATTAAGGAACAGAGGGAGTATATATGTGGCATATATGTAAAATCACAAATCGCTTTGATATTAAATGAACAATAATTTGATTTTTTCCATTCAATACTTAAATTTAAAATCTTGCCTAAAAAATTGATCAAATAAAGAATTTCCAACATTATATTTTGAGCTGTATTTCATGTAATATTAAAGAGAATTCATTTGTATTAATATCTCACCGCAGCTTTCGGTTCTAGCCCGACAATGGACATAGAAGAGTTGTCGGAAGAAACAAGGTCGGCGAAGTCCACGTGTGTTAATTTTATTGGCAGTAAAAAAAATTTAAGAATTCTAAATATTGATGTGTGGACAACACATTTACTAAATCGCAGGACAATATGAACATTTGGACATGGTTCTGAACGCCAAGCGGATGGTGGCACGCTGCCACATATTAAGAGCCCCATTATTTATAGTTATAAACAATGCCGCATATGTATACTTCGTATATGCGCATGTGTGTTGTGAAGAAGGAAGAGAAAATAGATGAAAAAGAAGTGAATATAAAATATGTTTTCTTTAGATTTAGATGGGAAAAAAATAGAGAAAAGAGAAAATTCATATATTTCATAACAATTATAACACCCATATTATTAATTTACATTACATTATTAAGGGTTTATTAAGTATTATAAGATGATAGACAAAATCCAATCTCTGCTACATAAAACATAAAGTATACAATTTTTAATATTATTATTTACTTCATTGGTTCCTATTTATAAGTTACTACTAAGAACTTTTAACCATACAATATACATATTAAGGATATTAGTTAAAATTAGTTAGGATTGTCGAATCATAAAAAATTATCAAAATTTTTAAATATTATCCTTATCAATTATAAATCCATCACAATTATAGCCCCCCTTAATCTCTTTTTTCATCATAAATGTTTAGGTAAAATTGAAAAAATAATGCATGGCTAAAATATGTGTATATATATATATATATAACCCCTTTGGGCTTTAGGTTAAATGGACATAATTCCCCTAATCTTCAAAACTTGATAATGAACCTCCATGACATTTAATCTTTAAGCACAAGAAACCCCCCTCCACTAGTATAATTACATTAAATTAAATCATTACCAAAAAGGTAACACATCGGACTCTGATTGAACATGTGGCAATTGCCATGGCTTTAAGGATATTTAAATTATTTTCTTTTAAAACCAAAATGCAAAACATCACATAAGGAGTAAAATGTAATTTCCCCCAAATTCTTGGCTTATCATCCATTCAAAGCTAATTGATCGACTCCTTCACCTCCATTGTTAGAGTATTATGTATTGGGCTTAGATTAGATTGGCTCATTTACATATGGTACTAGATTGATCTAGAATTAGTTCAGATAGTGCCAGTTAAGTCTTGTTACTGCTTAGCTGTACAACGTAGCTGTACTTATTAGATTAGTTAGATGCACGTGTTACCTACATAAGCATGTACTTGTCAAATGATATCTTGAGCCTTTGAAACCTAAAGAAAATATTTCATAGATCTCTTCTGTCATCTTTCTGCTCGTTAATATCCATTTCATCTGGGCACAGATTTATGCTCAAAACATATACATTAGGCTTTGGGTTTGCATGAGAAATTTGCCTTTGCTGTTGTTGCAAATGCATATAGGAACTAGTTTAAACTCAAATTCATACTATTTGACCTTGTTTATGCATAAGGCTTTGGGACTCTATTGTGGTTAGTATTTTTTTTCCTCTATTGCTTTGTTCGCTGCTATTTATAGTTTTGAGTCTCTACTCCTTTGCTCTTTGCTTCTTCATTTTGCTTTGGTTACTTTGTTTATGAACTAAATAGGGGCTATTTTGCTTTTTTCTGGTGTAATGAGTAAAATAACTCTTGACTATCTTGTCTAGAATATTTGACTTCATAATTTTGTTTAGAACTTTATTTATAACTTGCTACATTATGAAATATTTTGGCAGAAATGAATTTTGGGCATGGAGATAAAATTTTGATAATTAAAATTGGTAAGAAAAAATTGGAAAATAGCCAATTCTGACACTTAATTAGACTTGTTTTGGCTCAATCTCTAATGTGTGATGCTTAAATGCTCTTGCGTGGCTGTCTTTATGGTTATGACTTATGATTGATATATTGCCTAGTTGGCTCAGTCTCTAATTTCGTGGCTTTGTGTGAATATATGAATGTTGATATATTGTTGTGATATAAATGCTTGAATATTGTTGTCTTCTACCTTCCTGGTTATTCCCTTTCTTTGTTAATATAAAGGATAAATGAGAGAGTTTCTATGTTTCAAAATATAAGATACTTATAGGTTTGTCTAGTATATTTAATAGTTTTTTTTAAAATACCTCTAATTAAGATGATATTTTTTTGATGTAATTTATTTGTATTAATTGCATGATATAAAAGTTATTAACATTAAATGAGGACAATTTTAGAAACTATTTTATATTTCAGAAAAATTTATTACTCTCCTTAATTTGTATGATTTTATCTTTTGTCTCTTATATTGAGAAACAGAGAGAATATGTGTTTAACTCTTGTTGACACAATGGATTTATGATTCTGATTCTGATTCGAGGTAGTGGCTCCTTGTGCTTGTAGTGTTAATAAATGAACTTTTAGATTCTTTTTTTTTTTCTGTTAGGTTCTAAAATTAGGATTGAATGTTAAATTTTTTCCTCTGCTAGCATTGGTTTTTACCTTAGGTTAAGTGTTGAATTTTGAAAGATTTTTATAAATTAGAACATGGCATGATATTCCTTTAAATTTGACTGCTTATTGAATATTGTTTATGTTACTTGTATTGTAGTCATTTTTTTGGTCAATGTACTTTAGTCACTGGGTGAAATTGATATATGAAATATGAGTAGATTTAGTTTTGTTGGTTTGATACAAAAGCAAAAATTGTATTAGGTTTCCCGGTTATTAGGGACAACTATTTTGATAAAGTAAGCTATTAATTCAAACTCTGATTTGCTTCAAAGATCCAGTGGCTTTTTGAGTGTTGACGGGACATGTCATGGAATTCCATCGCATACATTGAAAAGTGGAACATGTACTATGAAATTATTTGTTTTTGTTTTGGATTTATGTCTTTTAGATGATAAATAAATGTGTAGTATCCAAACTTAATATATTTCAGGAGTTTTACTTTATTAGTACTTAATATTATGTTTGAAGCAAATATGATAAAACTTAAATGTATTTTTGTTGAGAATATATGTGGAATGTAATGATTAAACCAATTTTTTATTTTTATCCATTTACTATTTCAGAAAATATGATAAAGTTTTATTTATTGTTAATAATTGATATTAAATATAGTAAGAAAATTATGTTATCATTTTTTAGTCAATATTTTTCCCATATAAATCACTGAGTCCCTAAACTTATCCCCAAACAAAGCATAATTTTTTTTTGTGGAACTTAGAACTATTCCATTTGGGATGTTTCTCTTCCTACGACAGAGATTATTTTTACATATCCTTTAAGTCTCTTAACGATGAGCATGGAAGAAATAATTCTCTTATAATTTGCAACACACAACCTGTGCGTGGATGCCACTATCTGCAACAATCAAATGAAGTTAAAATTGTCATAAAGAATTTTGCTTTTCTTCACCTTTCATTAATTGGATTTTATGTGCTACAAAAAATTATATACGTTGACAATAAATTTTGAGAAAATATATGATTCAGGCATACCAAAGGTATGAGTCTCAAAGTATATGTGAAACCTGACTTTTTATCAAAATAAGTGTGAATTCCCATGATCTTTTACCAATATTTCCCTAGATGCAGATAGCACAAATAGAGATGAAAAGAAATTTTTAAAACTTTTAAGAAATGTAAATGTAAAAAGCTTCAATTATTGAAAAGAATAACAATGGTTATGTCTACATTTGAAAAATAACGATGTTAGAAAATTAAAAAAAGGTTATGAAGAGTAATGATAAAAGTTAAAAAAACATATGAGAAAAATAAGAAAGCCTGATACAGAATAAAATTGATGTTGGTATGTGTTGAGTGATAGTTGTTAGTCCTCCTCCTTGGTTGTTTCAAACTCTATTTATAAGTCACTTAATAGCAATTCTCTAGCATTACTCTCTACATCTTGTTCATATTTCATATTTTGCAATATATTTACTATCATGCGGCACGTTTGCTTACTGTCTCATCTTTAATTTTTCACTTACTTAATTTGATCACGCTTTCTAGGGCTTAAAGAAATATTTGAGCTTGACTCACTACAAATTTAGGCCGAATAATTGCCCTTTGTAATTGTATGGATATATATATATCAAATATTATTAATAATCCAGATTCTAAATTTATTTTCTCCTTGGGAGCTCACCTTTCTTTTTCATTTTAGAACCCAACTTACTTACTTATAAAAGCTCCTTATATTACTATTTAGTGTTCCTTTTTTTGGCTTTAGAAATTATGATAAGTCACTTTAAGACGAGTTCTCCAAGTCTAGTTTACATATCTACACTCCTCTCTTTTGACCTCTGTAATTTAGATAACTCTACTTCAACAAATATGAATATCATAAGATAATTCCCTAGTCAAGAAGGCCCTTGTATATTAACACCTTGAAGTACTAATTTTGTCTTCCTTATCTTTGCATCCTTGGTTCTGAAGCCTCTTGCTATTCCTACTAAGTAAAAATCTCATAACACATTCATATTATTAATCTCATAGATCAAGTAGGTCAAAATATTCCTTGGCCAAATAGGGCCTAGAGTTTAACTGTAATTTTCAACTCTTATTGTGTAATCTTTATCATAATCATTAATAACTCTTTAGTCAACATACAAGACATCAACACATATTATAAAAGAGATTATCAACAGCCATATCTTTACCCTACTGTATTAAAGTAGCTAAAAAAAACCTATTGAAAACATAAACCCTAGTGCTTGAAAAGAAAAACAAAGCCATAAAGTTGGCTCTAAAGTACAATGTGGTCTCTAAACATTTATTGCATAAAGAAAACTTTAAGGACCTAAATTGTTTGGCCGTTAGGACAACCTTCTCTTTATTCTTATTTGTTAGTTGTTTTCCACATAGTGCGAATGTGCCTTTTTTTTGCCATTAATGAACTTGCAAGGAAGTTCTCCAAGTTTTACTCACTATCTCCCACACTTCCAATTTCGCCTTTTGCATCTTTCCATAATAGTTTTCTTGCAAAACTATAGGAAAGGTTAAAGAATTATTACCATACAATGGCATAAGAGCATTATCTACTAAGAAATAGGAAGTTTTTTTCTTTTGGTTTGCTTTGCTCTTTTCTCCAATGTAGTTCTCTTATTGTTGTGATTCTAACTTTCCCCTTGCAACAACTCTTTTCCTTTGTAGTCACCTCTCTTGTGTCCTAATGAGTGGTTGGGGAAATTTCTTACGTGTCACCACCTGCCATCATTTTGTCGGTACATTCTGAGAAGCAACCATAAACCTAGGTTGCTTCTTGTTGAATTGGACCTTTTCCTGTGCTCTATTGGGTGATCTCCAACCTGATGGCCTACCTATTGGTTGGTTCCTAATTGCTGAAGGCATATACTTGACCATAAAATCATACTTTCCTGAAGGTTACGCCAAGGTATCCCATATTAGCTACTGCTTCCTTTGGGGAGCTTCCTTCCTTTATGGTGTACTAGTAACCTCAACCCTCTCTTCCACACGTTTTTGGGATATGGGAGATAGTATTTAGGCCTCAATTATTTTCTATACTTCCTTATAGGATGAAGTTAAGGTTGATGGTAAATTTGTTTTGCCATCTTTTTTACATCAATAAGAGTCTACAAATCAAACTCCACAGTATTGACGATAGCTACTGGAAAGGGATCCTCATCCACCATCATACTTTCTTTCTTCTTAGGAAACTTGAGTATGCTTTTGTTTATTCTTTCCTGCAAGACATTCTTAAAAGACCAATAAGCATTAATGTTATGATTCCAAGAGTGATGATACTTACAATATTGTTTTCCCTTTAACTCCTCCTTAGTTGGAATCTTATGGTCAACTGAAAGAATGATAAATTTCTCTTTTAATAAGTAATAATTTTTTTTTCAGTTTTAGAAACATTAAACATGTAATTAGGTTGAGCATTGGTTGTTGACACCTTTTGGCAAGTTTCTAGAGCCTTCCTAACTAGTAAATGACACACAACTGAACCAGACATTAGTAAATCAACTACAACCATTTCATGATTTATCTAAGCACAGTAGGTCCCCATAGTAGATTTTATCCTTTGATTTTCTTCATATAGTAACTCTTCATGCCCAAACATCTTTGTTGAGAGTTCATAGAAGTCCCTAATCTTAACACCCTGGAACTTTTTTCTTAGCTCTATGAGAAAGCCTCTTTGCACCATCTTCACATACTCATGTTCGAGCAACTGAATCATATGCCTGCTTTTTATCTTTAAAAACTTGGAAATAAACTAATTAGCAATCTCACCATTTCTTTGAGTGGCCCTTGATAACTTAGTAATGCTTACCTCTAGCTCAACTCTAAAGAATTGTGTATGAAATAATCTTTCCATATTATTCCAGTTAACTATAGAGTTTTTAGGTAGAGTAGCATACCATATAAAAGTTGCGCCTATTAGTGAATTGGGAAACAACTTCAATTAGAAGTTTGCAAAATTTTAATAGTTAGCCAACTCACCACATTATATTGTAAACTTGACCATATGTCCCAATGTAGATTGCCCCTCCTCCCTAGAGAATAAAGCAAACTCAGGAACTCTATATCTCTTTGGGTAAGGATTCTCTCTATCAATCACCTCAAGATACGGAGTATGAAACTTTGGCCTTGCAACCAGCTTTAAACTTGGACCATAGAGCTCTTGCATTACCTCCCTTATTACGTCAACATTTGCTTGTATTGGATGCTCCCCAAGAAGCCTTTGTTGAGGATTCAGCTGCTGAGGAGTAGCCTGGAGAATTGGTTGGGTAAACAACTAGGTAATTAGCTAGGGAACTAGTTGTACCCTTCTATAACCACTTTGAGAATTGCCTCCTGAGCCCTTTACATATAGGTTAGTTCTTGTTCATACACATGAGAGTTAGCATTAGGATTAGTCATAGCAAAAATATGATATATTGCAAATGATCTTACTTCTTGACAGTTCTTTAGGTTAGCCCCATTTGGTGAGCCTCCTCAGTTTCTTTTGTGTGGAGGTTGGTATCTCTCCTTAGCCTGAGGATTGGCCCAAGGAACTTTATCATGAGATCCGCTAGATGATTGTCCCCTGAGTTCTTCAACAACTACTTGCTTCACATATTTAGTACTAGTGGCTAATTCTTTTATCCTTACGCTTTGCAGTTGTTGTAGTTGCTTACCCAAGGACTATAATACGCTTCTCCATTCTTCTTGCGTCATGTGAATAAGAGATTAGTGATCCTTCTCACTCTTGTGTCAACCTTCTTCTTTGAGTTTTTGTTGTTCATCTCTCTGCCTTTGCTCTCGATCGGCCTTGTTTTGGAACTCTTCCTTTATTCTCTGTGTCACTTCATTATATTTCTTAAAATGCCCATCAAGCATATTAGCAATCACAAACAAAGTAGCATTAGTAGGAATTATAGGATTAAGAATAGGGCCTTCTACAAAAGTTTGTCCTTCAACAAATATAGCTTGCTCTATTTCCTGTGGATTTGAAACTTCTCCATGCTTGATGGAAATATGAGAAATGTGACCTCCATGCCCTGTTGTTGCAGTGGCATCCTTTGAATCATGAGATCCAATACTTTCTTTTCTAGAAAAATTCCCTATTTTTGGAGGCATGATATCTACACACATCCCACCAAGCGTGCCAAAAATATTATGTTAAAAATAACTTTTGAGAAAATATATGCTTCAGGTGTGCCAAAGATGTGAGTCTCAAAATATATGTAAAACTTGACTTATAATCAAAATGAGTGTAAATTCCTGGGGTCCTTTGCCAATATTTCCCCGGATGCAGATAGTACAAATAGAGATGAAAGAAAACTTTTAAAATTTTTAAAGAATATAAATGTAAAAAGTTTCAATTATTGAAAAGAATAATAATAATCACGTCTAGAATCAAAAAATAACAATACTAGAAAATTAAAGAAGATTTTGAAGAGTAATGATGAAAATTAAAAGAATACACAAGAAAAATAAGAAAACTTGATACAGAATAAAATTGATATTGGTATGTGTTGAGCGATAGTTGTTGATCCTCCTCCTTAATTGCTTGAGCCTCTATTTATAAGCTATTTAATGACAATTCTTTAACCTCACTCTCTACATCTTGGTCGTATTCCATATTCTATTATTACTTTGTTATCATGTGACACGTCATCTCATATTTAATTTTCCACTTATTTGATTTGATTTTACTTTCTGGAGTTTAAAAAAATATTCGGACTTACAAATTTAGGTCAAACAATATTTTATTAACGTTAGTAAACATGCAATAGCCCCAGAATTTTAATGATTATTATTGTTCGTGGATGTCCTATATTAACCAGGTGATAGGAGGAACTATTAGTACACAAATACACTTTGATTTAAAACGCTTGTGAATGGGGTATGTAAATTTTGTCTTGCAAAAGAGAAGTCAGTTTTATATCCTAAATTTGAAAGGAAATGTTTTGAAAATGAGATGATTAATGAGATAGAGAGAAACATAACGGTAAATTAAATATGGGAAGAGGGGATGACCCAAAAAAAAACAACATATGTGAAGAGGGAATGGAGATAGAACTGGGGGACTATGAAATGAAACATCAGTTGCAGCCAACGAGGCCTGACCATGCTTTATCACATAGTATTAACTTTGCATTCAATTCTCCCTCTGTAACTGCCCTCCGCATCCTACGTACTCTTTTACTTTTACTTCTTCCACAGGGACAAACAATTACTCCATCTTATTTATATTATATACTGTGTTAGAGGATTTTTTTTTATCATAATATATGACATTAATATATTAATTAATTTATTTTTCTTCTCTTATTTATTTTATTATTAATTTTATGACTTATGTTATATTTAATAAAAAATAAATACTCTACTACATAAAAGGTTCTCTAAAAATATTTTTTAATTAATAGAAGTAAATATGATATTTTTAGACTTTTTTAAAATTTAAAAATGTAATAATTTTTTTTAAAATACATGAAATTATCAATAACACTTTATATTATGAATAGAAAAATATAAGTCCCATTGTAAAAAAAATTAAAATTATAAAAAATATAAAATAATTTCAAAAAATATTCATATTTAATGTTAATAATTTTTATTATATAATTAATAAAAATAAATTATAATTAGGGATTTTTAAAAAAATTTAAATACTGGATACAATTTATATTTATATCTTACTTTTGGAATAATTAGTCTCCCAAGTATCCCCATACTAAGAAAGGGAGGAAGTAGTATTTTATTTTGTTTCATCGTTTCATGAGTCCCTCGCCCCCGTGACGGTGTTTTACTTTGAAGTGCAACATAAGTAACCCTTCCTGATCGCACCGGTCCCACCATCCCTCGCTTTCCTACTGTACCACTCTACCTTCTATGCTATTATTATTTATACCTTCATCCATTTGGAGAAATCCCCCCAGCCCTACTGAAAACCTTCTCATTTCATTATCTCCCAAATCAACGTCAACCACGTCGTTACTTTTCCGCTCCAGGACAAAATAAACCCCCAAAAAAGCTCTTCCTACCATGCAATCTCTGACCATCATCATTCTTGTCTCTACTGGGGATCAGAGAGAACCCAAAGCCAATGTTTCATTGATCAATAGGATCGTGATTTGTACCCTCTTACCCCAACCCCCCCCCCCCCCCGGCGCCCCCCAACAAAAAAAAAGGGCAAGGAAGAAACATACCATGTTCCTCGTCCTTCGGTGAATTTCACCTTTCACCTCCCACCTTACCCCCGTTGTATTTTCTAGTTTCTGATGAAGGAAAAGTAGCTTTCCCTGCAATGATAGGAACCATCCTGTTTCTGCGCTTTCTTTTTTGAGTACTGTACTGTCTCTCGCGCGGACATGAATCCCTCTCTCTTCCTTTTCCTTTTCATTCGGTTTCATTCTTGTGTTGTATAAAGAGGAAGTCCGGGGTCCCCTCCGAGAGCAGAGTGAGGCAGGGGAAAGAAGAACTTGTGTTAGAGTATGGACGTTCGTTCGAGAAGAAGCAGGCACACCAGTCCAGAGCGTGCCAAAATTTGCAGCGGGAACCACCAAAAGGTCACATCCGTCAAAAAGGTTCAAGTTGTTTACTACCTCTCACGTAACGGCGTTTTGGAGCATCCCCATTCCATGGAGGTCACCCTTTTTCCCAGTGAGCCTCTTCGTTTGAAGCGTAAGTAACATGTGTATATCTATATTTTATGCTTGGAAGCACGGATTGACGTGCTCGAACGAAGATGTTCAATTTGTTGATGTTGCAATTTGTACATGATAAAAAGATGTGTTGGATCGGCTCGTAGCTCTCAGGGGGAGTGGCATGCCTTCTCTATATTCGTGGTCTTGTAAAAGGTACGACTCTTGCTTCCCGGATCTCTCTGTTGTACACATGTAATGTTGCTGGGTTAAAACTTAGAAGGAAACTTTGCCGGTTTTAGGAGCTACAAGAGCGGTTACGTGTGGTACGACTTGGGAGTGAACGATATTATACATCCAACAGATGGGGCAGAATATGTTCTAAAAGGATCTGAACTCCTGCAAGGCTGTTCGGGTCAGTCTCTTCTTGATGGCTCTTTCTTATCATAATACCCAACCCACTCTCTAAATTGGTAGTTAATGAAATGGCTCTGCTTCTGAATTAACCAAAATATATGTAATTATTATTTGCAGAAAGATTTCAGCAGCTTCAGGTGAGCAGTAGGCAAGCATCGCATCAAGAGCCTAGTATAAATTTAAAGCGTAAGCCATTCCAGGCAAGCCCGCAGAGGGAGGCCGAAGAATACGAAGAATACGAAGAGCAAGATGAAGAGTACGAAGACGGAGAGAAAACAAGCAACACGAGCTCCACCACCACGCCTCATTCTCGCTGCTCGAGAGGTGTATCCACCGATGAACTTGAGGAGCACCGCGACACAACCAAGGCAACTCATGCAAACGACTTGCCGTTGAGGGTTAGCTCCAAGTCCACCCTGGCCGATAAAAGCGAAGCAAACGACAACTCCAAAAGATTCTTGGAAGAAGGGACATCAGGGAGTCGTAACTCGGTCCTGTTGCAACTGATAGCGTGTGGGAGCTCGGCGGTGGCGAAGGCGAAGAGCTCACCGTGCGTGAGTAATGGGGTGAAGAAGAAGGAGAGTGTGCAGAAGGTGGCAGTGCATAAGAGTGGAGAGAGACTTTCGGAGAGCGAGATGATCAAATACATCTCGGAGAATCCAAGGTTCGGTAATTCCCAATCAGAAGAGAAGGAATATTTTAGTGGCAGCCTCGTTGAGTCCATGAAGGCCCACTGGGATGCGTCCCAGGCCCAGCCCGTCCTCAAGAAGTCCAACTCCTATAACGAAGAAAGGTCCTGCTTCTGATATTTTATTCTTCGCTTATTCTCTGTTTTTCTTTTTTTTTTCTTTGGCCAAACCCCTTATAACAACATTGACATGGTGGAGAATATAACATTTGTGAATTGTGATTACCGTGCAGGAGCAACAATAAGGTAGAGGAAGAAGAGGAGGAGAAGAAGGGAGGGGGAAAAGGGAAATGCATACCTCGAAAGAAATCTAGTGGTTGCTCCAAAGAGATGAGGAATTGAGATGGTGGTCCCATACGGATATGGTGAGAAAGAATGTGGGTGATGTGTAATTATTGCTGGTGGTTAGAGGGCTTGTTGTTTTACAGTCTGTTCTGCAACTGTCCTGTCGTCACATAGTTTGGTAGGATATCTTTTAACGAAACATGAAGGTCGCTGAGTCTCTGTAACTTGTGATTTGATTGGAGGAATCACTTTTTATCATGGCTCATTTTTGTTGCGTGTTTGGGAGCCCTATGTTTTCCTTTGTTTGGTTATCACCTTTGGATGATCTCATACTCAAACGCATCGTTAAGGTCTTTAGGAAAACCAAATATTGGATTAAACGGGCCGTTAGATTTATCTTTAAACTGCAATTAATGGCCTTCCGTTAATAATTACCGTCTTCAAATTTCTTATCTCGTCTGTTAGGAAAACTCAAGTAATTGAAGCTTTAACTTTAGAATCTCATATATACACGCACACACACATATAACTTGAGAATTAATTTTCATTGAAAATAGAATTTACAAGATTCCTTGAAGTATGTTTCGTCGTAATCTAAATGATTCATACTTACTTTATTGGAGTAGCCTCCTGCAAAAATTCCGCAAGCCATATAATAGGGATTATCACGCCCGCACCTATTCTTAAACTTCACAAGTGGAAAAGGTCCGAGTAAGACATTACAATTTACAAACCCACTTACCGAGAGCTTGAAAGGATAGACATAAAAATCTATAATTTATAATCCCTAAATTTATATATCTAACAAATTTAGATGAAGTCCTTGTGCTTGGATTGTACCAATAATCACTTATGAGATCCCATAGGTGATTATGTGCTAGAATTATCAAATTCAAGTTATTTTTCAATAAGCATTTATGTCTCAAATAAGTACTTATAGAAAAAACTGATTTTTTCTACTTATAATAATTAATTATTCTCCCATAATCACTTATTTCACTTTTTATTCTCATTATCTACACAATAATCACTTAAATCCCAATATCCAAATACATTTCTTTTCTCAAAATCACTTATGGGGTAAAAATATTCAAACACAAATCCACTTTGACATAATTACTTATTTTTATAATTTATTATAAATAAATATTTATTCTCATAATTATTTATACATAATTAATCCAAACACACCCTAAATAGTGGTAGAGCTAGTTATGGCGGGGTGCACTCAACTTGAAGAAAAATATATACAAGTGTTGTAATTTTCTTTTTTTTTTTTCTAATATTTTGCCCCCTCACTTTTGAGATTTTAAACGCCCTAAACAGAGACCCAAAACGTCAAAGACCAAGATTAGAACAGATTTTTTTTTTGGTTGCCAACTACTAAAATGAATTGTTTGATATGTGTGAAATTTATACATTTGCGTATTCCTCTTTGTTTTCTTTCTCTCACTCTCCCCTTTGTTGCCTATTCCTACCATGCCACAATATAAGGTATTTCAAATCATTTCATGAATCTTAATAAAATTTTATTATGCCCTTGAATTTTTTTTTAAAAAATGGTCAAATATCTCATTTTTACCCTTATTTATTACACTCATTTTCATTACTCTAATACAAGTTATAAGACTAGTTATTAAATAAATTAAGATTAAAAAAGACAAACCAGTAGATTACACCTAATATTATAAATAAAAAAAATTTTCTCAATATACTTTATAATATAAACAAAAAGAAGTATAAAACTAAGGTTGAAACTAAATTATAATAGAATGAATTTTGGATAAAATCAAGGTAGAAAGATATATTTGATTACATTAACTACTTTTCATTAAATAAAATATTAAATTGAAATTTGGGATTTACAAGGGGGAAGGTTACCAATTAATTAAGGCCAAATGTAGGAAAAAATATATTTGATTATAAATTTAATTAACTGAACTCACTTTAACTACTTTTATTAGTCTACATGAGGTAGATAATTGTGTCTTATATTTAAGATATGAGAGATTATTTTAGAAGATCTGAATTCTTTATTTCTATCCCACAATGAATCTAGATCCTCTAAAATACTTCATTGTAATGAATTATAGAAAGAGATAGGAATGCAACAAATTAAGGGTGTCATCTTTATGTCTGCGGACCCCAAATTACTTTATAATATTACTTTGAAGAAGTGAGTTATAAATCATGTATGGAACTCCATAAACAGAGGATCGAGCAATAGTGTCAAAACATAAAGGGAACCACATTGTTGGACGAATTGATAATTTGATATCATTGTTTCTACATTTTATCATTTTTTATTTTATTTACAAATACTTACATTTCAAGAATATGAATTAAGGCATAAAATGCAATATGAATAGACGAATTCGGGTTGCTATTCCTGTTTTTCCTATTCGTGTTTGGGTCTTAAACATTCACAAATGCGTCTTCAATTGTTCCTTTGCGGTTGTTTTTCTTTGGAAGAAACGGATGAATCAAGAATAGAACGAGCCCTCTTCCGCACGCATGTCCTGTCCTTGTTCAAATCGAACAAAACTTGTGGCTTTCTTTTCAACCCAAAGGACTTTGTCAAAAAAGAACAGAATCAGCTTTTGTCCGAAAGTGGCGTGTCCATCTTGACTATTCTTCCTCACCGTAACAATGAATGAGAATGCTTCAGAATTTGATTAAGAGCTTGTTGCCCTTGTGCTTTACACAAAAGGCCCTTCACTCTTTCCGTCATCTGCGTTTCAAGCAGTTTCATTATCATTGTTAGTAGCTAATCTCTATCCAGTACAAGAGACGAAAATGTGAGTATGCGCATAAAAGGAGATCTATCAATAAAACCTTTTGCAAACTTCCCCTTGCATAAGGGACTGCCCTCTGATATCCCAGAGAAGTTGGGGGAGATTTCCTGCTTGTTTCTTCTCTGCATGGTGATTTCCCATTAGTTCTGCTTCGCGTCAAAACACCTGAAGTTCCATACCATTTACCCTGCAACGTGCTGGGGAGACTTGATTCCTGACATATCATGTACTGGCCATTATAGAGGTTCGTTTCTATATATGGGAAAACTGGCAGAATGTGAAGATAAGTTGCATTTCATACCAGGAATAACACAGTTGCACAGTGCTTGAGGACCTCCAAGTTCATGCGAACATCATCAAGGCTCCTGCTTCACATAGGACACAAAATTAAACCTATATAATCCAATTTTCTCTCAAACCAATATAGGCAAAGGCTAATATATATAGACCACAGAAATCCAGACCTGTGCTTTTGCTCTCCCAGACCAAAATAGGAAGCCAACGTTGCCATCTACCCATAAACAAAACTTGAGGTTCTCAGCAATCAAATAGGACTTTATGGCATTGTTAAAGCATATATAGTTTGGATATATAGAACGAATACTTCATCTTTTGCATACTTTGTTTAAAGCGTACCTTCATGTTACCAGCTCTTCTCCCAAACTTCTCAGTAAGGACACCAAGCGAATCAATAATTCCAACCGGCACTGGTGCCGGCTGACCGATATCTTCAAAGGCCTCTTTGATACGAACACAATCGAACCTTTGAATGTTATGGCCTGCCCACACCCTTCCATTCAAAATAGTGAAAATCTTTTCAGCAACTTCCTCGAAAGACGGTGCCTTTTTCACGGCCGCACGTGTAATGCCACCGCATCTTCTGGGTTTCACCGGGACTACCGATAGATCTTTGGGTCTTATGAGAGTCGAATAACTTTCGAGCTCGACAAGTTTGTGGGGGCTGACCACAATTGCACCAAATTCCAAGACGCAGAACCGTTGTCCACTTTTGTTGGGTACTGTAGTTTCCAAATCAAAGAAAACAATTTCGGGGTTTTGCTTGTTGTATGAATAAGAGACCTCCATCGTGAGGCTTTTTTTAATTCTTGAACCTGGATTTGAAGGATAATTAGAGAGTATAAATAGGGAGTCTTTTGAAAAAGAAACATGGAGGAGGAAGAAAGCCGAGTCTTGTGTGTTGAGATTGATTGTCTTTTAGTTCACGTCACGTCAATGGGTTGGGTTTTGCATGGAGGGGAGGGGGGTCCTTAGCTTCTTGAAGATGTAATGTTGGAGAGAGGAATATTATTAGAATAAAGAAGGGAAGATTACTTTGCGGTTCTTTTCCTCACGTATGTATGGTTGCGCGGAAAGCAGGTTACTTTCAACGAAACCTTTTGGAAAGACTTGTGACATAGGGACACTGCTGAATACTTTGGGACATTCCAAGGAGTCTGCTGTGCGGGAATTGATTTCCAAGCTACATATTTAGGTATGCCAAAGCATGACATTAATTTATCCATAAATATGTTTGCCCACTATAAGGAACCTCACCTTTTCGGCTCGTGGGAAATATGTATCATATTATGTTTCTTTTTGTGGGTGACGTGTAAGATGGAACGTGGAAGTTGAGTAATTAAGGTTTAAACTCTATTCACGTAACAAAGAAAAATTATTTGGGGCAAAAATTAAAAAATTAATATTTTCATGTATAAAATTTTTATACTTCTATATATATGAATAATATTTTTATTAATTAATTGACAAAAGCTAAACTATAAAAGTTAATTAATTCACAAAAAAAAAACTAAACATAAACTTTTATATATCATAAAATCTATTAATAGGTAAATTTATGTCAAATTTTTAATTGCCTCTTTTTTAATATAGATAGTTTACAATCAAATTGATCTTTTTTCTCATATTTTCCAAATCAAATTGGACTCAATGCAAATACATAAGTGCTATATATATATATATATATATATTAATTAAATTAAATTATAAGCCTTAAACAACGTTACTCGTCTAGCTACTTGAAAAGATAATTAACCAAACTACTCCTGTTGAAGTATATGTGATCTTGGAAATATATGCTTGAAATTCCAAGATTAAGATTAAAACGTTACTCGGACCGGAAAAAGAACGCATGACTTTGGTAACCATCGGTCAAGGGGTGTAAGGAGGATCACTTATTACAGAACATTACGTTCATGCTCTTCCATTCACGAAGTTGTTTCTCTTTGATTTTCAAAAAGCAGGAGATTAACTGGCAAAGGGGATAATATTTTCAATACTTTTTTAGAACTTTGAACCTACAGGCGGCTAAATCTGCCGTTTTATGTTTTTGTTTTTTTAATGAGTAAGAATTTTTAGTAATTTTTAATTGTAAGATTTTTTTAGTTTTTATAATTCTTCTTTTAAAATAAAAATATTAAATTTTATAATAAAAATTATACATGGTCCAAATCTGCCACTTTACACGCCTGATGGTGACTGGGGTGCCGGTAGGGAACGGCAGAACGCTGTGCGAAGAGGGGGAGCCTGTGTTGCCACACGCAAATGTTTCCATTCCTCTCTCCTATCTTGGTTGAAAAAGGGACGGCTCAGATCATTACAGTTCTAACGGTTGAGATTGCTTAAGCTTTCCCTAAAACTCCACAAGTGGAAAAGGTCCAAGTGGTCTATTAAAAAAATAATAAAAAGTTCTAAGTGGGACAAATTGCAATCGAAGAACACAATCACAGTTGGGTCTGGGAGTCGGGTGGGGTAACATTCATTCTCTTAGGTATGTTTGGTAGGAGGGATGACATGAAAAGGGAGGGGAGGGATTTTAATGGAGGGAAGGGGAGAGAAGGAGAGATGAGATATGGAGAGAAGGGGGAAAGGAAGGGAAGCGAAGAAATTTTAATAATTTGTTATTTGATTCAGAAGGAGAAAGAAGGGAAGGGAAGTTCATAATTATTTGACCATTTTATCCTTAAAATTAAAAAAAGTTTTCTATCATTTGTATGAGTATAAAAAATTTCAATATTGAGTATAAAATCATACTTTAATATTTTATACTCAATACTAAAATTTATGCTTACTTTTTTAAATATAAAACTTAAGTATAATATTTTTTTATATTGAGACATTTAAATTAAAAAAGATGGACAATTCAAAAAAAAACATTGTCCCTCCTTGTCCCCCCAATTTCCCCGCGGCTTGTTCCCCCTTTCTTAAAATATCATTCCAATTAGGGGGGACCCTCCCCCGTTTGGAATAGATATATTTTGTGAGGAGAAGAGGAGTAAATTCCCTCCCCTCCGCCTCCCTTCCCCTATACCAAATAGAGAGTTAGAGACGGACGTATTATGAGGGTTAAGGCCAAATGTTTTAAAAATAATATATATTTTATATTATTAATTAATTTATTTTTAATATTAAGCATAATTACTTTTTTAAAATAATTTTATAATTTAAAAAATATGAAATGATAAATTATGTATAATTATATAATATTTTAAAAAATTAAATATATATATATATATAAAGGAAAATCATATATGTAATATATTGAATTTAAGAAAAATTATACTAAAAATTTATATTTTCAACACATGTACATATGAACATTATATTTTATGTCTTTTTAAATATAGCACTACTGTATAGTGCATATATATTATATATTTATTTATTGTGTGTAGTTCTGTATATACTTATATATAAAACGTGATTCTATGGATGTAACTTCATGCAGGTGGGAGGGGCAAATCCAAATATGTAAATATATTCAATTACTGTGTTGCATTTTGCCCACACACGAGGGAGGGATAGGAGGTTTTGTGTTTTTGGGAAAAGCAAGGCGAGGGGGGGTGTTGGGCGGCGGCACGTGGGGTGGGTGGGTGTTGTGGGTGGCGCCACGGCCCCTCCCACCTTTCAACGTATATTGGCCCCTGCACAGTCTCCACCGCTTTTCTCAGGACGGCTCAGTTATAGTTTAAAAAATGACAAGGACAAAAATAATGGCTTTTTGAGCCAGGCATAATTAAAAAAGAATTATTCATCAAACTGTATTCTGTATAGATTACTAGAATATAATACTTTTTTGCCTACCTATACTACTCACTCTTATTATTTTTTTTATAAAATTGCTCATTTATTTAAAAAAAAATAGAAAGTAAAGTTGCATGGTTATCTATGCGATTTTGCAATAGTTTTTTTTTTAATTTTATACATAATAATTGAGTGTGTGTTTGGATTACTTTATCCATAATTGATTATAAAAATAAGTGATTATGCATAACTAATTATGAAGATAAGTGATTATGTCAAAAATTATTTATATTTGGATGTTTTCACCTCATAAGTAATTTTGAGAAAATGAATATGTTTGGATATTTTGGTTTAAGTGATTATAGGGTAAATAATGAGAAGAAAAAGTGAAATAAGTGATTATGAGAGAAGAAATGATATCATAAATAGAAAAAATTAACTTCTCCCATAATTATTTATTTGTAAAAAATAAATGTTTGATTTTTTTAGAATTTTAAGAATGCAACTAACTTTCTTAATATATGTGAGTTGATTGAAAGTGTTTTATAAAATGGATCAAAGTCATATCATTCTTTCTAATATTGTAAAAATCATTCTTTTTAATCATTATATAAATCATTAATTAATTTTATTAATTATTCCCTCTTGTCTTAATTAAAAGGGATCATTTAGAAACCTTTTATGGTCCTTAATATGAGGTATCATGTAATATTAAGAAAAATTGTTCCTTTTTTGCCTCTCATTATTTAGTTATTGGCTTCGTAACTTGTAATATGAATTGAAGTTTGATTGGTGTTTAAGTAATATCCATAAAAAGGGAATGTTTGGTTTTCTTTTGATGAATTTAAAAATGTAACTAATTTTCTTAATTTACATAAAATAGTTGGAAGTGTCTTATAAAAAAGGTTGGAGTGAGTAATTATTATAGGAGGAATCGAAACATACCCTAATAAAATTAATTAATGACTAAAAAGAATGATTTTTACAATGATTAGAAAGAATGATACTCTCTCTAGTTTTTTTATAAGACAATTTCAATTACCTCATGTTAATTAAGAAAGTTAGTTACATTCTTAAAATTATAAAAAATCAAACATTTATTTTTCACAAATAAGTAATTATGATAGAAGTTAATTTTTTCTACTTATAAACATCACTTCTCTTTCCATAATCATTTATTTCACTTTCCCTTCTCATTATTCATTCAATAATCACTTAAACTCTAATATCCAAACACATTCATTTTCTCAAAATTACTTATAAGGTGAAAACATCTAAACACAAATAACTTTTAGTATAATCACTAATCCTCATAATTAATTATGAATAATTACTTATCCTTATAATCAATTATGAATAAAATAATCCAAACACACCTCATCAATTATTATGTATCAAATCTTTTAAAAAAAAACTATTGCATTTGCTTTCTATTTTTTTATTTTAAAAAATAAATGAGTAAGCCGATTCGACTTGCTCTTTTGTCAAAAAAAAATTTTAATAAGAGCAAGTCAAGCTTTAAAAAAAAAAGTGTTATATTCTAATAAATAATTTATGACTTAATACATTTTTAGTAAATAATTTTTTGGGAAAATGACAGTTAGGGACCAAAAGTTTTAATTAAAAATAGTAAAGAATCTTACAATTTTTTTTACTACTGAACATCACGATTACTACTGCTTTGTTTTGTATTTACTATTAAAAAAATTATAAAATTTTATATTATATTTAATTCAAACTTTTAGTTTTCAACTGTCATTTCCCCATAATTTTTCTTCTAATTATATCTGGCTCAAAAAGCCCAGGCATAATGCTATGCTAATCCAATGTGGATCTTGTGGGCAATCTTTAAAAGTTACCATTTTTCCCGAATCCCATTGGACGCTCCTCCCAATCATGTTACCTTGCCCTGTCCCTATCGGAATTAATTTTCAATTTGAACAACTAGAGGGCATGTTTAGCATATAGAATCCCCACATTTTGATACCAGGAATTGGTTGTTAGTTGCCTACAGTCTTGTATCTTGAGAGAAGTTTAAATAACAAACGTAATGGAGCAATAGCCCCAAGAGAGGTGGCATTTGTGATGAATCTATTTTAATATCCAATTGTTGTACCAAGTTTAGTGGATATGTTTCGTTCGGAAAGTGCCTTCCAGCCTTTCACCAGCATGCCAACGCCCCTTTTACCCACTTATTTTTCATTTTTTTTTTATAACTCTCTTTGCTTTTGTCTTTGGAAACAAAACCTTTTCTGTATCTATATAAAGTAGTGTTGGTTGGTTCTCACTTCTCACCTTGTGTGCTAGAATGGCAACCTTGAGTGACAGATTCTCTCCGTGCGTGGCGAGTTCCATGTTAGAGTAGAGTAGTGTAATTTAATTGGCCTTCGTGCAGGGGACAAAGTTCTCCCAAACACTTCAATCAAATATGGGTTCTTCGGACATGGTGGTGGTGGACATTGAGAAAAAGGGTGGGGAGCCTGATGAATGGTCTAAGTGGGTGCTCAATGCTCCTGAGCCCCCAAGTCTGTGGCATGAGCTTGTGGGCTCACTCAGCAACACCGTTTCCCAGTATCATGGAAAGTGGTCTTGTCTCAAAAGCCAATCCGGACCCAAACTTGTGCTGTCACTCCTTCAGATGATATTTCCCATTCTTGATTGGGGTCGAAATTATACGGCCATTCGTTTCCAGAACGATTTACTAGCAGGCCTAACTATTGCAAGTCTCTGCATTCCACAGGTATTCCGGAGCTAGCCCACCCTCTCAAATCACAGAACTCATCCTAACAATGGCAACCTCATTTCTTTTTGTTTGTTTTCCAATGTAGGGCATTGGGTATGCAAGTTTAGCAAAGCTGGATCCTCAATATGGCCTCTGTAAGTGATTTTCTTTCCCCAAAAAAAAAATTCTTAGAGGAAGTAATTGAAATAAACTAATGATGGTGGATATACCCAATTAGATACAAGTGCGGTGCCACCTCTTATCTATGCAATAATGGGAAGTTCAAGAGAGGTAGCAATCGGACCTGTGGCCGTGGTCTCATTGCTGTTATCGTCAATGATTCAGAATTTAATAGACCCTTCCACTGATCCAATTGGTTACACAAAGCTTGTTCTTACTGCTACACTACTTGCCGGCATATTCCAGGCTATCTTTGGACTCCTGAGGTGGGATTTTCTCTCTCTTTTTTCCCAAAAATATTTGCATTATTATTCAGACATGGGTGTATTATCCTTGGGAAATTATGCATATGTGTACGTATCAATTTATAGGTTGGGGTTCTTGCTGGAATTTTTTGTCACATGCTACTATAGTAGGATTCACAGCAGGAACAGCCATAGTTATTGGTCTTCAACAGCTGAAGGGACTGCTTGGGATCCAACATTTTACCAACAAAACCGACGTTGTTTCCGTCATAAGATCTGTTTACGAATCACTTCATCGTTCAGTACGTATATATATCTTTTCAGATTTCCTCATATATTGGTTTGAGATCCGCCTTTGAAACATGTTTTGGGCAACAGTACTGATAGTTCCGTCACTATATTTTTTTCATATAAAATTCTGCTATTGGCCTATTACTCTTATAATAAACGAAGTTTGCCTTCAAGCAAGGGAAGGATCCAGAACCAAGGGCAAATCTTTTATTTAAAAATTAAAAATTAATTATTAATTGTCAAGGTACATTATTTTTTGTTTTCAATAGTTAATATCAATTATTAATTATAACTCCGTTGTCCTCAAATTTCCTTCCAAAATGCAAAACTCACTTACTCACGTCATGACACTAAAAACCTCAAAATTTGAATGAACATTTGTCACATTTTAATGCTATTATTCCTTACTTTCTATAGCAGCAGTGGTATTACCGCAATTCTGTGCTGGGATGTTCGTTCCTCATTTTCATCCTTGTTACCAGAGTTCTGGTGAGCTATAGTGATAAGTCCATAACATTTCTCTCCTTTTCCAAAGTGATTTTTCCCTACCTAGTTTGATTTGGCAAACTTTTTACTAGAAAAATTAAATTTAGTGAGAGAATTTAGTGAGTGATCACTAATCCCTCGTTAAATGATTTAAATAATGAAAAAATTAATGAGGAATTGTAAGTTTGTAGCCATTATTAAATTTAACGAGGGAATTAGTGAAGAATATCCTTTATCTAGCAATATTAGTGAGGAATTAGCAAAGCATTTTTTATTCCTCGCTAAATTATTATCAACAGTGAGAAATTTAGCAAGGGATTTGTTTCTTGCTAAATTTTTTTAAAATAATTTTAATAGATTAAAATTATTTTATTAAAAATTTAGTTTTAATGAATTAAAATTTTTTTAATAATTAAGTTATAAAATTATTTTTATCATATAATCATTTTAAATTAATAAAAATAGTTAAATTTATTTTTATAACTTGTTGGAAAAAAAATGAAACTGAAACTTCATTTATTACAAAATTAAAAAATATAAAGTATTTTATAATATTAATAATTGAAAATATAATATATTTATATTTTTTAATAATATATTAATTTATAAATATATATGTGTATTAGTGTGTAGATAAATAATATATATTTAATACTTCATATAAAGACTACAAATATATTCTAATTCAACTGGTAAAAGTGTAAATATAAAAACACTAAAAATAAAATCTCTCACTATTTTTAATTTATTTAATGAGAAAAATAGGATATTTAGCTAAGGATTTATCTTCCTTTTCTCACTACATTTGATTTTTTCTAACGGTGTTTTCTTTTGTTCGAATCATTCTATAATGAAGGGGCTGACAAGGGGCTAATATGAGCAGGGTAAAAGGAAGAGAAAACTATTTTGGCTACCAGCAATCTCCCCTCTTGCATCAGTTATACTATCAACCCTCATTGTTTTTCTAACGAGAGCCAATAAACATGGAGTTAATATTGTGAAACACGTAAAAGGAGGGCTGAATCCCAGTTCTTTCAATCAGTTAGAGCTGAACAGCCCCTTTATTGGAGAAGTCGCCAAAATCGGACTGGTCGTTGCTGTTGTTGCACTCACTGTAAGCTCTCCCATTCCTTGCTTCAACTTTCATGTTCCTGTTATTACTTAGTTTTTTCATTAAAATCGTAAATTTAAAAAGTTCATACCACTTTTAATGTTAATGATTGTAGGAATCAATCGCAGTTGGCCGATCTTTTGCTTCCATGAAAGGATACCGCCTTGATGGAAACAAAGAAATGGTGTCGATCGGATTCATGAACATTATAGGATCTTTCACCTCTTGCTACGTTGCCACTGGTAAGTGATAAGTCCTTTCCTCCCTTGTTTCTTTTTAGTATTATTGGCGAAGGAGTGCTTGCAAGAGGTAATTATGCCGTTTGAAGGATTAGGCAGTGAAAGTAGAGGTAATTTGCAGGTTCGTTTTCGCGTACGGCGGTGAATGTGGCGGCGGGTTGTGAAACGGCAGGGTCAAACATCGTGATGGCTATTACGGTTGTTATATCATTGCAATGTTTGACGAAGCTCTTGTATTTCACTCCAACGGCGATTCTCTCCTCCATCATCATTTCTGCTCTTCCAGGACTCGTGGACTTCAATGAAGCTCACAAAATTTGGAAGCTTGATAAGCTTGATTTTCTTGCTTGCGCTGGAGCCTTCTTTGGGGTCCTCTTCTCATCCGTCGAGATTGGCCTCCTGGTGGCCGTAAGTATAATTCTTAACACCGCTTCTGCAATGATGCCGACATTTCCTGCAATCATCCGCCGCTTAAAATTTAATACTATAATCGAACCTAATGGTGGGTTACTAATTGAGTATTTACTACTCTCTCAGTTTCTAATGTGTTCTTAAATATAGACATAAAAGATATGTTTTCTCCCATCTTATTTACAAGGCATATTCTAAAAATAGTTATTCAAAATATAAATCACTTTTTAATATTATTTTATTATTTTTATTAAATTGATTTTTTTATTTTATCCAAATGATTTATGATAGAGAGAGGAATTTGAAAAAATATAATTATGATAAGTTATAATTTAATGAAAATAATATTGTAAAGTTTTGATAATTTTTAAAAACTTCAAGAATCCTAACTAATTTTCTTGATTTGTGTAAAGTAGTTAAAAATGAGTTATATAGAGGAATAAAGAGAGTAGATAAAAAACAATTAATATTATCTTTTTAACTTAAAAAAAAAAAATAAGGATATAATTCAAAAAGTCATAATTAATATTGTACTGAAATTTGAAAGTGGGATAAATTAGAACAAAAATTTTCTTCCAAAAAGAGGAGTGAGTATTAATTACAAGAAGTTGGTGTTCAATTTCGGTGGATTAATCTTAACAACCGATAACATATCGACGGGGATACAACTTTCAGTCGTTGTCACTATATATTATGGTGGATCACTTTCAACCTGGTGGCGCCATTGAGTCCATCACTTTTGAAAAGTGATCCACCATCAATAGTTAATTTCAATTGCTAATGGCATCTTCTTTGTTTTCTTTTTGTCCTTCGTATTGCAAGTAGCAAGCGCACACATTAATTTATTGGGCTGACTTCCACTACTGATATTTGATAAGCAATGGATGTTGTTCCATCAGTATGTGTGACGCATTGTGCAAAGTGGATGCACTTGAAATATCCCCATGGGTGGGGACACTAGGAGCATGAGAAAGGGTCCCATTGGCTCTGTTTTTGTGCAAATCACCTAGCACGTGTCGTTAAAGCCATGTGATACTATGATTTTAATTTCCTGTATGGTTAACTGCACTTTCACCCAATTATTGAAAGACAATCTCATGCTATCCAGCGAGAAAGAACATGCTTTCATTCTCTTCATCTCCAAACAACTATTAAGTAAAACCTGTTCACTGACAATGTTGAGTAAATTTGATTGATTAGTTGCCTTGAAAGAGAATAAGAAAATTCAAACAATAAATTGGGCTAATTTGATTAATTTGCAGGTGGTGATGTCCTTTGCAAATATAATTATGGTCTCAATTCGACCTGGCACAGAAACTCTAGGAAGACTCCCTGAAACTGACTTGTTTTGCGATGTCCATCAGTATCCTATGGCTGTCAAGACTGCTGGAGTTGTAATAATACGTGTCAAGTCTGCTTTACTTTGCTTTGCAAATGCCAACTTCGTTAGAGAGAGGTGTTTTCACATGCAACAAGTGCTTCCATGGTCATGAAATTGACTAATATCCAATTACTAAACAGTGGCTGATTCTTATACTTTATTTTGTTTCAAAGGATCATGAAATGGATCACCCACGAAGAAGCAGAAGAGAAGGAGGGAGACACCAGAAGGACGATTCAGCTCGTAATCATTGACGCCTCTAGTAAGTGTTTCTTACTTATGGGCTGAAAACACAGGAAAAATGAGAACCTTTCTATACTGATAAATGGTAAGTGCACAAAAGCCATCGTCACTAAGGATGGTTCTTGTGTAATATTTGCTTCTTATATCCCCAGTAACATTCAAGTGATGAATCCATTGTTTTATTATTGCAGATTTGGTGAACATCGATACATCCGGAATTGCTTCTCTGGAGGAGCTGCAGAAGAGTTTGGTTTCACTTGGGAAGCAGGTAAGCATGGCTCAGTAATTCTTAATCAAGATAGATCTGATTGGTTTGGTGTGATGCACAGTAATATAGCAGTTTTTCATCTGAAGCCTATTAACCTACTGATCTGAGTATGTGTCTCAGTTAGCAATTGCCAACCCTAGCTGGAAAGTGATTCACAAGCTAAAGGTTGCCAACTTTGTCAGAACAATTGAAGGAAGGGTCTTCTTTACTGTTGCAGAGGCTGTTGGGTGTATGTCTCAAGATAAATGTATGGGGAACAAGAGCTTAGCTACCTGACTAGTTGGTATTGGAATTCCTTAATACTTATGATGACCGTTTGTGCCAAGGGTTTGCAGTCCCTTCGTAGTCTTGTGTATATGTTGAGGGACTAGAATAAGTCCACCCGAATCGTTCCTGTTAGACGCACAGGAACTATTATGGTGGGTTCTGTACTATAATGGTCTGTCATGTGTGCCTACTAAAAAAAACTATTTGATACGTATGATTAAGTTAATGCAATGGAGTGTTCCTCTTTGTTTTCTTTCTCTCTCTCTCTCTCTCTCCCCCCTTATTGCCTTTTAGTGGCGGAGCTAGATCTAAGACGCTGGGTGGGAGGTACAAATTTTTAAAAAAGAAAATGGCCAAAAAATTATAAAAAAACAAAGTTGATAATTAGTTTATACCTTACAAATAATTACAAGTTAATTATAATTGACAACCATAATTTGATTTTATTTGCAAATAATATGTTTCTTCTTGTTGGGTTCGGGGTGTGCTTGTTGCATGAAGAAGAGACCTCCATTGCTAGGCTTTTTTTTTTTTTTCCTTCTTCCCTTTGTTTTCTTGCTCTTTAACCTGGATTTGATGGGTAATTAGAGAGTATAAAAAGGGAGTCCTTTGAAACAGATATATGAAGGAGGAAGAAAAAAGAGTCTTCAATATATGTTGAGATTGATTGTCTTTTAGTTCACGTCAGTGGGCTGGGTTTTGCATGGAGAGGAAGGGGGTTGTCCTTGATTTGCTTCTTTAGGACGTAATGTTGAATTAATATAATAAATAAAGGAAGCCCAGTCCAGTCCAAATAGAGAGGAATATTATTATTATTATTAGAATAAAGAAGAGATTACTTTGCAGTCTTTTTCGTCACGTATGAATGTACGTACGCTTGCCTGCCTGGAAAGCAGATTACTTTTGGGAAACCTTTTGGAAAGACTTGTGATATAGGGACACTGCTGAATATTTTGGGACATTCGAAGGAGTCCCCTGTCCGTGCGGGAATTAATTCTTAAGCTAAGCTACAAGGCCATTAGGCATGCGAAACCTGACATTTATTTACATTATGCCTACAATAAGAGGTCAGTCTTCTCCGACGAGTTGGGAATTATACCTCACTTTTTTTTTAGCTTGTGGAAAATATGTTATCACAGTATGTTTCCTCTTGTGGGTGAAGTGTGAGATGGAATTTTGACAGTAATCAAGGTTTTGAATTCTGTTAACGTAACAAAATAAAATTTCTGTTGCCAAAAAAATGAAAATTTTTTTTGGGGGGGTGGGAATAGTATTATATTCATGCATGAAATTTTTGCACTTCTATATATATATATATATATATATATACTATTCTTAATTGCCTAGAGCTAAACATAAATTTTAGTATATTATAAGATGTATTCCCTCATGTTCTTAATATAAGATTATTTTAATTAAATTATGCCGATTAAGAATAAAAGTTAAAATTAAATAACTACCTTAATTTCTTCGAAAATCACAATATTTTTTTAAAACTGTCCTTATGTAATCTCCTTTTCTTTCTTTGTAATACACTAAATATGAGTATCTTTTCAAAATACATAATAAATATGACCCCTTATTTGTAAAGAGTCATATATTTAGGGTCAAGATAAAAAATCCTATAATTAGTACCGGAGAAAGTATTAACAATTAAGTTTAGGTCAAAATTTTTAATTGCCTCTTTTTTAATATCATAAATATATGTCATTTACACACTAATTTATCCTTTTCTCATTTTTTTAAAAATTTTTATTATAATTTTACAATTAAAAATGACATTTCATTTACAATTAATAATAAAACTTTTTTTTCATAATAAATTATCAATATCAATATATATATATATAAAAGATCATAAGCCTTAAACAATTTCATTGAAAACATGAAAAAAAAACAAAAATGGTTATAAATGGGCAATATATTTTATTTAATGATATGCATTTATTATTTTGAGTAAAAGACTTTAAAAAATAAAATCATAATGCTTATTTATGGTAACAATTAAATGAATAATTCATTTGATTTAATGTCACAATTTGTGATATTTTTCTATTCAAATTAAATGGATGGAAAAGATTATGTACAAAGAGAAGGGTGTTAGGAATTTATGCTTGAATTGGCGTAAATTTGATCTTAGTGGTGAGCCATCAAGAGTTTAATCTTGGGGTTGTGAGTGAAGAAATTTATGCTTGAAAACCCGAGGCTTGCATTAACACATTAGTCGGACCGGAAAAAGAATAAATTACTTTGGTGGTAACCATGGGTCACGAGTGCGCGGAGAATCGAGAGAACAGACAACTTGCATATACACATATATAATGCCAGCATCACTTATTACAGAATATTAAGCTAATGCTCATCCATGAATTAAGTTGCTTCTCTCAGATTGCAAAAAGTAGGAGATTAACTGGCAAAGGGGATAATACTTTCAATACTTTTATGAGAACTCGGATTCCACAAGCAGCTAAATCTGCCATTATTATTCAGAATAAATGTTACACAATAGCGCATTGCCAACCCAAAATAAAATACAGCTAATAAGGACACAGTACCCAGTGCAATGACATTAAACAAGGGCAGCAGAGGTTAGAGGGATAAGTGCTTTCTTAATTCTCTCTACAGCTGCCTGTAAAGTAGAGAGCGACGCTGCATAAGAGATGCGGATGCAACTATCGTCTCCAAATGCACTCCCAGGCACCACGGCAACCTGTAATTCAATAGAAAAACATGGCTCATGACTTACTACTTCTCAGACACTATAGAAGTCTCTGTCACATTTCGAAATTAGGGGAGAGTCCTCCTTGCTAGTAGGAGTTCATACTTTAGACAATTCTTTTTAATTCTAGGGGGAAAAGGTGAAGTAAGAGAGTATACCTGACCCTTGTCGAGCAGGTATCGACACAATGACTCAGAGTCCTCAATTTTGCCAAATCCTTCAGCTTCTCTTCCATAGAAGGAGCTGAAATCAATGAACAGATAAAATGCTCCCTGCAAGTGAGAAGAAAATTCTACTTAACGGAAGTAGAAAAAGCACAGGGCATGATGAGAGAAAAAAACACTATAAGGAAAATCATTATGCAATAAGCAAATAAATAATTGAGTTCAAACCTGGGGTTCTGAAATCTTGACACCATCAATTTCACTAAAACTTTTAACTAAGAAGTCCCGCCGCTCCCTAAAAGCCTTCACCATCGTGGCAACTGCCTCCCCACCAGCCTTGCCAAGTCCTAATGCAGCAACTGCAGCCTTCTGAGATATACTACAGGCCCCCGAAGTGAACTGAATTATGGACAAAAGTTGTTATATATAGTGTTAATAAATTGCAGAACCAACCCACAACAATCACTGAGTTCAATAAGTCAGTTGCTACATCACTAGATATTGTATAGCCTAAGCATCTACTACATGTCTTGAAGAAAGAAGTTAACCAAGAAATACGATATAAGCTTTAGATAGCCGTTGTGGCCAATAAAAAATATAGCATACCTGACTCTGAAGCTTTCCGCATGCTGTAATAAAATGCTTTGGACCAGCAATATATCCAAGACGCCAACCAGTCATTGCAAAGGCCTACAGAAACTCTCAAAACATAAGAATCCTATCCTGAGAGTTGTAAAAGCATATCATAATTATGTTATGATCTACAGTCACTATAAGAAGTACAGAATAAACAGGCATTGAGCTGAAGGTTAGAACAGGGAATTAACAAGCTAAAGACGAATAATACACCCAAAAAAACAAATAGTAACAAATATCACTTTTTCCTCTGGGAATTAGCAGTTGCTACTCTGCCAGTGGACAAATGAATCATCACAGACTAACCTTAGAAAATCCGTTGACAGTTAGAGTCCTATCCCACATGCCTGGTAAAGATGCAAAGCTTGTGTGGGTTGCTGGTGCATAAATTATGTGCTCATAAATTTCATCAGAAAGAACCTGTGCAGTGAAACCATTAAGATCTTTAAAACTCAACTTCTCTAGGCTTAGTACACTATGGAACACTAGAATTGGTCAGAAATATAATTGAACCAGAAGCCTGGGGTGCTTTGCTACGATCTGAGCTATTTCTTCAAGTAGTTTCTTAGGGTACACAGATCCTGTTGGGTTAGATGGTGAACAGAGAAACAGCAATCTTGATCTTTCAGTTAGTTTGGACTCTAGGAGTTTCGGATCTAATAGAAAATTATCTGATATGCGTGTCGGCAGAATCACAGGTGTTGCTTCAGCCAACCTTGCCATTTCTGGGTAACTAACCCAATATGGAGCTGGAACAATGACCTGAATCATTCATAAACTAGGTAAATTATAAGCATCTTAATGTAGAACAAAAGACAAATTAACAACTTATACAGCATCAGTTGCCCAAAAGCACATTAGAAACATTGTTATAAATGGGAAAATGTGCTAAAGGTGCAGTGACTTTTTAAATTTAATTGCCAAAAAAAAAACCAGGGAGAGAGGCAGAACATGGAGGAAAGGCTTTTAAATAATGGAAGTGTCTTAGCAAACAAGACAAGTGAATAAGTTCACTTAGACTGCTGACATATCCTACAAGTGCAAACACACAATACACACGCAGAGAGGCAGGAATCTGAAAGGGAGAAAGCTTAAGGGCTTGGGGGAAAAAAAACTCCTCCCACTTTTAAACTTAGCAATTACAATTTCTAAGGAGCCCAACATTTTCAGTTTTATTAACAAAAAGATATAAATTTTAAAATTTCACGATGCCTGAAATAACAATTGGAAAGCCTAACGCTATGGATGATATGAGTGTAGTAATTCACATAAGCGACAATGAATTTACAGCACAGAAGCATCTTAATAGGATATAACGCCCTTCACCTCATCTCCGGGGGAACAAACTGCAAGTACTGCTTGAAGAAGACTCTGCTTGGCCCCATTACTGACTACAATTTGATTAGCAGTATAAGTAAGTCCGTTCTCCTCTGCAACAGCAATACCCGTATATTGTCATGCTCATCTCAAAAAAATCGCAAAGCATGTGAAGTGAGTTAAGTCAGTCCACTATAAATGCATTGAACATCAAGACTGACCTTTTAGCTTATGACAAATTGCTTCGCGGAGCTCTAATGTTCCCACATTTTGGGTGTATCTCGTATAACCTTCACGAATTGCATTTATTCCAGCCTGCCCAGACCCCAAAAACCAAAATAAAAAAGTGACTTCTGTAGTTAGTTATGCAGCAAAGTGAAGATAAATTCGATGAACAAGGAATCCACTCCCACCTCAGCTATAACAGCTGGTGTATCAAAATCAGGCTCTCCGGCAGCTAACCGAATAACGGGAACACCAGCTTGTACAAGAGCTGTGGCTTGGTCACTTATGGCCACAGTCTTGGAAGGTTTCACAGAGTTTACTCTTGGGCTCAGAGAAATATCAATGTCAATTTCGTCTAAATTACTTTTGGCCTTCACCAGCATAAGGTTATAATTCAACCCCACATGTTTTCGAGTTTTCAAAGTTCTACAAAAAAATAAACAATCCGTTATTAGCGATTAACATCACAGAAAGACTGAGTGAAACAGAAACCAAAATTAACTTACTTGAGAGAAAAATCCGAAAGCTGCGACGAAAAGGAAATGGATCTAAAAGAACCCTGAGAAGCCGGACCAACATCGACGCATTGGTCTCGGAGTCCGACTCGGGAGGTGGTCGCACGATATAATGAGTTGGCCATTGAAATTACAGAAGGGAAAGCCAAGGGTGAATTGCTGGGGAAAGAAAATCACCTACCACAATGAACAAAGAAAATGTTTATTTGAATTCTTCGAAGAGATTCAGTCCCAAAACAAGAAAAAAGGAATAGGGACGGGGTTGGTGGGAGGGAGAGTTGGTGGAAGCGAGAGGTGGGGGACTTCAACTGTCAATCGAGCTGAAGTAGTACCAAGTTGAAGAGAAACGTAGTGTATAAAAAGAAACCATTGGGCCCTAACTATTGGAGAGATATGGCTTAGGCCTGATTATTGGACCATGGAGCTCATGCACAATAATGTTATAATCTTTGAGATTTCTTTTTTAGAAAAAAAAAGCCACTGAAGACTAATTCTGTACATATATAAAAATTATTAAAATAAATTTTATTTTAACTAACAAATCTTTTATCATATACACAGGTAAGAATTAAACTTATAATAGCATATTTAATATAGAGTTATTTATCAATTGCATCAAAACTTTGATGATATTTGCTAGAGCTATTTACTTGTTAAAAAAATAAAATCAACAAATAATTGTTAATATATTGAATTAATACATATTTCTTTTTCTTTCGTCCCATTTTATTTATTATTTTAAAAAAATTTAAATATTTCAAATTATCTATTATTTTATATTATTAATAAAATATTATCTTCTTTACTATTATACCATTCATTAAAAATAGTAATAAGTAGAGTAGAAGTAATTTTTAACATTTAAGTTTAAGATATTTTGGTAAAGTATCATTAAATTTTACTATAATTAAAATTATTTAATATTTTTATTGATCTATATAAAAAATCTTAAAATGACATATAGAATAGGATAGAATGGAGAGAATACATTTATAGAACTTGAATATTTTGTCATTCCGATCTAATGGATGCATACCTAACCTCTATGATTGCTTTCGTTTTCTTATTATTATCAATTAAGTTATAAATTATTTTACAATTCATCCAACGTAGTCCTTCCATATATGCTTTTGCTGCTTGTCCTTTACATTGTGTATTATTTCTATGCTGTTCTTTGTTTTGTTATGTATCCTCTCGTCTTGTTCTATGTTCCAAATTGCCCACTGAAGAGACATGCGGTGGCACATACATAAGAAAATCATGATTACCATATACTGGTGAATTACTATAGGCTGCTAAATACTACAAGATTATGTGTTTGTGTATGTTTATTGCGAGTGAACAAGAGTTAAGAGGGTGCTTTTTAAGTTTTATTTTAAACATATAACTATTTCAAGAAAAACAATAAATGATTTTATGAGGGCGCAATTATTTGGATCGTACGACAAATTGAAAATTATAACTGTCCCACCAGCCACATTCATTTGGCGCTATATGATAATTATTATTCACCGTTAGATTGTTCTTCTTTGATCATTTTGGCAAATGATTTTCTTTTTCATTTGACAAGTTTTGCATTTTCTCAAAAATTTAAAAAAAAAACTATTAGCTCGGCTTGAACTTGGCTTTAATCCTAAACTAACCAAAGAGGAAGCTGAAATTACAACTTGAGAAATAGGAAGCCAAAGCGTAAATACAACAAATATAGATCTTTCAAACAATATAAATATATATATGTACATATATCGGATCCACTAATTGCATATACACCTTATTTCATATATAAGGAAGGCTTGCCCGGCATATTGAAAATCTGAGTACGAAATCAATTTTAATCACTAACCAATAATCATCCATTACTTTTATAACCAAAACCAAACCACACCACTCCTCCCCCCCCCCCCCCCCAAAAAAAAAAAACACAAAACAAACACAACAAAAGAGACCGAAGAAAATTTTTTTTTTCTTCTTCCAACAAAGCATCGAAATCTGAGATAGAGGCAAATAATGTTATCCGGAGTGATAGGACGTCGTATTATTACTTACCCACTCCTCTGTTTTGGTCTCTTATCAACCCCTGCCGCCCCTTCTGTTCTTTCATCCATCCCGACGGAAAATCATAATTCATTCCGCACAGAAGTATATAACTCACGGGAATAGAATATGCTCTTTTTAAATATTTCCTCCTATTTTTTTAATAAAGGTTTTTTTAACACGGAACGTAAATATAGTATGTGATTAGAATTTGTTAAAAATATTGATTTTATTAAAAGTTATTATAATATTCATTAATATCCTTAACAAAAACCATTAACTTTTATCACACATTAGTTTTTTTTATAGAGAGAGTGTATCTAAACTATCAAAAATATTTCCAGAAATCACACTTCAATGTTTCACTAAATTTTAAAATGAACCTTAAGGATTATGAAAAAGACTCTTATATTAAGGATGAGAAATAATAAAGAATTATTTGTGAAAAAATCAGTTTCAGTTTGGTAAAGCAATAATTAGAAAGGCATGTTTTGCTGTTTTTTTGTTATTCTAAGTTCAAATTCAAATTCAAATTCATGGCAAGGCAACCGTGACTAGAGAGAGCAAATGAGTTATAAATGGTAAAATGAAGGATACCATCCATCATTCAAATGGTTTCCTTTAGCAATAATCGATCATTCAATTGTAGAGAACACGTAATTTAGAATGAAGGATTTGACAGATTGTTCTGAAGAAAATCAGGTGGAGTAATAAGGACAAGTACCATTATCAACTGCGAAGAGCATTTAGACTATTTTTAAATCACTACGAGACTTTTAGAAACACTTAAATAAATTGTGTTTGGTACTTATTTAAATAATTTGTTTGCCAACAAATATTAAAATTTGATTCTTGAGAAAACACTTGCTGCAATATTTCACGGAAAGTAAATATAAAATTCTTTCGCAATTGCGATCAATCTCATTAAATTTCCTTAGACTTAAAAAGTTAATTGATAGTCATGCGAGAGGTTTATAGATGCGTCTCATAGAATGATTTCTATCAATGGTATTCTTATATATTTTAAATTTTTTAAAATTATCATACAAATTAAAAATTGCTTAAAATATATAATGTCAGAAATAACTAAACAACACGAATGTTGATCGAATCGAATAGAAAGAATTTAATTCCTTTAAGCAAGGTCGGGGATTCATACCTTGTGAATAAAAAAATTACATAAAAATAATTACTTCTAATTGGACCAAACAATATCCGAATCTTAACCCAGTATTACTTCAGACTAGATAACCACGTTAAAAGCAAAACTAGATAATAGATTCGTGAACATTTATCAAACATCTTAGCGGACTACGCCACTTGCAACGCCCACTTTTGTCGCCTCTCCTAGTTACTAGCCCATTGAATTAAATAGTGATGCATTTTTGGCTGAGAAGCCCATTTTTTTTGTCTAATCAATATATATAATCATTAATATCAGTATATTTTATTACCCGTATTAATATCAGTATATCAATCTTTACCAAAAAGAAATATAATATATCAATAAATATAATAAAAGTGATAACAAATTATATATTATTCATAATTCATAAATACCATAACTCTTGTCCTCCCTCTTTTTTCTTTTACTTTTAGAGCTAAAATATTCACTGCCGATTAGGTTCCTTTTTGAGCCAAGGGTATGTTTATTCAATTACATGAGCTTAACTGATGAGAGAAACAAGCACACAAAAAAAATGTTGGGAGAAACAGGCATGAAGTTCAACTGTAAAGAGTAAAGACCTCTACAACTCTACACATCCAGGGCGTCCCACTATAAAAATCTCCACAGTCCCCATTCTGCGATTCCACAAGATGGTCTAGATTTACCGATCAAAAGTGGGTCCCTATGCACTCACCCGGGAATTGGACGAAAACCTAACAAAAAAGAAAAGAACCTACTAGTAATAACTAATAGTATCATGAATTGTTTTGAATATAATTGGAATTTTTTTATGGCTGCATAGCAAATCTATAACTAGTGTAAGCATTACGAAGAGCATGCACATCTATAATTACTAGTAAGAACTAATGATATTTTGGCAAAGAAAATGCATTATGCGAATCACGAAGTCTGTGTTTAGCAGGATCCCCCTTCAAGCTGCCTTAGCTTATTATAGCATGGCATGTTGATCTGTAATAACTCTTGTATTGAGACCCACTAGTCTGACTTGTTAGTCTGTTTAGTGTTGTGTGTGTGCATAAACTAGTAGTGTAAAGGATGGCAAAGCGCAGAGAAAACCATGCCCATATTTTAAGTTAGCCAGCTGCAAATTGAAGAGGCACACGCCAATTTTTTCTACTTTACCACCTTTTTGTTTTCTGTCAGAAGAATTTAGCAAGTCTTAACATCTCCTTATCATCAGACAACGAAACTGACATTAATGCTAAGGTTCAAATTTCATGGGGAAGGGACTGGCAGCAGTAATGAGAACTACCGAACAAGTAATCAAGCTACAATATTCACCACGGAAAAACCAGCACCTCTGTATATACCCCAAAGCATTCGAAATTAAAAGAGGTTTCCAAGTGCATCTCACCAACAAAATGATGAATCAAGCTTCAGGCGTTGTACCAAACAGGAGTCAAAAATAACTTGAATGAAAAGCAACCAATAGCTGTAACCAGGAATTAAAGCTCTAATTCCTAGAAGGCAAATCAAGAATACTGTCCGTTTACTGTAAGATAAAGATAAATGAAGGGGAAATATTTGGATGACAGCCAATCTATCATCAATAAAAGCCAACTATTTGCAGCATGAAAGTTTCACAGATAATCACACATCAAAACACCCCATGGACCGATCACATTGTTTTATCTTAACGAACCCCTACTTCAAAAGGTTGCCCCCCAGCATAGTAGAAACCTTCGCCACATACCAGCTAAGAGGCAGAGTCATTATGCCTTTTCACTGATTTAAACTATTGTATTGTCTCCGCTGAACCTTCATACTAAGAAAAACCAATTCAACATACTCAAAATTTACATACACAAACCTAGATAGACAACATAATGTCGACTCAGTTATTCTGAAGAAGCTATGTGAAAAAATTTTAGATTTCCAAGAAAAGTCAAATATTAGAAGACCATGACCATGAAAACAACAACTATTAAACGTGTTGTACGTTGGCAAAAAAAAAAATATTAAACGTGTTGTATAGTCCATAACCACACCAACGGCTCACCATACAAAGTACCAACCTCAAAGGGATGCAATGACTCCCATTCACTTGATTTCATCATTCTTGAATGCCTTATTCGGTTATTTCATCACACAAACCAGACTGAAGTCACATTGCACTTTCCTAAAGTGACACAAGGGTAGGTCAAAGAAGTGAGTGAAAAAACATACAACCAAAAAGTTGTCCTGAAGTTCGAATGAAGAACATGAAGAGTTAACACCGTATCATTAAAATAGAACACAAATTTATAGATTTCATGAATGTCAGTTGCAGCAAAATAAATAAGCTCCAAAGAAAATGAGACGAAAAATGTTGAGGGAAGAAAAGAAAAACCTCATGTTCGAGTACATGCGGCATCAAAGTCATCAGGAGCAACACGAGCTATCCAATTGCTGAGCGTTTTCTTAATATCAGAGTGATTGACATATGCTAACTCGTACATACTGCATAAATTCACAACAAGCGTCTCATTCAGAGCCACTGTAGGAACTCTTTCAAGCGCATTTTCTAGGACTTTGATGGAATCAGACAAATCCCTCAGATACATCAAACAAAGGGCTTTATTATTTGTAGCCACCACGTCTGTATGGTCCCTCTCAATGCACTCTTCATATTCCCTCACTGCGGAGACGTAATCTTTCCCAACCATATATACTAAGGCCTTATTTCGGCCCACAAGATTCTTAAGCTCAGTCTCGCTTAATGACCCATTGCTCTTACTCTCTTTCATCAAAACCTCGATCTGATTAAATGAAGTTTTCGCGCCCTCTAAATCACCAATTTGCATTTGAATATACCCAAGTTTCGAAATTAAGGCGGCATCCGAAGAATCACGATTAAGCAAATCTTTAATCAAGCTCAAAGCTATACTAAACTCTTTGTTGGTCAAATGGTGCCCGATTATAGAGTTCATTACAAACGCCTCCCTCTTTCTCCACACATCAAGAGAAACACCAAGGCCTTTCATTTCCTTCTCCTTCAACTTTTCACGCACAAAATCAAGGAGACTGTACAGTCGATCTATACCTTCCTGGGGCTGACCCAATTTAATCGGGATCAGGGCGTGGAGCCACCGAATGCAGAAAGGCACCATGGAACCGGATCGATTAGGATAAATTTTCGGGTATGTTTCGTACTTGTAGTGAGAACTGTTGAAATCTTCCATGGAATCGAGCTCGGCAGAAGCCTCATTGAAACGGCGCAGTTTTGTGAAGGCGAGGACGTTGTGGGCGAGATAGGTGAGGTGATCATGAGGTTTTTGGAGAAGAGAGAGGGCTCTTGCTCGAGCAACCTTGTCGATTATCGAGCGCCAGGAGCCACGGGCAGCGAGTTCCTGGAGAGAGGCGAGCTCATGGCACACGTCGTTGAGAGAGGCAAACTGATTCGTGAGCGCATCAGTGATGGATAGCTTTTCCGCATCGGAGGTCATCGCCTGCACACCTGATTCGAACGAATCAGAATCCATGACTCACGGTGGATCAAACAGCGAGAAGAACTTCGCCGGAAGAGAGGCTATATAACGATGGCAACGAAAATGGATCGCCGGAGTTCAGCGCAGTCAGCGTAAGTATTACCACTAGATGACTCCTAATTCCATAAAACAGAGTTCTATCTCGGGCCCAAGCAGTAAAGTAAGAGGGCTCTATATTATTCTGGGACAGGTGCGTGATCCTGCATCTAAACCCTCAGCTTAGATGGGCCGCATGATCACTGACATCAAGCAGGTGCTGGCCCATCGGACCCATGACGCTGGGAAAAACTGAAAAAGATAAATGAGAAAGATATTTCCTATTCTCACTTAAAAATTTAATTTATCCCACTAAGGTAATTTTTAAGTGGGGTCTTGAAAAATGTTCTTTTTACTACGTTCTAACTTTTTTTGTCCGCACGACAGTTGTCTAACCATTTAAAATTTAAATACGTAAATATTTTAAAATCAAGATATATAATTAACTATACTTTTTCTATCATGATATTTAATTAAAATATAATAAATATAATATTTTTAATTTAATGTTGGTCCAAAAATATATAGACAGTTAGTCATTAACTTTGATGACAAAATGAAAATATATATATATATATATCAATATATTTTTAGAAAATAAAGGATAATTAGGGACGTGAAAAGGAAGACCTGTGCTTTACGTGGGTCCCAGAGCATATCCATTGTCATGGATCTGGCCGAAGTGGCAAGCCTACACCATACAACAAAAATCTAGCAGCCTCCAGAGTTGACAATGCTTAATATCGGAAAGGAGATGGCAGTCTCCGCTCTCGCCATTACCACTACAAACTTCAATGCCCTTAAAATCTATAATCCCAAACTCACTCTCTCTTCTTGTCATTCAAAACCAAGAAGTTCCAAGCCTAAGCTTTTTTCATCCTCCACTTCTGCAACTCGGAAAGCATTTATAGACGTTGGAGTTGGACTTGTAGCAGCATCAGTGCTGGCCTTGACGCCCTTGGAAGCCGATGCAACTAGAATCGAATACTACGCTACTGTGGGAGAACCTTTATGTGAGCTTAACTATGTCAAGTCCGGTCTTGGTTACTGCGATATTGTAGAAGGGCCTGGGGACGAAGCCCCTCTCGGCGAGCTTATTAATGTGAGCCTCCTAGCTAGAGCCTAGTATAAATTTTGGTAAATTTTCCCTGATTGATATTTGTCCTGGTATTATAAAAGCTACTTGTCCCTAGCTATAGCCTGGTTGCATAAGATATAAGTATAATAGTTCCTCGTGACTGTTGTCTAGCATTACTCAGAGAAAGAATGTCTCGAAGCATGCTACTGTTGTATAAGTACTTAATCAGCTTCATTAGTAGGCACTGGAAATCTCAACTGTCAAGTGGTGCAAATGATTTATAGGTTCACTACACTGCAAGATTCGCGGATGGGACAGTGTTTGATAGCAGCTACAAACGTGCTAGACCTCTCACCATGCGCATTGGTGTTGGCAAGGTAAGAGGTTCTACATCATCTCCAGGTTAAATTATTGCTTTGTACAATATTACTGACTCTCATTGAAGTGGTCATGTTGTAATATACCATGTCCTTACCTGTTGGCTAACATTTACTGAAGGCCACCATTAGTTTTTACCCAAAAGCATTATTAATTATAGCCCATGGAAACTAAAAATCTGGAAATTAACCTTCAATCCATCTTACATATCCACTCCCCATTTTACCCTTCATTGGCCAGGGCATCTTCGCCGGGGAAGAGTCCACAAACAAATATCCGGGCTTGTAATCCAGGGATCCATTAATGAAGTCATTGGGACCAGTAGTATGATGCCTATGTTAAGCCCAATAGGATGGTCCATCCGGAAGGCCCATGTGTTAGTAGTCTACTGCATGTGTCCTTAGCAACTTACTGTTAAGCTGTTATGCTGAGATGGTGCAGTACACTCGATAGACACCAATAATCCAATATATGTAATGGATCTATGCGTTATATGGAGTATGAAGAATGAGCTATACTATTTATGCTTTATGAATAGTGTAGCTCCATATACAGTTTATTATATTTGTATTGACTATTGAATATTGATATATTGATTCTTCCAAAGTTTCTCTCCCACTTTACTTTTGGCAAGGAAAGGCTCGGATTGTTTCTGATATCATGGACGCCATCACTTTACTTGAAAAACTATAAACTACGTACTTGGAATTTTGAAGGGGGAAATACTTTTCATTAACTCTTTTATATATTTATTTATTTATTTGATAATCCAGCACTTATAAAGTATATTAAATCCAGGTTATCAAGGGATTGGATCAAGGAATTTTGGGAGGTGAAGGAGTACCTCCAATGCGGATAGGTATGAAATGCATATAAACATAAATTGTCTAAGATCGTGCTGTTTGTTGCTTGTCAGTCCCTTTAAAGACATTTTATTCTCCCATTTTAACGCAGGTGGGAAACGTAAACTAAGGATTCCTCCACATTTAGCATACGGCCCAGAACCTGCGGGATGCTTTTCAGGTTGTTTTGTCACTTACCTACTGAAATTGCTAGACTGTAGTATCCAATTAAGACATACAGTGAGAAATTCCGGTTATCGTTTAGACCTAGAAAGGCATTTGTTAAGGGACACGATTTTTCTGGTTCAAAAATCAGGGTTCAAGAAAACGCTGCCCCACATACTGCGAGCATCATCATCATCACTAAATGCAGCGAATCATATTTTGAAATTTACTCATTGCATACTGACACAACTGACGCTGGTTGTATAGGTGACTGCAATATTCCGGGCAATGCCACTCTTTTGTACGATATTAAGTTTGTGGGTATTTACTCTGGTAATGCAAAGTAAAGGAATAAAATCTCGTCAGATACATATATCAGCCTGAAGCGCACCAGATCAAGTGAGTTTCCTGATCTCATGAAAATGTTTCACATTCTTAGATAGTTAAGATGGTAAACAAGCACTCTTTCTATCTTTGGCAACTACAATTTGTTGTTTCTTTCTCTTCTTTTCCCCCCATGCTATCACAATAGCAAGCATATAGGTTGCAGTCGGTCAAGCTAAACAGGAAGCTTATATGGTCTAAGAGATAAGTTTTTTTATACTATTGCATGACACTTGCTGATATGCTTTCTCTGCTCTGTTCTGGATTACCTAAAATAGGCATGGTTCTAAAAGTCTAGAGCAATAAAATGGACATTTTGAGTAGTGAGTGTGGATAAACTTGTTTGGCAGAATCTCCTTGCTGAATCCAGCTACCTCGAGTTACTGTTCCTGGACAGGAGGTCGAGCATGATTGATAATGGATACCCATTTTGAGAGTAATGAAATTGATATGTCGAGTTAGGTGTATCATTGAACATGACATTGGACGCAACTTTTGTGCCATAAGTGTATATGTAATTTTCTCTACTGTTTTTTTAGATTCACTGATTCTTTATATGATAAGTGCCATCACCTCCACTTATATGCTCTTCCGTGAAACCACAGTTGTTCTAGATGCTTAGAAGTCAGAATAATGAAGTACAGTTGTTCTCTACTGTAATGTTGTAAGAGAGAGAGTGACACGAAGAAGTTTATGGAGTTGACTTCATTTATTTGCATATTTAAATTTTTTGTCTTTGCCTCTTATAACGCTGCAAGCCGAAAATTATTTACTGCAGAAAATCTTGCCTTGTCTTGTTAGTTGATTCCTCCTTGGTAAAACTAGCTACCTAAAATTGACTACGGCTTGCTATTGAATACATTTGTCATCGGCCATTTTTAAAATTGTAATATGTATATGTAACCAACTGCTTCTGCAAATTTGAGGATTTTACAGTCCCGCTAGCGTGCATAAAATGACACTTCAGAGATTTTCCTTTTCTTTATCAATCCTATTTTTCAAAGCATATTGTAGCATATTTGCGTCTTTCATACTTTTCTTTTTGGGTTGAGGAGTATGCCCACCATTGTACTTCTCATAGTGTCCATCATATGTGTATACTAAATACGACGCATATTTATTTTTACACCCTTGAAGATTCTTTCGTCAACATAGTACTTCTATTGAATCCTTTGTAGTTAAGTGACATTTGCCTCGAAACACACAGAATATACGCTCAAAACGGTTTCAGAATTCGAGGCCAAAGTTGTTTATTCAGTGAAAAGCGACCGACTAGAACCTTTCAGAGAAAAGAAAATTAGGAAAACAGTGATCACTTCTTCTTTAGTCCTTTTAATGTTAGAGGGTCTCCAGGAAAATGAAAACGTGAAAATGGGAAAGGAAGAAGAAGAAGATAAAAGAACCCACATTGAAATTGAAATTTCAAAAATTTACGATGGTATACAGATAGATAATATACTTGTTTTTATTCGTCAATCATCTACATGATAGAGCAAGCATTTGGGTTTTCATCGCTGAACATGGTAATATAAGGGTCTTCGTAACTTGTCACAGTTGCAGTGGAAGGAGTGCTCTCGACTTTCCTAACATAACCAGGAGGAGCCTTCTTGTCATAGGCTGGAGCAGCATATGGATGAGCCACTAAGTTGTAAGGAACATAGGGCCAAATCTCAGCCTTTTTCCCAGTTGATTTGGCCTTCTCTAGCACATTGTTTGCTTCTACATACCCAGTTACTGTCACTTTCTGCTGTTTCCTGTTTATATCCACCGATTTTACCCTACAATCACCATTTTTATTTAAGGTTTGAATAATGGTCGAAAGAAGAATCCCAGGGAAAAACAGAGCAAGTGTGAAACAGAGGAAGTATGTAACTCACCACTTAAGGAAGACACAGCTTTCTTGACCTTAAGCTCACAGCCATCACAGTCCATCCTCACTTTCAGTTCCACTGTCTGTAATTGCTTCTTCTTCTTTTTGTGGTGGTGGTCACCGCCTATTAGATCAGACAAGTACTCCAGAGTGCCTCCAACTCCCATTTTGTCTAGATGAAGAGTATCGATCCAATAGCTCAAGACTGAAGCACAAGTTTATGAGTATGCTCAAACAAACGAAACAAGAAAGAAGCGTTTGCGAGGAGAGAGAGAGATAGAGAGAGGGTGATGGAAGAAAGGGGAGCAGATAGCGGATGGGGTTCATGAGAATGTTTTGGGGGGAATCTGTATGTTGAAAACAGAGGAAGAAGTTGCAAGGAACTTACATGCAAAAAATGGATTCCTTCCTTACCTTGTAATAATTAATTAAGAACATGCTTCAAAAACGGCTCTCAAAAAATCTGAACAGCTTGGTTTACTGGTTTTAGATCTTTTGCACCAGCCCTTCTTATAAAGTCATTTGTTCAGATTCATACACAGGAAAGTTATGTGAAGTGAGGTTATCATATATGACACCGACGCGTTTGGCTGTTTGGCAGCACAGCTGTTTAGGAGCTGTTGCATAAGATTTAAATTTAAATTATTTGAAGACTATTCCACAACACAAAGCAGCTACGGTTTTGGAAGCTTCTTTGCTCCCCTCAGCGGCCAAAAACAATGTTTCTCAATGTCAATGTCATTTGTTGTTTGATTGAATTATATAAGCCTTTACTATTTAATTAAATTAAATTATGCGCCTTAATCTCAGTGTCAGCTTATTATCATAAGTAGTGAAGATGTTAGAAAGAGAATCTTCAATTATGACTGAATTCCCATAAACTTCTACCTCTACCTCCTTAGGCCCAGTACGCCTTTCTTCTGCCTTCTCCTTAGAAAAACTTCCTTCCTCTGTTCAGAGATCTCTCACCAACAAGATTTACAATCTTGTTGAAATCACCAATATTCAAAAAAATATTCGAATAGACAATACAGAACTCCCACTTCTCAGTCCTTGTGCTATCTTTTCCCAAGATAGTTTATGCCAGATCCTTCAGGCAAAGAATTTCTCGTATTATCCACACTTCGAGACCTCAGGTCAAAGAGTATGTTGAAAGTTCAAAACTTGAACAGTGCGGGTTAAAAGCCACTGCTGCAGAACAATATGTTACCCTTGAAATTCCTCAACCATTAATCAATTCATGGAAGCAACAAGGGTACACTCATTTACATATTAGAGCTATCAGATTAATTCTGACCCTCCATGGAAGAAAAGGTATTCCTGCTACAGCTAGGATAGCCATACTGGATTCTACATACACCTCTTATGGAAATGCCATGATTGGTGCATTACTCACTACCTGCAGTAACGGGAGCGTCGTAATGACCATAGCCCCTGATTTCAACATAAAGCTCGACGATGAGACTCTTCCTTACAGACTGAAGGTCCAAGTACAGATCCATGGTGCTGACCAGGATCCTCGAGCCATTATGGCCACTTTACATCACCAGATGATCTATCGTCTGCAAGATCATGCCATCAACTTAGAGTTCCCCAACTCTACCACTGATGCATTATACATGGTGTCCAATCAATCGGATATGTCTGTCATTCAAATCCCTAGGAGAATTCCTAAGGAGGAACTTGCTCAGATCATGCCACTTGAATGGATCAACAATTATGAGAAGGAGTTTCACTCTTCTCAGAAGGATGTTCATACAGTAGATTCTCCTATTTTGGAGCGACTTGAGGATGGTACAGTCAAGTCAACCTTCAAAAGGCCTCAACAAGGTTTTTACCCAGTGAAGGTCACATTCTATCTATCCAGCCAGTTTACAAGCATAAAGAAAAGGTGCCAGTTTATTCTGTTGATACCAAAGCAAAACCTTGCTTTGTCTCCAAAGTTGATGGTCACTTTGTATGGGATGCAGCCCCAGAAGAATGTGATCCAGACTGCGGATGCAGTAATTGGGATAACTGGATAGGGCCTGAACAAAACCTATGTTGTGAACCCAGCCCAACACCTTACCTTAAACAGAAACCTTCCTATAGAAAAATCAAGCCCAATAAGGATTATGATTTCGATCATGGTCCTAAACACACCGTTTCAAAAAAGAAAAAGTAGGTTGCCTTTCACAAAGATTCTCCACCCAAACCAACCACCTTTCATCAACTGCTAAAAGAATTAGGTCATTCGGATTTAGCCTCTTCATTATTCTCAGAACAAGATTTCACTTTCTCACCTTATGTTCCCGAATTTGTTATTAAACCTATTCCTCCAACCCCAATACAAGACCTTCCTTGTATAGCCATGATCCGGCCCAAGTATGATGATGACTTTCCACCTTTGGAAAGACGGATCAATGAACCAGCCAAATACTCCTCCCGACCTTTTATCCATCCAGACCAAATGACATCCCAAGGCTTAAAGCCTCTTTCACAAACTGAAGAAGTTTTAAATTGGCAAACTGAAATTCAGTAAGCCAAAACAGGGTTCTTCAGAGGATAAATACGAGGTTGGATCAACTCCATGAAAAAACTGATGAGTTTACTGGTAGATTAGATTCTCTTGGTGGGCAAGTTAAAGAGATGTATCTCAAATACTCAGACCGAGCCCAGCAGTTAGATCATGAGCTTCGTGAACTTATCCAGGCAAGATACAACGGTTCACAATTTCATCAAAAAGAACAGGAGTTGAAACATGTCAAGAATGAGTTACAGAGAATAGAAAGGGATCTTGTTACCAAAATACCAGCCTATCCACCTGACCCTTTCACCTATACACCAATCTACACTCCATCCACCCCAGCCACCACTAGAGAACCTTTCCAAATGAATTACCCCATCTTTCAACTGTTAAGAAAAAGCTGAAAACAGTCAACCACCAAAACTCAGCCAGTTCAACTATGTCCACCTCCTAAATCAGTCAGTCAGATTGTTGACCCTTCAACCTCTTACCCAATACCTTCCTTCAAACCCTTAAAAATACATGAGCCACAAGAATCCCCATCCTTACCCAAAGAACAACCTTCCTTGTCAAAAGACAAATCTATTGCTACCATAGGGCAATTATCTGAGCCGTCTACTGATTTTGAAATTTCTGAGGACAATTCCTCAATATTGTCTTCTACAGAGTTTTCAGAATCTGATCAAAGTATACCACCATTATACATGATGAACCCTAATCCAACTCCTCAACCACATGACTCATCCTCTACCCCTATAGTTGAGGATCCCGTAGAATCTGTTCATGAAAACACAACTCATTCCCACAGGCCTACCAATGGCCCATATTTCACTTTTGATGATCTCCCTCCACACAGATGGAGAGAAAAATTGTGTGAATTTGGTGCTTGGATTGATGTTCAGATGAATGATCTTGAAGCAAATTCACATGATGTTCTAACAAATTTCTTGTCAAGATTAACTGGAAATCTTCGTGAATGGTTTACCAATATAAGTGATTATCAAAAGTTACAGATGGCTCAATACACTATTCCTCAGTTTCTTGGTGTTCTTCACAAAGAGTTCATTGGTGATTTTAGTATCATTTATAAGAGGGCCAGACAAGATTATTTTGAGATGAAATGTTGTTCGTTACAAATGTCTGATTTACAGAAGCATTTCTCAAGAATGTCTAAAAAATATTATATGCTTGGCGGTGCTAATGATGTGAATCTCAGGCATGTTTTTATTGCCTCTCTCCCTGAAGAATTACAACCAGAATTGCAAAAAGCTATAAATGCTTTACAAAGGGATATGTCTCAAATATCTCTTGGAGAGATTTATCAACTTGCCTTAGCTGCTCTTGATCGTTTATGTGAACAACAGAAGTTCGTAATGAATGTCTTAAAGGATAAGGTGCAGCTTCAGAAGGTTTGTAAGAGGCCTGAGTTATAGATCAAATGCAAAGACAAAAAAGAATGTTCATGTCCACCTTCCAGGAAGAAATCTCATTTCTTCAAGTTCTCGCAAAAGAAGAAGCATTATCCGAAGAGGAAGAAGTCTTTCAGATTCTTCAAGAGACGGTCTTCTTTTACGAAGAAATCAACAAAATGTTACATATGTGGAAAGCAGGGACATTTTGCAAAACAGTGCCCTAATCGAACAAAAAGGGACATCAAGATGCTTGATCAGATGATGAAAGTATTATCTTTGTCATCAGATGATGACCTTGAATTTGTATTGGAAGAACAGGATTCCCTAGATGAATCCACAGCTTTTGCAGTTCCTCAGTATGATTACTCTAGCTCAGAGGAAGATGACAAAATACTTTCAATACAACGTCCTTATCAACATCCCCTTACAGGCCGACAAGTTTGCAGAATCAATCTAGTCAATCCACATTCCTCCTCTGTCCCTCTGCCAAATGTCAAGGTTAAAGTATTGATGGGTAAATATGACAAGCCTACTCAGGCTATTGGCTTTATTGACACAGGGTCATGTTGCAGTGTCAAGAAACCCCACATGTTACCCGCTGAAGAATGGAAATCTCATGAGGAATACTTTATTACTGCAGATGGGAATCCTTTTGCCATCAACCTTATCTCTAAAAGGAAGATTGGCATCCAATTCTTTCCTAATTGTACGGTGTGGACCAGAGTATTAGGCAGTCAATTGCCTAACAAGGATATTTTAATTGGTATGGATATCTATCACTTAGCCAAGGGATTGTAGATACTGCCAAAAGGGATTAAGTTCAAATCGTCCTTTGTCCCATGGGAAACAGCTCGTAATCTCTTTGCCATTCAGCAAGTGCCACCTGGCTTTGATGACATCAAAAATCAATTATTACCATTATGTCTAGAAAGTCATGCTCAGTTTGACCATCCATCTCTTTTATTGAAAAATGAAGAATTCTTTATTCGTCTTCCATTCAAGAAAAATGAAGACATAAATCCTACCAAAGCTTCACATATGGGAATGTCTCCAGAAGATCTAGCACTGGCTAGAGATGAATGTGCTCAATTGTTGAAACAAGGATTAATTGAGCCCACTGATTCCTTTTGGGCATGTTAAGCTTTTTATGCTGAAAAAGATGCAGAAAAGAGAAGGAAGAAAAAAAGGTTTGTAGTGGATTATAAACCGCTAAATTTCTTTCTCCAAGATGACAAGTTTCCTTTGCCAAAAATTAATACCCAAACAGTTCACCTAAAGAAGGCCATAATCTTTTCAAAGTTTGATCTAAAGGCAGGATTTTGGCAATTGGGTATTCATCTGGATGATCGTTACAAAACAGCTTTCTGTATTCTCAATGCCCAGTATCAATAGAAAGTTATGCCGTTTGGGCTTAAACCAGCACCATCATTATTCCAGAAAGCAATGGTGAAAATCTTTCAGCCCATTCTCCATTCGGCCTTGATATATATTGATGATATTCTTTTGTTTTCAGAAACAGAAGAAGCCCATAAAAAACTCTTGGCCCAGTTCGCCCAACTTGTCAAAAAATATGGGGTCATGCTCTCAGCAACAAAAAGTCAAATTGGTCAAGCCCAAATCCAATTTCTTAGGATGACTTTTTCATAAGGTCATTTCCAACTCAGCCCACACATAGCCTGTAAACTATTAGACTATCCAGATCAGCTCACTCCCAAACAAGTCCAACAATTTCTGGGTATTGTCAATTACATTAGGGATTTTATTCCACGAGTCACTCAGTACACTAGTCCCTTATCCAAAATGCTCAAGAAAAATTCACCTGTCTGGTCAGATGTTCAAACAAAGGCTGTACAAAAGTTAAAGCATATAGCACAGCATCCTCCACCTCTTAAGATTCCCGACAAAGGTGATCTTATCCTACAAACTGATGCCAGTGAGTATTATTGGGGTGCTGTCCTTATCGAACAGGAAGGAGACAAAAGGAGTTACTGTTCACATGCTAGTGGACAGTTCAAGGAGTCAGAAAAGCATTATCATGCGATTTACAAGGAGATTCTCGCAATCAAAAGAGGGATAAAAAAATTCAGTTTTTATTTGAGTTTTAACCCGTTCACTGTAGAGATGGACAATACATCTTTTCCAGTTATTCTGGATCAGAAAAAGAAAATGCTTCCAGATAAGCAGCTCCTTCGATGGAAAGACAGGTTTTCCCGCTATAAATTCACAGTTCGCCACATCAAGGGAAAACACAACTTCTTGGCTGATCTTCTTTCTAGACCTCCAAAGCCTTCCCAAATTACCTCCATTACCAGAACACCCCTGTTCATCCTTTCCATCTCAAAAATGTCTTCCTCTGCATCACACTCTCACATTAGTAGAAAGATTAGTATTTCCTCCAAATTATAAGCCAACCACTGTTCAGGAAGCCAATGTAGTAGCCCACAAATGCCTTTTTCATTATCTTCATCTTTTCCTTGAGTCAACTGGTCTTTCTGCTAAACCTGAATACTTTGATCCAGTTTTTCCCTACTTGGTCATCCCTTTTATTAAAGGTCCTATAACTTCTGAGTTTATGTGGTATGTTTGGTCCCTGTCAACCCTATATGCTTGTGCTATAGCCCTTCCTCCAAGATCTACTTATCAATATTTGACTGATAAGAAAAACCTTAACTCACCTCTGTAAAAATTTCTGTCTTGGTATTCCTCCCTTTCTGTCTGGAGAGGAAAATTATATAATGTTATTACTGACAATAATTTGTGGAATGTTCCTATGTGCCAACAACAGGTTTATTCTTTCTTTGTTTTACACAGGCCTTATGAAGCAAATCACTTAGGATGCCTTTACACCCCAGTTCAAGCTCATCTGTGGGGAACAACAATGCATTGGCCATTACGCCAAACCGAAGTTATTACTGATTTAAGAGACTATCTCTTGAATCTTAATAATTTCAAGGGAAATGTTGCCAACTTAGCCTGCACTTCACTTGGACCATTGCCAGGAGAGTTTTTTGATCCTAATGAAACCATGACCATAGGACAAGCTGTCTCTTTTAAATGGCCACAGTTAACTCTAGCTCCACCAGAACCAGCTACATGTTCTTCAGCGTCCTTTTCAAAAAATCCAGCTGTCACTGATCTATCGGATGATAATGACCCGGAATGGTATTTGGATCCCACAAGGCTAATTGAATCACAAGACCCCAATGAGTTAGACCCACAGTTTCTCCATGATTTCCTGTCACAAAGCCAAGAGCCGACAAAGATTACTAAAGACAACTTTGAACATGAATTGGAACGCGTACAAATAAAAGCTGCAAAAAAGAGAGAAAAGAAACTGAGAGATGACATAAAGAACAAGGACATCCATCATGAACCTATCTGCAAGAACTTTTAAAGCTTTGTTGTTTATGCCGACAGTTATCTTTTGTAAATTATTGAGTGTCTTTATTAAAGTGTGATAAGTCACCCACTAGGGGTTGTCAGTAATATACTTTTACTTTTCTTAAAGTATGATGAGTCACCCACTATGGGTTGTCCTCTTTGTAAATAGTTGTGTAGTCATCATCCCATTAAGTGTTGTCAGTCGTGTGAGACCCTTCATCTATAAAAGGGTCATCAGTTGTAACATAGGGTAAGACTTGGAGAAATCCAAAGAAAACCCCTTTGTGAAATAAACATATTTTCCTTCTAAGAACCTTCTCTCTCTCTAACACTCTGATCTTCTTATGGTGGTTACCTGACCACGTTAGATTTGAGTATGCTCTACACTTGCCTCTGATGAGGATCTTGTGTATCAGAAAGAATCTGACCCAGATCCATATTCAGTAACAATCCTGTAACTATGTTTCAGGAGTTGATGAAGGATTGTATTATCTTGGACTGAAAGTGATAATCCTAAGAGCATCCTGAGTCCCTAGTGCCTAGGAGAGACTTTCTTTACTCGCCGGATGAAACCTGGATTATCATAATCTACTTGATAATATAATCTTCCTCAATTCATGACTTATATGTTACTAGATTGGGACCCCAACTTGACTTAATACGTGTTTCTTTTTTTTCTTCTTGAAAAAAAAAAAACTTGTTCACTTGTTTAGATGAATGATTGTGGATTGTTGTTTTAAATGGGAACAGTCCATATATATGAAATAATTTTAAAACGATCGTATCTGGGGATTGTTTTCATTCTGTCCTAGAAATATTAAAACGGTTGTTCTCATGCATGGAAAAAAAAATGGATAGGATAGGCTGTAGCCTATTGATCTTGGTTTGGCTGCTTCTACGGTGAATGATATATATGGGGCCTCTATTGCCACAAAACCTGCAATCCTTCACCAAACCAAACCCATCGTTTTTAATTCAATCAATCAAGAGTGGAGGAATTAAGTCGTACGTGCTTGGTGATACCTAAAAGGTGGGGTATTGTGAACACATGCACACAAAGCTGTCCATCTCTGTAATTTGGAGTTAAATATGAAGGAAATGCAATTGTACTATTAATAGACAGAAATATTACTTCATTTGTTATCTATTTTTTTGGTTCTCTTTATACTTTCTCTCAATACTTATTTTTATATGAAATCTCCTCCATTCATTAGATTTGAATCTTGAAAGATCATTAATTATGATATGAAACCAAATATATTATTTATTAAATTATTATTACGAATAAGTATTATATCTTACTTTTAAGCGTATTTCACTTATAATAATATATGTAGACTATTAAATAAAATTAATTGCATATTTATAGATCATTTTCATAGTCATCCTATCACAATTAATGGAGAAAATTATACATAAAAAAATATGAAAAAAAAGTATCAAGCACTTACTAACTTATCAAATCATCAATAAACGCCAAATTAGACAAGCATTTTCATAGCCGTTTTTGCATGTCAAATTTGGAGTTTATTGATGACATGACAAGTTAATAACTGTACTTTCTATTTCTATCCAAAAGCTAACATTTCTAAGGAAGAAGTGAAGTAAAAAAGAGAGAGAGAAAGGGTTTTTTTTTTTTTATATACATATGGAATGCATTAAATGTGTGAATGTTATATTTCGAACAACATAATTGTTGAAGAGAAGCACCACTTTAATAGTTTGATGAAATTATAATATTTTTACATTGAAAGCGCTGCTTTTAGCAAGCTTTGGTGGAATGGACACACACATCACCCCAACAAATTTCTGTGTTTTGGAGCTCAAGTACGTTGTGTTTAAATTATCCTAAGCTTTGTTCCATTAAAGAACCATTTTATGCTTTTGTATAAAAAATAGTATAATAATATTTCTACCGGTAACAATATGAGCAGAATTTTATTATGGTGAAAAAATTCGAAATGAAAAAATATATATAAATACTAATATATAATTCTAATAATAATAACATAATCTCTAAAATAAAAATTAGAATTCTATTAATAATAACATTTAATAATAAATCTTAATCACAGTTTAATAAAGGAAAAACGAATTTAAATTTAATTATATTTCCTACACAATTGTTAGGTTTAATGTAATATAAGTTTTGATGATAACAAATATAGAGAAATAAGGACCAAAAATACTATATGTGTCTAACATATATAATGTTCCTTATAGAAGTAAAATGTGCATTAACATGTACTTAATTATGGTTATAATGCATATATCATGCTATGTGTAAATATATCCACTGTACTTTTACAATGAATAATATAAGTTGGATATATAAACTCAACTAACTACTTGATTTGTAAGTGAAATATATTAAATGTAGGATGGTCCAAGTAGGAAGAGTGAGTATTGGAATAAAGAAATGGAAATCAATATGATGTCTCACTCAAGAAATGAAAAGAGAAAGGATGTTCCAAGAATTGAAGATCAGAAGGGAGCATGCCAAGAAGAAAATGACCAAGCATAAGTGGAACTCAACACTTGAAGACCTAATCACTAGGTATATTTTGTTTTTACTTAGGTCTTGAGGTAGTTTTAATCTTTGAAAATTACTTAATCTTGTTACCATATGTTTTAAATAAGTTAGATTAAATAAATATGATGTTAACATATGTTAGAATTGAGAAATAATGGCTAACAAATGAGTTTTGTGTTTAACTCATGTTTTCAAAATGGTTTTCATGAAAAATTTTACCTTATGCGCATAACGTTCAGAAGTTATGAGGACAAAATCTCAATCTCAATGTTATTTCTAAGTGTTCTGCCTTTGTTTTCATGAAAAGGTTTGAGATTATTCACATAACTAATGCCTGCACCATGTTCTTACTTCTGTCTAGCTCGATTTCCTGATAAGGTACTTACCTTATTTGCATAAGGGACTTAACAGTAAAGGTTACTTATTCTGTGCTGCTTGTTATTCGCATAACCTAGGGAGATTATCCACATAACGTATGTTACAGAACTTTTGGACCTTCTTCTGTTAAATTCATTATCAGCATAACCTTTGAAGGTTATCCTGATAACTTACATTTTTCAAAAACTAGGTTTGTATTGATTAAACGTTATCCAAATAACGAATAACATCATAAGAGGTTATTCTAATAATCCTCAAAGGTATTCAAGTTTGTGAGACGTTATTTGAATAACTAAGTAGGTTTTAATGAAAATGTTCTTAAGCTAAAAATTAGTCATTCTGGAATGATCGTTATCTACATAATCTAACTAGGTTATCCACATAACGAAAGTATAACATTGAAACTAAGAACCAATGCTCACCCGTTATTCACATAACCTCTACCAGACGCATTTAATGCGGTAGTTGAATGTTTTTTTTGCAAAGTAACCACTAGAATTTGTGTCTAATGGATAGATCTTGTGTCTAACATTTAATTACACAATAAATCTATAAATAAAACATCATTTGAACTTATAAAAAGCAATCTTAAGAGAGTTTATATGAAAATATTGTTCATATACATAAAATCTTTCTGTGTCAGTATTCTCTGAAAAACCCACCTCAATAGAGTAAATTTTCAATGTATCATTTACTCTAAGAGAGAGTTTTCATTATGTATTTATTCTTTCCTACAAACTTCTGAGTAGAATTTTAGTGTGGGGAAATACTAAGGGTATTACACATTATTGTAAGGGTGTGGGGAGAGTGACTTTACAAGTGCCTACTGAAACTTGTGGGATGTACTGAGGCTTTACAAGTGCCCGGATCAAACCTGTGAGATATAGTGGAAAATCCCAAGTGGTGACTTGAGGACTGGATGTATACCAAGTGGTTGGTCTGAACTAGTATAAATTGTTGTGTATTGCTCTTCATCTTCTCTATTCAATTGCTGCACTTAACTCTCTCTGTTCATTTATGTTTTGTTGCACATCTGATGAATTTGGGTTGTAATCCAAAAATGGCGAAAATCTTACATCACCCAATTTACCTCCCTCTTGGATGACTAGCCAACCTAACGACAATAACAATTTTAAAAAGAGATAATTAGAACTATAATAATGAAAATAAATCCTATACAATCTTCAGGACTGTTAATTAATATTAAAAAAATTAAATTTCTAAATTAATATAATGATAATATTTGTAATTAAATATCTAATTTAATATAAGCAAGCATTGTATCAGGAATAAAATGATATTTCTAAATTAGTATAAAAATTACCTCTGTAGCAATATTAAAAAGATATAGAAGTTACTAATAAGAATTAGTGTAATAATATTTTTAACTGTAACAATATAAGGAAAATTTTATTAGGGGGAAAAATTCGAAATGAACAAAAAATATATAAATACTAATATATAAATATTACAGTCATATAAAAAAAAGTAAAAATATATTTCTAAAAAAACATAAAATTATTATATCTATAATCTATAATATAATGAAATAATGGGAAAAATGAAAAAAATTGAAAAAAATATATACAAATACTAATATATAAATATTACAGTCATATACAAAAACGTAAAACTATATTTCTAAAAAAAACGTAAAATTATTATATCTATAATCTATAATATAATGAAATAATGGGAAAATGAATAAAAAAAATATATAAATACTAATATATAAATACTACAGTCATATACAAAAACGTAAAAATATATTTCTAAAAAAACATAAAATTATTATATCTATAATCTATAATATAAGGAAATAATGGGAAAAGTGACAAAAATTGGGCCCACAGTGGAAGCAACTTCTCTCAGTGTTTGTTTAAGGTTTCCCAAGTGCAAATCAATTGTTATGTCAACTTGGAGTGAGATGGTTGGTGGTTTTGCTGTTAATAAAATTTTATACAAATTGAATTCCATAAGGAAAAAGTTGATAAGTTGGAACCATCTAGAAATGGCCTCGTCAAAAACCATATTAATTCTTTGGAATCTGAATTGCAAATTCGACATTCTAATTTATGCAATGGGTTTGATTTGGAATTCTGGAGAATAAATTTAGAATTGAATTTTTGGTATGAATGTGAAGAGACTTTATGAGCTCAAAAAGCTAGGCAAACTTGGCTTATGCATGGGGACAGAAATACTAATTATTTTCACAATTTGGTCAAAAAGAGGAGGATTAATAATTATATTTGGAGATTAAAGGATGTGAATGGTAACTGGTATGATCAACCCGAGGATTTAAGTAAAATTATCTTTGAATATTTTCAGAATTTATATATTCCAGATTATTCATGTGATGATGGGGACGTATTTCAATTTCTAAGTTCTTTAAATCTACCCTCATTCTTCGAGGAACAGCAAGAATTTCTCGATAAGCCTTTAACTATGAAAGAGGTTGAGACTGCAGCATTCTCTCTGAAGCCTGATAACTCCCCTGGATCGGACAGATTCAATACCAGATTTTGCCAATCATTTTGGTCAATTTTTAAGCATGATTTTTTAAACTTAGTTAATGATTTTTTGTTCATCGGGCTTCTTACATCCATCTCTTAACAAAGCTTATATTATTCTAATTAAGAAAAGTGAGAGTGTTCAAACTCCTGCAGACTTTCGACCAAACAGTCTTTGCAATGTATGTTATAAAATTATTTCAGAGACTCTTTGCAACAGACTTTGTGAAATCTTGAAGGTGGTTATCTCTCCATATCAAAATGGATTTTTAGAAGGGCGATTAATATCAGATAATGTGGTTATAGCTGTGCACAAGCTTCACAATGAAAAACGCAATAACAAGGGATGGTGTGCTTATAAATTAGATATTTCCAAAGCTTTTGATAAGGTCTCATGGAGTTTTCTTCGTTGGATTCTTCATCTTATGCACTTTCCTGATCGTTAGATTAGAATAATTATGTGCTGTGTTCAATCAGTGCAATATCAAGTACTTTTCAGTGGCTCCCTTTCTGATACAATTCGTCCTCACCAAGGTCTAAGACAGGGTGCTCCTCCGTCATCTTATCTCTTTCTACTTTGTGCAAATGTTCTCTCTTGTATGATCATTAGAGAAGAATGTTAAGGAAACTGGAAAGGTTTTAAAGCCTACAAGGACTCTTTTGACATCACTCATCTGATATATGCTTATGATACTCTCCCCTTTTTCAAGGAAGATGATAATGGTATTAATTCGGTAAGATCTGCTTTCACAAAATATGATGCCATCTCTGGTTAGAAAATTAATTTCAAGAAAAGTCATTCGGTTTTCAGTCCTTGCATTGCTCAAGCTTGCAAGAAAATTATTGCTAATTTCTTTTCTTCTAAATATGCTTCAAAGTTAGGAAAATATCTGGGGATCTATGTTGATAGTGCTTGAGATAAAGAAACGATTTTCATGGAAGTTATTGGTAAAATTAAAAAAAGAAGAAGAAGAAGAAGAAGCTTCAACTATGGAAGTCTCGTTGCCTTTCACAAGCTGGAAGGACAACCTTGATCAAGTTTGTGATTAACTCTGTTGTTTTTTATCCTTTTCTTCCCAAAATGGGCTTGTCATAGAATTGATATGATTTTAGCCAATTTCTTTAGGGGATCTACTTCTGATCATAAATCATTGCATTTGGTAGCTCGGCACAAGATGTGTTTCAATAAACACATAGGTGGTTTAGGTTTCAAGCATATGGAACGTTTCAATTAGGCCCTTCTTGCAAAATAGGAAATAGGCTTGGAGGTTAATTGATTGTGAGAATTCCCTCTTGTTATCTAAAGTTTTAGCTCCAAAATTTTGGCCCAACAGAGGTGAGAATTGTTTGAAATCTAGAGCTCATATGTCTTGGCATTGGAAAGGAATTCAAAAATCTCAACATATTGTCTTCAATAATTTGGAATGAAGCATTGGAACTGGTAGAGATATTTCCATTTATAACCCATTTTGGTGGAAGACGAAGTCAGATTGACCTATTACGGTTTTTGTAATAGGTGATCTCATTCTGCATAACTTTGGCACTTGGAATATCAATCTTCTTAATGAGCTTTATCCGCCCCATATTGCTTCTTTAATTGCAAAATTACCTTTTTCTCTAGAAAATCTTTTAAAGATTGTCTGACCTAGAAATTGAGACTTAATGGTAGGTTTTCTACTGCAAAAGCTTATGAGCTCATCATATCTGATTACACCTCTTCTAGACGACCTTTATTCAATTGGAAAAATTTATGAAAAATCAAACTTCCGAAGAGAATTCTACTTTTTGCTTGGCGACTCATTTGCAATGCTTTACCTCTCAAATCCACGCTTTTGGAGAACCATATTGGAGTAGATCCAGTATGTCAATTATGTGGTTTTCATGAAGAAACCAGAGAACATCTTTTTCTTTTCTGTGATTTTGCTCGTGTTATCTGGTTTGGCTCTGCATTAGGTTTCAGATCTAATTTGGTGACTACCAATTCTTTTAATGATTGGATCAAGCAAATATGGTATGAAGAATATCATCATCTAGATATTGCTAAGATTCTACTTACCATCTATTTTATTTTGGAAAGCATGAAACGATTTAATCATAGGGGAAAAAAGGCTAATCCTTCTCATGTTATTTCTGAGATAAGAAGATCTAAAATTAACTATCAAGCAGCTTTGAGATACATGGAGGATAACAAAAGACATTTTAATTATTACTCTATACAAAGATGACCTAACAAGCATTAGCTCTCCCTGAAAAGGAGGTGATCCAACTGCATATTCCAGTATGGCTACCTTGTTACGACTTCACTCTAATCACTAGCCCTACCTTTGGCATCTCCCTCCTTGCAGTTAAGGTAATGACTTCAGGCATGACAGCTCCCATAGTGTGACGAGCAGTGTGTACAAGGCCCAGGAATGAATTCACCACCTTATGGCTAATCGGTGATTACTAGCGATTCCAGCTTCATGCAGGCAAGTTGTAGCCTACAATACAAACTAAGGACGGGTTTTGGGAGTTAACTCTCCCTCATGAGATAGCAATCCTTTGTCCCAGCCATTGTAGCACGTGTGGCACCTAAGCCATAACGAGCATGATGACTTGACGTCATCCTCATCTTCCTCCGGCTTATCACCAGCAGTCTACTCAAGGTTCCAAACTCAACATTGGCAACTAAACACGAGGGTTGTGTTCATTGCGGGACTTAACCCAACACCTTACAACATGAGCTTATGACAGCCATACACCACCTGTGTCCATGTTCTCGAAAGCACCCCTCTCTTTCAAGAGGATTCGCAGAATGTCAAGCCCTGGTAAGGTTCTTTGCTTTGCATCGAATTAAACCACGTGCTCCACCGCTAGTGCGGGCCCCCATCAATTCCTTTGAGTTTCATTCTTGCAAACGTACTCCCCAGGTGGTGATATTCAATATCAATATGATGAGACATTGTGTTGGAAAGTGTCAATTTTATTAAAGAAGGTTAATTCCGATAGGAACAATAACAGAGTAACAAATATAAAGCAGAAATAAATCTCTTACTTACAAAAATTTATGAGAAACAATCAAATAAATATATGGCAAAATATAAACACCATAACACATTAAGAAACACCGATTTTTAATGTGGAAAACCCCTTAAGGTTAGGAAAAAAAATCATGGGTCATTCAAACCAATGAAAATAGCTCCATTATGATCAAAATATGAGTATAACTAAGTCTCAATCAAATATACAAATCAGTACAAATAGCTTTCCCAATAACTAAAGCAAAAAACTTACAATAAAGAATCAAAAAGATGAAAAATCCAAAAATTCAGATTCAATATAAATTGAATAGTTCTCACACCAGACCACGAAACGACGATCTAATCATTGAAAATAAAGAACCAGATGTCTTGAATGTGCTGACAAAAGTTTAGCCCAATCCAACGGTTAGCAAATCCACAAATGCATTTTTCCTGTGACTGATCTATGAATGTATAAAAATAATATTTTTCTCTTCTCCATTCTCAAAGGCAGTTATTCTAATATAAATGTAACATCACTCTCATTTAAATAAGTGAGATATATAATAGATTTTGAAGTTTGGATCTTTTTTCAAATAGGAAGGGAGTCTACACTTAACATATTCTTTTTGGGAGAATGCTTTATATCTCTCTAATCGGCTCCTAATCCCTGCTCATGGACTTGGGCAAGACGTTACCAAAAACAGGTTGGGCACAGTCGTTGCTCTTTGGAAGCTCTTCGTGGTGTCATATTGTGGATTAAACATCAACAAGTGATTATCTCTCCTACTAATTTTTCACTTTATATTTTTTCTAATTATCCTTTTTTATTTAAGGGTTGTATTGTCTCTTGTCATTTGCCTTGGACTCTAAATCCTCTTGCTTCTGACATCAGGATTTTTTTACGTAGCTTTATAAGATTTGTAATTAGTTTATTAATATATAATATATTATTATTTTAACAAAAAAAAAAACAACCCTCTCAATGGAAGCTGGGAGTTGGCAAATATAAATGAAGGAGCCAAAGAAAAACGAAAAAGCGAAGGGAGACGAATGAAAGGTGAAAAATAAGAAGAGCTATGCACGGAGCCCACAGTGGTTGTTGGGAGGGAGCCGGCTCTTGCGCAGTGCGGCTGGTACTTCCTTCATGAATAGATAAGGGAAGATAACTATTACCGTCAAAATGGGTTAAATCCAATAGAGTAACATGAAAAGCCTAACAAAATGAGTGAGCTTAAATCTCAATTTGGAGACTAAATACATAATTCAAACTTTTTGAGTCCGACTCATGGCGGGCCAACCCGAGAAGCCATTTTCTTTTTTCTTATTCTTTTTTTTATTGTTTAAAATATTAAAAAACACATATTATTTTATTAATTAGTGATATATAAATTATAAAATTTAAATATTATGTTATTTTTTCATGAATTATAATAATAATTAGTTGTATTAATTTAAATAATTATATGAAAAAAATTTATAAAAAAATATCAAAAATATTAAAAAATTAAATAAAAGCCCACAGGCTGGCTCGTAAGCCCGATTCTATGGGCTCGGGCTTGAAAATTTAAGCTCATTTATCAAATTATGCTTTTTGGCCCGGCCTGAGATGGGCCGACCTGATTTGACAACTCTAAAGATAATCCTTAAAAAGTGGGATCATAGGCCACCTAATGCCCATTCTTTTTTTTTTTTTAATCTAACACCCATTCCAATTATTGTTATTTATTTTCTATGTTTCAAAAATAATTATTATTTAAGGTTTTTTTCATATTTTAAAATAATTATTATTTTATAATTTTGATAAATTTACTCTTCAATAATAATAAAGAGAGAAGTATTAAATATTACTATATAATTAATAAGAATATTATAATAAAATATAATCAAATTTTGATAATTTTTAGATTACTTATTAATTTTTTTTTAATTTATATATATAACTTTAAAATAACAATTATTTCAAAATGGAGGAAATGGAGGATTTATCTTTATTATTGAACTTTCCACCAAATAAATGAATAAGACCCACTTGCACCATCAAAGGGTTGAGAAAGAAGTTTCCGCGGAATAATGATTTCATAATCATAATCATATCCTTAATTACTATTTTCTTCAATTCACATTACAAGATATTTTGTATTAATTATACGTATATTAAGAAAATTATTTTTTATCTGAAATTAATATAAAAAATATTAATATTTTCTATTTTACTCTTATTAAATAATATATTTTATTATTATTATAAGATTATAAATGAAAGGTAGGGAAGAATTAAAAACATAGGTAAAATAAAAAAAAAAGCCTAATATCCTATATTTTAAATAAAAAAAATTCTTACACAAAATATTCTATAATATAATATGGAAAAAGAGTTAGCTTGAAAGTCCTGGAACACGAAATGTTGATAGAGGTGTAAACAGGGTGACTGGTCAATTCAGCGACACATTCAAGTTCGTTGAAGGGATTTTTTTTTTAAAGAAAAATTAATGTATAAACCAGTTGTCCGAATGATTTGTTTTTTAAATATAAACATTATTAAAAGAATCAATTCAGTATTACTTCCCACATCCTATTGTTTGTTGTCTACAAAAGGAGAGTCACAAGAACATCCTGAAAGGCCGAATTAGTTCCCCTAATAATGTTTCCCCCTTAATTTATGATATTGTAACTTGGCTCAAAGACTTGGTTTTGTATTTATTTTCTGTTTTCTTTATAGAATTTATTTTCTGTTTAATATAGCTCTTATTTCGTAAAAAAATGATTTGTTTTGATTTTGGGTATTAATTAGTAACGAAAATAAAACATGTCAACTTCAGGCTTCAGCTGGCATGCATAAGAAAAGGATTAGGTGAAGTCGTGAGGGTATAATATAAGGCAATGCAATCGTACATAATTCGCCACAATTTCACTTGACTAGGACTCCTAATTGATTTTTTTTAAAAGGAAAAAATCCATTAGGCGAAGTAAATTTTTTTTCATATAAAATTTCGTGAGAATGAACTGCATTACGCATTTTTTGTTCATCTAATAATGAAATATATGATTTTTCTCATACAAGCCTATCCATTTTTTTAAAAAATAAGTGCTATATTTTCCTTGTAGAAAAAACAGTCAACTCATGGTCATTTTTTGGGCCAGATGGTCCTCACAATTATGATTTTGATGAGCATGACTGATACTTGATTTCAATAATTTAATATCATCATTTTCTTCTCACAAAAACCAAATCACCATTTTCCGCTCCGAACAACACACACGTGCACCTTTTTCCTTAAACATTGCAGGATGGTTCATATTTAATTTTTAATATTTTTATATAATTTCGGACTACTTACAAGTTGTAAATATTGTAATTGGAGTCCATTTTTTAATTCCATCAATATTTTTCGCACTTTTCAACAAAATTTAATACTAAATAAATTAATACGATTTTCAAAAAAAATTTAATTTCATACTCTATTACTATATGTTTTCAACTTATTATCTCTTCCATGAATTGCATTGGAGAAAATATACATTTTTTAAAATAAATAAAATATAATATAAAAAATTTTAATTATAAATTTTAAAAATAATAAATAATGATAAAATTTAAGCAATTCAAATTTCATGGTAAGTGGTACTCGATTTGTCGCTAATAAAGAAAACGAAAATTTAGATTGAAGGATCTGTCGCAACCAATATTTTATAATGAAGGGCCATAAAAAATATAATTAGAGTGAAAGACCAAAGGTCAACTAATTAATGGGGAAATTATATTTTGAGACTAAAACAATAAATTTATTATAAAATAGAACTTGTTGCCACTCATTTTTCCAATTTTACTACTCAATATTTAATATTTTAATAATTTTTATCAACTAAAGTCCTTTTTTATAATTAATTCACTCTATTGGTCCCTAATTATGATTTCCCCATTAATAATATATCAATATACTTCCTCTGTTTCCTATTATAAAAGAATTTTGAGATTCTTCAATTGTTTTAAAATATAAGGGACATAGATAAAATTTATAGAGTAATTAATATTATTTTTATTTTATGCCCTTGAATAATTAAAACTGTGTTGACAACTACCAATAATTAATTTGCCTTACTTCAGACTATTAATGTAAGCAATTCTAGAAAAAAAAAAATTGAAATTGTTGCACAATTAGTAAGTTTAACTACCAAGACTATTTTTATCTTGATAGTGATAAGGTAATTATTTATTTCTTATAATTGGAAACAAAAGGGATGTATATCCTAAAATTTTTAGGATGTCACCCCGTGAATAGTACTGACTCCTATTACAAAAATACTATTCATTGGCAAGTATTTAGTTTTGTGATTCCTCTTGATATGTTGTTGATCATTCTGTGAATGCATCTCATGCTCAAATAAAATTGAATTTGTAAATATCTAATTGTTTATTAAAGATAAGATATTATTAGGATTTGTTTGTTGAAGATATAATGATCAACAGATTATTTTATCCTTCAATATAATTATAAATTTTATAATCATTCGTAATAAATATTATTCTGATTATTCTGATAAGTCCTTCGTCATAATTTTCCCAAAGGAAAAAGGAAGAGGCTATTCAGTTCCAAAAACATTAACCAATAAAGAATCCAAAAGCATAAAGAATCTTGTTATTTTCTCTTCAAACTAGACTTCGTAACCCCGCGCAATGCCTGGGTAGTATTTTTTGACATGTTTAAAATTAAATTGTAACTTTGTTTTATATGTTAAAGGGAATGATTTTAAGTGTACCTTATATTACATGTTAAAGAGACTAACAGGAAAAATAATTTAAAGAAAAAGGGACCAGGAGAACATTTCAATTCTAAGATTGAAGTCTAAGTTATATATTACGATAACTTTTTTACTTGTATGAAATATCAAATTTAATTATATCTAATTGTTTATATATTTAATTCGGTTATTGTTAACTTGGACCATGTTGATCTCTCTTTCAAGTGAATTATAGATGACGATGTCTTTTCTATAGGTTTAGCATATTATAAGTTATTAGAATGTCTTTTTGTAATTAAGTGCTTATTTTTGAATCCATTAATATGATTTGTAATGTAATGTTTTTCTAATATGCCAAGCATTGAAGTTGTCACCCTAGTAAAAGGAAAAATACATGTAAAGTGGTGTCATTTATTAACATTCATGTGATATAATGAATAAAATACAAACTTAATTTAGCATCTATTATATTTCTTACATTTCTGATTCTTTTGTCACTAATATAGTTATACTATTAAATGTGAAACGAATGTTTTATAAGATTATAAATTTTATATTTTGAACATTAACTAAAAATATTGATCACTCATAAAAGTTCATTAGCATATTATATATATCTAACCAAGTGCATATAGATCAGAAGCAACTATAATACGAAGGCTACATGAAGTGATTAAAGTAATATTTGTGTCATTGTATTCGAGCCATCTGGGTTGGATTCTGATCGGAAGGAATCTCATCGTTTGGAGTGGAGGAACTGGAAAGCTTTATCTTATCTTGTCCTCTTTTGTGCTCGACGTATATATATATCCTGTTATGTATAATATATGGAAGATTATATAATATATGAGTGACGATATGCTGTGTGGAATGTATATGAAAAATATGGAACATTTTATATTATAGAAGTGAGAATATGAACAGTGAAATGTCTAATGTATATATATATTACCTCTTGGCATGAAAGATCAAATTGCTGAAGTGATTCTGCATCATCTTGGTAATGTGTCACAGAGAAGCTAGAATATGTTGAAGCGTTCTTTACTTTGTTTCTTGTCAACCGCATTATCATTCTCTTTTCTATGAGTTCATTTAGTTTTGGAGGAAAAGAATGTGGTCGTCCAGTCTTCATTTTTTGAAGAATAACAATTTTTATTAGAATATAAAAATAATAATATCTAATATATAAAATGTCACTATTATAATGACGTGAAAAATAGGTGTTATTATGCAAATTACCTTTTGCACCTAATCTAGTTGGTCTTTAGCCGATGTGTGCAAGAGCTTTTTTATGTGGAGATAAAAAAAAACAACTGATATTTTGCCTGTCATCAGAAATCTTATAATGGACTTTGAACCTACAAAAGCAAAATATTGTTGAGAATAATACTAAATATAAGACATGAGCAGTATATATTAACTGAATTATAAATTATTGAATTTAGTGGTGTGACTTACTTTAGCTGAAAGGACTCCATATTTTTCTTGCATCCATAGCAATATTGTTGTCCACATTTGCTTCTTGGTTTCGAGCTGCATTTGATACAACCATAATACCACCAACCAAAACTTGTTTCTAATCTCTTCACTTGGCCCAAGACAGTACATGCAAAAGTCTTTGGATAAAATTAATCAGTGTAATTTGTCTGAGATTGGCAACTTTGAAGTTATCAGTTGAAATGAATGGTTTTTCACTTACTTCATTGTGACGAGGCATACTGGAAATAGTAATTCTATTTGTTGATACAAGCAAATCAGGGACTGATGAATCTGGATCAAATATTTCAATGAATTGAGGGTGCTGTCTGGATGAAGTTTTAACTCTGGATACAGATAATATGATACAAATGAGAAAGTGAATTGGAATGATATAACACAATTGGTTGTGAATTCCTCCCATTATGAAACAATATTGTTATGACAAGTTTCCATCCCTCAAACTTGGGACTTTCAACCTGGAGGTAATTTTGAGAGGGTTACCTATAGAGAAGTTCTCTGGCTTCTGGGATGCGTGGGTTGATCTCAATTGTTGTTATTGACCACCAATTAGTTATGTGGAGTTCACTTGTTCTTGTTATTTTGACCCTTGCAAATTGAAGCGATACAACTGTTGGTGTTTCGAAGTTATCTTTTTTGCTGTAGTAAGCTTTTGCTGCAGATTCTCTGAACAAAGTGCACTTTACTTGATTGTTTCTGTATTTCATGAAAATAAAGTTAGAAATGTTTATAAAAGGAATGAAATGAGATGAAAGTAAAAGAGCTCTAAGAAAGGAGAGAACTAATGTAGTAACTCATTATCTACAATAGAAAACATCAATTTGTGTTGTGATTTGTTGTTGATATGTACTTGTTCCAAAGGACTCAAAGTTTTCAGCAATCCAACGACATCTGATAGTAAAACTAGATATAAGACTCCAAGGTATTTAAAGAAATACTTCATTAATTAGTATAGCAAATTTCTAAAATCATACCAATTAAAACATCGAAGCTTTGTCTGATGTTCAGAATGTTGGTGATAGGAACAAATGAATAGCAGTTCCCCGGAAGATGGTAAACTATTTCTTCGAAGTGGGTGTATTGATTAAATGTCAATTTATATGGGTGTGTGGTAGTTTTAACCTGCATTGTATTTTTAGTGACACGAAAATTTTCAATTTCATATGTTTTTCCTTCTGTTAGCTGAGGATTATATTGCCTGATTAGCTTGGGTGCAAGAATAACAGCGTGAATTTTATTTCTCTGCATCATTAATGACTTCAGTTAGGAAGAATTTCTGGTAGAGTTTTTTTATTCAAAAAAGTTCCTACTGAATAAGAGCTAATAGAGTCTAGGGCTCTTACTTGTTCATCCATCAGAATCATGCAAAAGCGAGTAATTCTCTCAGAGTTTTGTTCATCAGTGACCATCCATTTCCTGATTATCTTTACACGAAGCCTCCATGTTTCTCTTGTTGTGTCGATGTCTTCAATGAGATCGTAGGTAGATATATCCATCGCTTTTTACATGTGTGAAAGTGCTAATGTAGTTGAAGGTAGTGAATTATAGGTGTGTCTTTCTTTATATTTCCTGTTAATTTTATTTTGTCTAAGTTGGTGCTCAAATACTGTTCATCAAAGATATTTTTAAATGCAAACAAATACAAAGTCATATATAATAAAAATAATTGAATTAATTTTTTTGGTATAATTAAATTAATATTTAATCAATATAGTAAAGTTGTAATGATCTCTTTAAAGTCGTTTTAATACAAGCGATTGGTATATATATATATTTATATTGAATTTAATGAGAGTAAATGTTTATTAAAGTGAAAATAAAATTATGCTCAGGTTATAATTAATATAATTGGATTCTTTGGTAGAAGACAACTATTAAACTTTGGAAGTTATTGTAACATTGTTTTTGAGATCAATGGGAAGTTGAATTTTTTTCATTGTTAGAAGGTTGAGGCTTGTGTTTCTATTTAACAAAATATACTAAATAAAATTAGATATTACGGAGTAAAAGAAACATCTTAGGATTTTAAATAAAAAGTATTTTAAATTAGAATTACTAGTTGAAAATTTATTTAAAAATGTTTAAGTTAAGCCTTGAATGGAAAATAATTTTGTTCCTAGGTTATTTGTTTTACTTGCTGTTATGAATTATGAAATTGGGAAAAGAAAGTAAAATGTTATAGTGTGAATTGGTCACATGCTAATAAAATAAGTTCATATTGACAAAGTGAAAAAGTTGAAAGCAATGCTATAATTGATGTATATATTTATCTGTGGTTCTCATAAAAAAAAAATATTTATCTGTGGTCAATTTGTATTGTCTTTTCATGTTACAGCAATTTGAGTTTTGTAATTATGTGTTGCAATGTATGGTGTACAAAGGCGATAAAATTCAAGTATTGACGCTGCAACTTTTTATAAAGCTGATTGAAATTTTGAAATGATCAGTTATATTTTTTTATTTGATTTACTTTTCATTTTTTAAAACATGTACCACTTTAGAATTATTATATTATTATTTTCTGTTGTGTTTTCCGGACTAGATTTCTTTGGAATCTACTGTCTGTTTGGTTTTTTTTTTTTGAAATCAAATTATGTTTTTTAATTATAATTTTTTAAGAAAATATGTTTAACTAAGTGTATGATAGAAACCTTGATACATGTATGAGTGTATTTATGCATATTAAGACAATTCTATTAATTTTTTTCTGGTAGAAACACGATAAACGTCCTATAGGATTTTTCCTACTAAGTTTTTGAATGAGACACATGAAGGGGAGTGTTATGAAGAATTTGAATATTCATATAAAATATTCTCTATCTAGAATTGAGTCATATTTTTTATTTATTTTATTTAATTAATTATTATCCTCTTTATGATTAAGACCCATTCTAGTGTTAGGGCCCATGATTTCGTGCATAAATATATTTTGATGGCTGTATAATAAACACTTGCTTTTAGTTTTTCATATTTTCTTCTATCTCAATTTCTCTCTATATCATATAGTTCATTTTTTCTATTTTCTATTTTATTTCATGACACATACAAAATTATAACAAAGTTTTAATTTTAATTGAAAACTTAAGTTTCACATTTTTTGAGACAGATGGAAATCGGAACAAATAAATTACATTTTTGCACCTTTTTTCCGAAAAAAAAACCTGAAAGCTTTAGAAAATAAACAAAGCTCTAATTGAAATATCATTTAAATTTGGCTCTTTGTTTTTTCAGCATTAAATTGGCCGTTGCAATGTTATTGCATCTATTAGGTTAATGCTAAAAATGTCAATGTGGTGAATATTTTCAAATATAATTGATTCATATAATGAATTTGTAAAAGATGTACTTTATTTTCACATTTGGAAATATTTTCCTGATATAAAAATAACTAAAAATTATGATATTTAATTGGTTAAAAATTTTTTACTTTATAAATCAACAATTTAAATCATACGTTATGGATTTGATTGTAGTTAAAAAATTTATGAATTTGTAAATCTTATTAATTTTATTTAGTAAGCAACGTAAATCATTTTTTCTAAAATTTTTAAATTGAATAAAAATAACAATGAAAGAGTAAAATCTGCTTTAATGGGCAATTTATGGTTTTTTTTATTTATATACATAACATCAATGGTAGTAGTACACGTGGCGAATGTAGGGATAAGCATTTGAAAGTGGAAATGTTTGTTGACATCATTGACGAGAAAGAGGCGGCAATATGTAGTTGATATCACATTTATTGAGGTCAGTACGAAGTATACCTAGTATGCTATTTAGCTTTCATTTGCCTAGGACATGAAACAAAGTCTCAGGAAGTTTCTTGCACCTGGAAAAATTCGCTTTCGCTGTACTTTTGGTAGACGTCTAGTGCACTAGGAAAAAGCTATTATTAATAATCAGTAAACTTGTAAATACAGTAATAACCACATTATAAATATTTGATTTTATAAATAACTATTGATTACTAAAATCATGATTTTTTTGTCCTATATAATTTTAAATGCAAGCACAAGAATTTTACACCTGTTGCTTAAAAATACGGAGTTTATTACTTGCACAATGTGAAGCAAGCACACAATAAATAATGTAATATTTAAAAAAAAATTTAGTTTCTTTATTATGGGTATGCATCAATATAAATATTTTTAATATATATAAATGTATATGTGAAGCATAATTTTATCTTTGTGGCTACCAACCGCTTATGAAAATTCAATAATCCCTTGGGTGTTCACAAATGTCTTCAATATCAAAACTATAAAGAAGCATAATTTCTCAAATATCCAATTGTACGCAGAAATCCCAATTTTTTGTTAGTTTTGATGCTTAAATTTAACTCCTACTCATTTGGCATATGTCATACACCTTCCATGTCTCAATTTCAGCTTGCCAAAATAATCAAGTTCAGTCATATTAACAGCATTTATAATTTATTTTTATAATTATAATATTATTATAGCATATAAGTTCCAATACTTAATAGTTCTAACATTTTAAACACTTAGTTCTTAATTAAGCTTGCAATAACAAGGCATACTTGATAATGTCAACAATTCCATAATGCAAATAGACCTTTCACCAATAATTAATTCCTTTTCATGCTCAGGTTGGCTTTCTTTTGTTAATAATAAAGCAAACATGGTGTTGCAAGTTGTTTTGACTAGATGATAGATGGCCTAAAGCAATTAAATCTAAACCATCAATGCCACATAAAGCAAGCATAGAGTAATTAGTGATTCTATTAAAGTCTCAATGCAATAAAATAGATTTAGAAGAAAGAAATGGTATATGCCCATGAATACTTACTTGCTCAATATTCATGTCAATAATTATATTAATCTTCAAAAGGGTTTTATCATTAGAGTTGCTTCTTGCTGATTAAGTGGTTAGTTTCTTTTTTCTTTTTTTAATCTCTTGGCCAGTAAGTTATTAGTTTAATTCTTTTTCCTTTTGCCTGAAAATTTATAGTTTAATTCAGAAAGATTTTATGTATATAAAAAAGTTTCCTTTGTGCAGCTGCTCAAGTGGATTTGTATTTTTTTTTTTGTTCTTTGAATCTGTATTTCTTATGGCAAAGTATACATTATCCGTGTCCCTCACTGAAAGTTAGAAAAATGGTAAGTAAAGCTAAATGACTTTGTTTTTAGAAAAATGGTAAGTAAAGCTAAATGACTTTGTTTAGTAGGAACTTAAACTCATAATATAAATAAATTATTAATTATTAATGAAGGCAATGGGCAATGAACTTATTTGAACCGTACAATGAAATTTTACCCGTACCGATAATAAAATATTTTATTATTATTACCTAATAATAGAAAAGGTAGCAATAATTATTATTTATTCCTTCTACTGCAACCATGGTTAGGAATGCCAAGCTACTCTCTATATATCAATTATTTCCTTCTGTAAGACTTAATTGATATATTTTATCATTAAAAGATCAAACTGAGAAAATAGTATTTTTTTTCGGGATTAAACCATTGACTTAGTTTTGTCGGTCTAGTAAAATCTCTTGTTCTTTAATTTTTATTAAGAATTTCCTTTCTTGTTCTGCAACCTTGAACTATTTCAAATTGACAATTCCTAAAGGAAACGCTTTTAAGAGCTTATGTGACTAATGTTCATAACGTCACAAGTTTTAACTTTTACGATCACAATTTCATTTCAAAGGAAACGACAAGAAAGCTAAATAAATCCAAATCAGGAAAAATTAAATTTCATTAAAAAAGAAAACACTTACTGTAACTTCCTCGATCTTTGAATTCGACAACCGCACTTTCCTTCCTCCAAGAACAGGATCAATCGTGATTCTAAGTACTTGGCCTAGCACTTCTTATTGGTTAGATTGGTGAATCAATTCAACCAGATTTTGTAGATCCAATTCTTAGCATTGTACATGTATAAAGCCGAATTGGTTGAAGGCACTTGTTATCAATCCTAAACTTCGGAAAGAAAACTTGCAAAATAAACACCTAATATTGAAGCAATGGTTCCACATACTTGGTTTGTAATGATCTTCAAGCGTTGTGAATGAAATGTCAAAATCATGTAATAAATAATCAACTTTACTGGAGTCCCACCAGAAAAGTAATCTTGATTGCTGAGTTTTATGCAAAATTTGAAACCAAGAAAACTCAAAATAATAAAGATATGCAATAATTTACCCATAGCACTAAACACTTTCAACTTGCTTATCCTTCACTTGCCCATGAAACAATGATGGTTAATGATTATCAACAAATAGAAAATGCTATAAGAGGATCGAACAAAGCAAAAAGTGTAAAACAGGCTAAACTTTATCAAATATCAATATAATAAATTGAAGGAGAACTTCGTACAATAAAATCAAGGAAAAATTCATAGAAAAAAATGCAAAGCAAGAAAGGAAACTTCGTAGCAAAAAAAGAAAAGAATGACTGGTTAAATAGTTTATAAGGAGAGTCCACATGTTGACAAATTGGTACAGAAGAAAGTTTACAGAAAGAAAGGGAAAAAAAAATATATAAAAGATTTTTATACAATGAAAGTAATAGTAAAATGAGTCTAGATGAATAGTGGTGCATATGTTCGCTTCTTATGTTATATTGATTGATGATTGACAACACCCAAAAATCATACAAGAAACCCGAAGCGGGCTTGAGCGGTGTCCATTAGCGTTTTACCAGGGAATGAAGGATCAAGTCACAAAGAATAGTTTCACAAAAGAATCCGATTTTAGACATTTGACCAAAAACTCGGCAGAAAGAAGCCTATTTGGGGACTGTATAATCATAAAACAGCTAGCTATATACACGAGAACATTATAAATTACCCAAAAATAAATTCTTCCCGGTATGTTCCCTAGGAATAAGTTCAAGGTTGAAACTAAACTCAGTGGCGGGTATCACTTGTTAGACCATTGAAATTCTATTTCTAAATTCCTTGAAGGACCACTTTTACTTTCTGGCAATAGAGTGTACTCTCCAGCTACTGATCCCAGCATTACGACCCGATCAATCTGGATTGTCACTTTCCCAAATGAACTCTGTCATCAGATAAAAAAAGAGGCCAAATATTAGTCTTGCGGCCAGCGGCCCAAAAATAAAAAAATTGAACACCCCGCGTTCACTTTGTAGTGTCTTTTACGACACTTACCTTTCCCATTTTGCTCTTATTTTTGCAAGAAATATAAAGTTTCTGACCTTTCGGAGGACTCTCAAAAGACCATGAAAAGCTCTCATCCCACTCCGGATTTGGGCCAGTAGAGACCACCTGTTCAAGATAATTTCTTAGGTATCATCATATTCACTTTGCCAAGGAACAGATACTCCAAACACAGACGTATTAATCATGTAAAGTTTTATTGAGAAAAAAGAGATAAAAAAACTACATAACAATATTCGCATGCGACAATGATCTTTGCCTAATATCAAACAGTCACATATTTTCAAGGTGCAAATCATAAACTTAAATCTTTAACTTCAATATAGCCTAGAAAAGTGGCTCCATGTAAAGATGCTCAACAGGGGAGTGACAAGAACTTGAAAACTATGTTACTTCCATATCCATAAAGTAGCAAATCTGTAATTAAGTCAATCCATTTTGTGGGAAAATGGAAGATCAGATGAAGAGAAAAAAGGTTTAATATGGATTCTTCATTCTACACATGGTAGCATCCATTAACAGCTAAAAAACTTCCCCCACCCCGTACCCCCAACCCTCCCATCCTTTTCCACCCACACTTGCACAAAGTAAGAAAAAAAATTTACCTTGGTTTGCCTTGGAGGAGTGTTGCCAAGTGTAAGCTTGCAGTAAACACTTGGGTTTCCAACGGACTGTTTAATATTGTTGGCCCGCTTGATGATCACAACCAATGTCCCAGGCAAGCATTGCAATAAAAACTCTGCCTTCTCCTGAAACCGAGGTGGACCAGACTGGATTAAGTGCTGCAGCAGGGGAATAGCATCTGCAGCAGCTATTGACTGAGCTCTTGAAACTTCTGCTGGGCATGCCGACCAAGCTTGTCCGAGCAGAAAAAGGGCATCCAAGGCAGCTTCTTGGGTGGCCTCTGATCCTGTCTTTAAGGATGTGACTAGATGAGGAATGCTTAGAGTCGCTGGTTCAGATGCTCTCAACCGTGGAAAGTTGCCAAAAAGAGATGTTAAGGCTTTCAGATACTCATCATTTATAGTTCCAGTGGCCCATAAATCCTTTTCAATAGCAGCTGCAAGACAACAGAAACTTTGTTATACAGTTCGCTGGAATAAAAAACAAGGCCCTCAATCAGCCTAACAGCAAACTCTGCATGATAAGTGAAGGAAAACTCACCAGTTATTGCCCTGACTGTTTCACTAGAAGCATACTCTTGAATAGTATGATTAGAGAAGAGGAGTTTAATAAACATTGCAGCCTGAATAGAGGTTTCTGGGTCACTTGAGCCTATCAGATCCAACACAACCTGAACACCACCAGCCTCGGCAACTGCTCTTTTATTTGATCGACTGTACATTACAAGGTTTTGCAAAGCACATATGGCTACAACTTTCATTTCTTCTGTAGGTTGGTCTTCAAGCACATTAACTAAAGCACGGCAAGCTGAAACTGCATCAGTTGTCCGAGCAAGACCCTCATTCTGAAAGAGATCACCAAGAGCCAAAGTTGCCAATAATCTTGCCTGCTTTGCTTGGGTTTGTGGATCCAAGAGGTACTGGGATAATGGCAAGATGGCTGATTTAGTAACTTTTGTTTCTCTGATCTTTACATTGTTCAGCAATACTTCCAAGAGTCTTGCAGCAGTTTCCTCACACTGATGAGATCTTAGAAGCTCTAAGAGTGCCTCTATGGCACCGCTTTCAGCCATTGCCTCTGCACTAGTCTCATCATCACTTTCCAACACCAGAAGTGCATTTAATGCACCAACAACTGTGCTCTCTGAGCCGGAATGAAGCAACCTTACCAATACAGCAACAGGCACTTCCAAGTAAAATTCAGAACTAAATTGCAGAATACTTGACAAAACTGTGGCAGCAGACTCCCACAATGCATGAGGAAGGGAAGGATCAGCTTGCAATATCACTTTGGAAATTTCTATAACACCACCCTCTTTTGCAATTTCATTTAGCCATGTCAATGCAATGCTAACAAGAGCCTTTACAGCTCTCTGCTGCAAAATGTGTATCCCAGAATGAAGAACACGGATGAGAGGACCAATTACTTGTTGTGTCACAGGATCTTTCTGGAGGTGTTCTTCTAGAAGTAGATGTGAGAGAAGCTCAGCAGCCAACTGTTGCACAGCTAATATTGAGGAATCAAGCAAGGGGATAAGTGGTTCAATAGCTTGGTGAGAAGTCAGTGTATAGGCAGCACGACACTGTGGATGTTCCAAAATATTGACTAAAGCCTGCAATGCACTATGCTGTCCATCAGGTCCAAATTCTTGTTTTGTCAGCAGCAAAAATAGAGGTTCAACCACTTTAGCCGCAGAAGGTCCTTTAGCAATGCTAGCATTATTACTCAATATGCGCAGCAACTCTGCAAAAGCCACACAGAGGTAATCGGGTGCATCATGGAGGATGTCAAGTATGCTTTCAATAACTCCAGCTTTCACCATTTCCATTTTACAAGCAGGCCTATCTTTCCCTAACTTGACCAAAGCTCTAGAAGTGGCCTCATGAAGCACATAATTCTTACCATAAAGTAGCCCAACAAGTGGAATAACTGCACCATGTGCAGCAACTAATTCAGCCAGTTGCTCATCATCGACAAGCCTATCCAACGCACGGACAACTGAAAGCTGAGCAGGACTAAACTCAGTCACAAGAAGGGCAACTAGAGGTTCAACACAGCGTGCTGCACCCATCGTGGACCGTATACTTGTATTTCCAAAAAGAGCACAACATAATTCAGCCGCGTCCCCTTTTAGATCCATTGAACAGTTTGATGAAAGGACCCTGCAAAGCACATCTACTGCATTCATTTCAACATCAGCAACAGCAAGTGCTCTTGATGGATTTTCACTCAGTAGCCTAACCAATGCAGCAATAGCAGCATGCTGCTCCCTCTCTAAACCAGTATTAAGAATCTCCACCAAGGGCTGTACAGCTTGTCGAGCAGTCTCTGCATTCCTAATGTGGTCAGCAGAGAACAAACTTTCCAATGCTTTTGCAGCACTGTACCTTGCACCTCTTCCTCCCAAACGTAGGACAGCCACAAGTTGTGTAACAGCTCCAAATGCTGACTCATGTCTCCGTATTTCAGCACTGCTAAACAGAATTCCCAATAGATCAGTAGCAGCTTCTTCAGTTGCATCTTGTAGGCCCAGTGAAAGATACTTAGTAAGTGCCTCTAAGGCTCCTGACTCTACCATTACAATTTTATTTGATGGACAATCTCTAGCAAGTTGAGTCAAAAGCCCAAGTGCTAAAAATGGTGCTCCTGGGCGATCTGGAATTGGCTTGAGCAGATCGACAAGAGCAGGTATTGCCTTCCGAGAAGTTGCACCAAGCCTTATGTCATCAACTCTAAATAACCTCTCAAGAGCAACTTGATCAGGATAGCGCACCAGAGAGAATTCTTCAGATAATTCCAGAAGATCCTGAATATCAATATCAGCACAGCCAAGCAAGGAAATAAGCCCACCAGCTGCCCCAGAATTAGCAACAGACAGAAGTGTTCCCCTGCTACCATTATAGACTAGGCTAGCTATTGATTGTGCAGCAAAATATCTATTTGCTGATTCCTCTGACTTAACTAAAGTAGCAAGTACTGGAATAGATTTCATGGTTGCATTTGCACGTATGATATCTCTGTCTTGAAATAATATTGCCAACAGCAAAGCAGAAACCCAGATGCTGCTATCTTCTTTATAGTCAATCTGCATGGTTACCATAGAGGAGCAAATGAGGGTTGATATACACAGAAATGATAACCAAACAACATTTTTTTTAAAACATCTGACAGTTGAAAGTTGTTGATTAGGTGGGGCATATTTTGGAACAATATTTGACACCAACAAATGACATCAAGTGCTAACAATTAAGCAAATGTTTACTAAGATCAGAATCAGATGCCATGTCTTGTACTTTCTCAATGACTGAAATCAAGTGGAAGATGGCACGTAAATACCTGGGTATATCGTGAGAAACAAACTGAAATCCTGTCAGTGAGAACCGCAATTGCTCCAGCTTCCATTATTGCAATTTTACTTTTTTCATCATGACAGGCGAGAACAGACAGTAACCATATAGCTAAGTTGGCACCACTTATAATGTTGGTTCCAGTATTGGATTCACCACTAATATTTTCATCTTTTGCATGCCTGCAGATACTGATGAGCTCCTCTTTGTCATCACCCTCGTTATCCAGGAAAGGCAGTTGGGAAACAAGCATACCAACAAGTGACTGAACAAGATCAGCACACACATTTGATTGACTGAGATCCTCAACTAGTCTCTGGTGATTTACTTTTGCAGTACAAATAAAAAGTGCAGCTCCCCCAATTCTGACCTTTACATTTCTGGAGCCGATTATTCTCTTAGCTATTGAACATACACATCCAGAGGCAGCAGCAATTGCATTTCCTAAAACAGCAGGCTGATCTCTGCATAATCGGGATAGAATCTCAACAGCTTTATCCTGAAATATTGGTGTTGAACCAGCAATAGACATGACTATTGGACTTATGCTTTCAGGGAATTCAGCCAAAACAGCCCATGTGGGTTTGATTCCTGCACTGGTCTCTTCTAACCTTGAAAGGACAGCAAGTGCTTCTAGAGCCTCTGATGAGGGAACAGATCCATCAGTAGCAGAACCTAAGAAAGAAACCAAAGCAAGAACAGTGCCAGCATGATTCACACAATCAGTCACAGCATCATCAACTTTTCGAGAATGTAAGAGGCGGGCAATTGCCGCTGCAGCAAGGGTTTTTCCAGAAATTGTGCCTTCTCGTAACACTCTAGTAGCAGGCAAGATAACTTCTTCTGCTACAGCTTTCTCTAAAATTTCACTATCCACAATAAGATTTGCTACAGCACACATTGCCTGCTCGGCAACTTCCAAAACTGAAGAGTTAGCGAGTGTAACAACGGGAGATAACACATCTTTAGCAGCAGCAGCTACATCCCTGTTTTCTTTGATGGAAAGGAATATTGCAGCCATACAGCGTGAAGACTCCATTAGGATGCTATCAGATTCAACATTGAGCAACTTCATGGCTGAATAAAGAGTTTTAACAGCAATGCTGCTTTCACGCACATCTTTTCTCATTTCAAAAATTCCTGCCAGTGCTGAAGCAGACTTGGCTTGAGTTTCTTCCTTGGGAGAGCTCAATATCTTAATCATTGTATCAACTGCATCACTGGCAGCACTACCTTCACGTAGAATGTCAGAAAGAGGAGCCACAGAAAGCATACTTCTCAAAGCATCCAAAACAAAAACCTTGGATTCAGGTAAATCACTAGTTAATAAGGCTGTAAGCTGACTGATAGTGGCTGTATCAGATTTATGAATTAAGTAATTTAAGGTCTTTGCAGCAATCTGCTTGCCATTTGGACTTCCGTTCTTCAATAGCCACAATAATGCAGGAACAGCATCAGCACTTTCAACACAAGCACGTATATCTTCACTATGATTGCACAGATTCCTTAAGATTGTTGCTGAATCTTCCTTTGCTTTAGCAGATCCTGTCTCCAAAATTTGAACAAGTGGAGGTATGCCACCACCAGCAGTAATGGCCCATTTACTCTCATCATTTTCATTAGACAGAAGGCAAAGCAAGGCAACTGCACATTCTTGCTGCTGTTCGGATGAAAGACCCAGAAGAGATATCAACAGCTGAACTCCCTCACGGCCTTGAAGTGCACCCCATAGACTTCCCTCATTATTGCATAGTGTCAAGAGAGCTTTTATAAGATCACCTTGCACTTCATTAGAAGACATTGTGATCAAACCAACAAGCAACCGTTTTGCATCAGAATTTGCAAGTTTAACTGAGAGTATGGGGTTGCCATACAAACTAGCTAGGGCTTCAATGGTTCTTTCCTGCACAAGAAAGGGAAACTGAGGTTTGAATTGCATGAGTAATGTTTGTTCAACTCCCAAAGGATCTGAAGCTCTAGTTGATTCAGCCTTATTGTCATATATCATAAGAGCTGAAGCTAAAGCCCCTAATGTATCAGCAATTTGGGTAGCTGAGGTGCATGATTCAAGGCTTTGACCAAGGCTGAAGACCACATAAGATAAACCACCAGAGATGTTTGCTAGAGCACACATGGCATTTTCCTGCAATGATTGAGCATACTCACCCCGCATGAATTCTTTGGAAGGAGCTATTGTAGCATTGATTAGAGCAGGGATGCCATTAGAATTAGCAATCTCCCGCCTCGCTTCTTTGCACTGGGCAGACAAAGATTTAAGAGCACCAGCTGCTTCAGCTCTAACAGGGGCATCATTACCAGGGCCTAGTAGTTTGAGGAGTTGTGTAGTCGCCTCTGCTTTCAAAACTTTAGAACAAATAGATGCATCCTCATTCATCATAGAGGCAAGTAAATAGCAGACATTTGATAAAGTGCTAGACTGTCCAGTTGTCAGCAACTTCATTAATATGTCCGCTCCTCCAGCTTTTATTGTTGAATTCCAGAATCCCTCAGTAGTGCTGGAGAGATTTTTTAATGCTCCAGTCAATAAACTGTCAACTACATTTCCGGTCTTCGCCCCCTTTTGAAGTTTTTCCCAGAGCACCAGTACAACTCCTTCAGTTGAAAAAATTTTTGATCCAACATGATCTTTTGCACCACCTTGAGAGACAGCATAAATAGTGTTTGCAGCAGCAACTTGACCTTCAGCTGAATTGGACTTGAGCAGACCAAGCAGTGGTGGAATGCATCCACCAAGTAAAACTTTCACTCTCAGTTCATTTTCTTTACAAAGGAAGCCCAATACAGCTGCTACCTGTATCTTCACACTCAATGGCCCTGACCGGAGAAGAGTAACAAGTACTGGGACTGCCTGAGAGTGAGATCCAACAGCACTAAAGGCATTTTCACGCATATCGATAAGCTCCAATAACAATTTCAAGGAATATTCTTTCTCTTGCACCAATGATGAGCTCTGACGGAGCTGCTCAATGCATTGGGCAACACTTGCTAATGTCCCATCTGGATCCTCCATGCTGTTACTCTGCTCTCTGCAACCGGTTGAGCACATACAATTTTAGAGGACTAAAAGTTATGCTCAAACATCATATTCCATAATTCATAGACTGATGCATCAACTTAGATAGTTCTTAACCTTACTGTCACTAATGGCATTTCAGTACTATAAGCAGCATAAGGATTACCTTACTTGGAAACAAGCATATAAATATTAAAGCACAAAATATGCCAAACTCCAGCAATTAAAGCCTTTATTCAAGCCTCCTTGCAGCAAACAATTGATTCAATTATTTTTTTAAGGCTGTAAACGATTCCTTCATTACAAAATATCTAGGCATATTTGAGTTTGTGACCAACCTTAACCGCATTTTCAGAACAGAATGTGGAGTGGAGGGTTCTGAGTCATGAGCCTTCACCTCACCATTTTTTTCCTGAAATTAAAAGAACAATATTAAAGACTGTCGAAGGGTATGACCATACAACCCTAAATAATTCAATTTACTAACTGAATAAATATAATGGAAACAAGAAATATAATCAAAAGCATGACACCAGCATATTAGATGCAACGTATATATAAATCAGCCTAAATGTCCCAATAACTTTTTTCTTTTGCCTTTTTGTTTCTCCGGTTAATCGCGCAAATCTAGTTATTTTGAACCAGTGATTTTAACTATTGCCCCTGTTCATAAAGAGAAGGAGGGATGGAATATTAGGTTCCAATAGAAAGGGAGAGAAGAAATAAGAAATAAGAGGTTAAACAAAATATAGGTGAAGCCACGGCATATCAAAACTTAATTAGATTTCCTTTTCCAGGATATAAATAAAACTTAACTAATAAACAAATAAAAAATTTTGCTTCATTACAATTGATCGTTAACCATTTAGGACTGCAACTAATTGAGCAAAAATACAGGGAGATCTGAAATGGAATAACAACCATATAACAACATGGATTACTGAGCAAACATTTTATCCACTCATTAAGATAACTTCAAAAGGGCAAAACACATATAGACTAATAGCACCAGTATTTTTTCATTTTTCAGTTTTGCCCTGCATCACTCTTTCAATGCCAAGATGCGAGTATGAAATTGAATATTTCTCGCCAACTTTAGAATATTATTTAACTGTATGCATCTCAATTAAAAAATGTCACATAAAAGTTTCTAGGGACAAAAGGATATATAGACACAGCAGAAAACAACACTCTAATAGTTGCCAGATTAAAAATAGCTGTATTTCATTAGACTTGCACGATTCCCAGTCAGACATTCTACATTCTAGAATGAATTAGATCAAGGAGAGCATACCTTGATACCAAATATCGAAATATAGTTACTGACAGGACACTATTGGATAATTGAATGATGACATAGACATTGGGAGGGAGGAGGAGGAGAGGGGGGAGGGGGGGGATTACAGATTTGAATGAGTACCATGTCATTAGCAGCAAGGCTGCTGCCATTGTTGGCATTCAACCTCCAAGCCAGTGTAGTCGCCAGCTTCACTTTAGTTGAAACTTGAAACTCCCACGTAGTCAGTAGATTAATGCAGGAGACAGTCCCTCTCCAGATCTAGATTCTAGACTGGAGGGACAGTCGGAGCATCAGAGCCTCCGGCTGAATAACAATATAGGTAATTAGAGATAGCTTCAACGATGGAATGTAGATCAGAAATCAGTCATGAATTATAGAGCGTAATTAACTGAAATATCCAATGCAATAACCCAATTCTGCGCTGGTACTTGCACCAAATATAAGGCTATGAAGAGCGAAGCATGAACGAATAAAAGACTCATGCGGACGGTAGACCCTAATAAACAAATATGACATTAAAGAAAGAATCATATCAACTGATGCAGCAGAAGCTGCATTTCCGAAATGGTTTGTCTATTTATCATCCACCTGCACTTCGAAAACATATCGCTGCATTGAGACTTTCCACAAGGAAACGGGATAAACAAATAATGAAAATGGAGTATGCAAGCTTCCATCTTGGTTTTGCCAGTGAGCAATCCGAGAGAAATGTGACCAAATCATACGAAAATCTGAGTGCTATAATACACTAGACTGAAATTCGATGAGTTTCAATTGCCAAAGAAACGAACTCGAAAACTCAGCGTTTAGTTAATGAAAGATCAAATCGCTTAGGACGAAATGCGAGAAATGCACAAATCAGTAGTAAGTTCACCATTGTTATCATGCAGAACAGGGGAAGACTAAATGGAGAGATGGAGACAGCGGCTGAAGAGACGAGTGAGCTATGTGACGCATCTACTGGTTTCGTAGGAGAAGGGAGCATGAAGAATATGGAGGAGATAACGGAAAAGAGAAATGACGATGACAGGCCCTTTTGGTAGGAAAAATAATGATTTTATGCGCTTTTTTTTTTCGTAGTTTAGCGTTACGTTTTCATTTTTATTGAAACAGTGTAAGCGTGTGTGAGAGGGGAAGTTGTTTCAGTCGTTTTCACCGTCTTGTCTCGCCGTCATGGGACAGGACCACCGACAGCTTCAACCTCACGTAGCGGCTTCGCCTTTCACCTTTTGGTGGGGTTTAGATTCGCCACTATCGGTAATGGACAAAATCCATTCATTCTTGTTCGGAGAGTCATCCAAATCAGGTAAGGGTTTGCTTCGTTCAGGAGCGAAATAGATAGAGGACTTCTAAAATTTTTTCATTTAGCAAAAATGAAGAGAAGGAGATTTGAAAATTTTAAACGAAATCTTTTTAATTTAGGAAGGAATTAAATGCAATTAAATAATAATTACTCCATGTCCCAAAAAAAATCTCAGAGAGAAAAATAAAAAGATGGGGGAGAGGATTTCCCTCTTTAAACTCTTAATCAAATACAACCTAAATCACATTATTTATAAAGCGTGTTTAATTAGTAATAATTAAACATTATCACAACAAAATTTCAGCATGATTGAGTACTCCTTCCATGGGTAAGCATCCAACAATGCTCATTCGTCAACTTTATATGATAAGAATATTTCTATCAAGCATAAACTCTATTATAAGTCATAAAGCTTATAAATCTATTCTCATGTTTTTTTTATTTATAATTTGGGAGTGAGTTCTTGAATTTAGAAAAAACCCACAAATAGAATAAGAAAAAGAAAGAGTCTACTTCTAATTTGAATGAAGAAAAAAGATATTGTTTCCAAGGATATCAATTGTTAAAATTTGAAGCAATTGCTTCTTTCGATAAATGCATGAAAGAGCATTTCAAGTAATGAATATTAGTAGGATTTCGAAATGAAAAAACACCCTTTCTATCAAAACACAAAATATCAAATAATTTGAAAAAAAGAATTCTTGAATTCTTTATGTTTTCTTTTTAAAGAAAGCATTCATTTTTCAGTTCTTTTTTTTTTTTCAAAATACTTCAATTGGTACATGTAAGAAATAGGTCAATTTTGCCGTTTTTTGTTCAATTTCTCACGGAGTCAAATTCTCATCAGTACAGGTCAAGGGAATGACACCCCATCCTCTTATTTCCATATAAAGAACACGATAAGTATAAATACCCTCTTTAACTTCTATTCTGATTGACTGAATGTCTTTCATTAAGAATTGGAGAAAGATACGACGATTTTTTGCAGGAAATTCCCAACAAAAAATACACACTATTCCCTCTTTTCTATCGAATCGATCATAACCACTACCTACATTCCACGAAATTATGCACCACAAATAGGAGCTAATAAAGAGACCAGCAATTCCATAGAAAGACATCACGATCCCTTGTGGAAAAAAAAGAATTTGCTGAGACGGAAATAAAGATAGCAAATTCCTACCAAAATAACTCGAAGTTCTAACCAATAAGAATCCTAATGAACCTAAAAAATGGATAAAGGCCCATTAGAAATTACTTGTTTTTCGAGACCCCATTATAAGTTCTATTCTTATACGATGTGATCGTCAACCCATATTAGATCCAGTTGTGTTTTTTTGGAATTGGGATAATAACCCAACCAAATGAATTTGACTTTACTTTTCCTTGTTTGCAAAGTAACTCTCATCAACTAGCACTATTTTTATGTAAACCTTTAGGAGTAATTCATCGAATTGCTTCTAGATCTAAAAAAAATGAATGAGATTTGTCCCTATTGCTACCCATATCTAAAAATTCTAGTCTTTTTGAACATGGAGAAATAAAGAAGCCATTGCAATTACCGAAAATACTAGGCCCACTAAAGGCACAAAAATAGAGGGTAAGTTGCTAAGAGTTGTCATAGAATATTTACCTTGATTTAATATTTGTTCCGGTTATTTTTTTAGTTTTTTTGTTATTGTTCTATTCATTTTTTTACCTGTTATTGTTATATTGTTATAAAGAGATTTTATAATCACTAGAATTCATATATACTTATACCAAGTATATTTTCATATAGAAATCTATATAGAATAGAATTCCATATGGAATTCTATTAAGTATATATAAATGAGTATATACAATAAATAAGAATAGAATTCTATAATTAAGTAGAATTATTAATATTGAATATTAATAATTAAGTAGATGTAGATTAAGTAGAAAAAAGAAAAAAGAAATTTGAATCAAAAGAATATTAATTCAATTCAAATTAATATTAATAAAAAAATTTAATAATTTAAAGCTCTACTTGATTTTGATTTAATTTTGAGTCAAAAGAAAGAAAGCATGGAGCTGAAATAACTCACTAAGAACACCCTATAAAGGATTACACGGTACGATTAAATCAAATAAGCCCTTATAAAATAAATATTTAGCCACTTGTGAACCTTCAGGTACTGTTTTATTCAATATTTACTCAATTACTCTTTTACTCGCAAATGCAATTACTGACAAGAATTAGATTATATTTGGCTGCAAGATGAAGAAAGTGAACAGACAGAAGACCTCTTCTTGTTGGATTTCTCTTTGATTTTCTTATTATTAATTTCAGGACCTTCCTAAAAGACGCATATGGCAGGTTTAAAATGTTCTCTTGAGGTCTTGAGAGAATGTTTTGTTTTGGTTTTGTAGCATCATAGGTCAAGGTGACAGGAAGTCTATTGTTCTTTTTTTTTTTTATTTCTGTATAGCAAGTGTGATAGGTTCACGTGTCCTCAATCTATTTCATCTCCTCTGTTGCATACTGTTTGGGACGATATTTATGCTATGCTTAGACCTTTTATGGCTGTTGGATTGGGTTGTCTTTGTCACATATGGTTAGGTTGGTGGAATAACATAGTGAATAGGAATGCATATTTGTTCTGTATAACTTCAGTAAAATAATACAACTTGCCTGTTTGTAAATTAAAAGAAGATATCATTGATAGGGGATTGTAACTACAGATTATCACGGAGACTCATCATTGGCTGCTTTAGTATTATATAGGGAGGGAAAGTAACAATGGACCAGAAAACTCAGAATAAAACAAATGCCGTATGATCTACGAATTCTGTAATTCTAGCAAACATGGAGTAGGAAAAATATCAAATGTAGATTTATCCAATTTAAACAAAACAGAGATAGGCCTAAATTGCTGTCCCTCGTAAGAAAGAAATAAGCCTGCGCTGCTAGTGAATTGCAACAAATTCTTCCCTAGATGGCAAATATTTAGGGAAAAAATGGACGAGGAAATTAATGTAAAAGAAAATCGTCTACTAGATCTAATCATAGGGCGAGGCACAAACTTAGTCGTTTAAGTTTACATAAATTTGAGTCTGAAACCTAACTTGAAACTCATAAATCCACCTATAAATCAAGTCTAGTAATGAAATAGAAATATGCTGCAAATTCAAAGCACTGATGCTGCGAGGCATTTGGCACTCAATTATTCTGTTCTGTTGGCCTCAGGTATTTATTGAATTTATCCGCAGCAAACACTTAAATTTTCTCAATCATCCAAAAAGGGGAGGGGAGCGGGGAATTTAACAGAGCCTAACATCATTCCAGCTGTTGGAGTTACATACATATATATATGACAGGAAAAAATATATAATCAGCCATTTCAGCTGATATGAAAGTGAAGGTTAACTTGTGTTCCTTTGAGTTGAAAATAATTCCAGCAGGCAACATTGAGAGAATCAAATAATCTTTGCGAGCTTAGGTATTAAAGCAATATGGTTCTGTGAATATTCCAAAGTTGAGATTTACGTAAGGCTAACGGACGAGGCATAAGATTTTAGAAGAGTTAAAGCCTGCTCGGTAATAGCCCTGTTTCTTGCTTGCCTCACCCAATCCGCAACAATTTCTGCAGCTTGTGTGCCTCTGACACTTTCTTCTAGAACATCTGCTGCTTCAGCGAGTTTTCCTTCCGCCAAGTAAGACTCAACTTTTTTTAAAATGGATTCAATCCCATCACCTGACTGATCAGTTTCCCTAACCTGAATACAAGTCAGAGGCGAACATAAATTTACATATGATGATCTAGGATGTACTTGATAGAAATGAAATGGGAGAAGTGAAGGAATCACAATTAAAAGAGTCAATGGTCAAAGCAAAATGCCTAAATTTTTCTTCCATTTTCACAACTACCAAGCACAGCCTTAAATGGCAAGTTTGTGATTTGCCAACTATCTACATACCTTTAACCAGGATGCTACATGTGCCAAAGAATGTGCCAGTATACCTCCACCTCCAGGTGGAAAGAAGCTGAAGTGCTGTATTGAGCCTTTTAAAGCGTCAAACTGTGAAAGAACAGGAGCAAATTAGAAACATTCATGATTGAAATTCCAATTAGATAATTCATGCCCGACTCCAAAATGGACATTTCAACAGACCAGTCCAACATCAGTGCTACAAATATCGTTCTATAATTTCCAGAAATTGTTTCAGTAATCAAGCTAACTGTTTTGTGAAAATATATATATATATATATATATATATTAATCACTGAGGAAGCTTCAAAAGATATAACATGTTACAGAATGTCAAAGGCATAAGGTATAAGATTGGTCACTGATATGGAAAATGATGAAATCAATATGCAGGGAAACTATAATCATACTATGAGCATCCAGCCAGTCCAGAACCTTCGAACAGATCCTCAGGACTTCTGAATCTTGAGTTCTGAAAATATACCTATGAATAATTGCTAGAGAATGGAACTCAAACTGGGGGACATATGTATATCAGTGTTTACTGCATTTTTAATCATTGCATCAAAACAATAACATGTAAATACTTACTAAAAAATTTGGTTACATATCTAGGGGTTCCAGCTATACAATAGTGAGACATAATACAACCGTTCAGAAATTTCATGCCAAACCATGCAAATCATAGAGTTCTATGTTACTTATATAAGAAAATTGCCTTCTGTTTTAACAGCAACTGTGTGTATGTGCCACTATTCTTCGTCTCTTCAGGAAGGGATGCTAGCACCAAACGCAAAATTGAATCTTTATCTACGCCTTCAAGATAACACTGCAAAGACGCAACTTCTTTATGAATAGGCAATCCTTTTGACAGTGCATCTTCCAAGGCAAGTGCTCCCTGCAAGATCCAAGCGTGAGTAATAAGAAACTGCTAGGCAAGACGGCAAAATTTTATTAAAATACTGAATAATCACCTTGAGCCTTTAGGCTCTTCTATAAAAGAAAGAGAGAACAGCATGAAAAAGTTTAGGGAAACAATTTACCATAGAAAAATGGTTTGCAGCATGACTTTGACGAGCTTCTTCAGATCGAGCATAAAATGCTTTGTACAAGGCATCTATCTAGAATTAGAGGAAAAGAAAATTTTATTGGCTGATAAATAATATAGATAAATGGAAGAAAATGAATAAGTATGACGGATAAACAAGTATAAATATAAATCCAAAACAACCCTCTCTAACCAAGGAACAACATTATCTATCGAAAAGTAAAACCAGTGTTTTGTCATTTTCATTAACAAATGTCCTTCGATAAATGCTTAGAAGCATATATTTTGAATAACACAACAAATTTCCAAACAATTTCAGTACAGACAAACCCTATTTGTATGACAAGACATTCAAACAAGGAAAATAATGGTTTCTGTCATAATATGGTGACCAGTCCACATTTGGCACAAGGAATAACACTGTCCCAAATAAAACTATTGCAGTGATTCATCTTCTGAAAAAGCACCCCAGGCCCAAGGACTGCTTAATATTAAGGCAAGAATTTAACTTCTTGTCACCATTCTTTCACGGAGTCATCCGTAGACAATGTCAACATTTCCCTAGGTTTACTGAAAGGTGTGTAATTAAAAAGGAGATGATTGAAACAGAATAGTAGGTAGGCTGTTATTTGTATTCTTATAGTCCCTATAGCATCTGCATCAACTCTAGTATCACCAGCACACACAGGAACTAAAGTTCTTTCCCTTCAGCAGTCCTAAATGATTCCTTGATGTTCAAACATGCAAATGAACATGCAACATTTGTTCCTTAAGAATGATGAAAAGTTGATTATTTACCATACCAAAAAAGAAATCTATCATTCTCAGCAAGAAGCTTTCAATGTTTAGATGCTAACTGTCAAGTTATGACAGGGAATGTAATTACCTAATCAGCAGAGTTTTGTTGGCATATGTCATAACATTGCAGAAGAAAGATAAAATTATAACTGGGTGTTGGTTAGCAAGCTTTAGAAAGTAAAAATTGAGCAATAGACCTTTCTGATAGAAGTTGCTCTTATTAGAAGATTGATGGGCGAAGCATGTATACAGTAGGCTAAGCCCAAGCTACCACCTTCTAAGAGACTTAAACAGAAGGTGATGGAGTACCACGTGACTAGCATAGTCATAGGACAGGTAGGAGACTGGAAGATGGAATTCATGAGGTGGACTCTGATTGTTAACAGATTCGACAAATGGTGAAAGTGGGTAGCAGGGGAAGTGAATATCATGGGAAAGAGGGGGAAGCACATGAGGAAAAGCCACTAACTATTCCATTCATCCACTTAGCATGATTTTAGAGTGTTTTATTTCTGTTATTTTATGAGTCTTATAGATAGCTATCTTAGGGGCTATGAGTTGATGATTATTTCTTGTATTTAGGAGATAATCCTTAGCTATTAGAGTGGAAGAGTGAGATCCTTACTTGTGCCTTTCTAGTAGATTATTATTTTCCCTTATTTTATTTAAGTTATTGATGTTTTCAGATTCTGGCATTGATTTCTTCAATAACATTTATCTTTAATTTCCTTCATAAACCCAGTATCTATCAGATGGATGAACAAGATAGAAAGGAGGCAGGCCCAATGGAAGATGCAGAGGGTTCATGCCTGGCAAGTGAGCAGGAGGGTTAGTGTGTGGGACCTGGTTGTTTACCTAGGGTTGTGTTTGGCTGGTGTGGTCAAGGAAAACGACTGGTTTTGCTGTGGAGAGACCCTAACGAGGTCAGAGAATATCCTTTCCTTTTATATTTTATTTTCATTTCAGCTTTGTTTGTTCTGTGTGATATGTTTCAACCATTATGATTAGTCATTTTGTCACTTTATTTCCTCTTTTGTTCCACTGAAAGCAGTCTGTAACTAATCACTCACTGGAAATATAACTCCCTAATTATCAAATTCCATCAAAGACAAATTCTTTTTTATTATTATTTTTTTTTCCATGCATATAATGGACATAAGAAAATATTTAATTGCTCATTTTTCCAGACTCCACCTCTTGAAATCATATCCCTATTTATAAAATTTTGGAAATTTACTCACTAAGCTATGTCTAATCTAGATATAGCTGTATCCAGACATTCTTAATTTTAGCAGAAGCCTCACACTAGTATTTGCTTCAACCAGTTTTTCAATATGGGCTGCCTTCTCATATGCTATGGCTGCATCTAACTCTGCCTTAGCTAATTCCTGACCTTTTTTCAACTTCATTTCTGCTTCACTTTCCTGCAATCACCCAAAAGTGGCTTTATTTTAACAAAATTCATATTCTGACAGCAGAAGAAATGAGTAGATAGAGAGATGGAAAAATAAAGGGGGAACAGCACTAATATTTCCAACACAAAACTAAAAGAGCACCTTTTGCTCAAGTTCCATCTTAAGTTTCTCTTCCATCTTTTCTTGAAGTGACTTGATAGCAAGGGCTGCTTTGGCTCTTTCTCGTTTTAGCTCCTGAAAAGTATAAAAACACAAAAAGGAAACAAAAGAACTTATATTCCTTCATATTTAGAAACACAAATCATGACAAACGGATTGAAACAAGCAAGAAAACATAAAGCAGCAAATATTAGGGAGAACACTAGCAATGCCAATCGACAAGCTGTGTTCACATTCAAAAAATACACCTAACAGGCTGAATGATCAATTTCATTCTCATTATCATTGTGAAACTTATTGAGTCAAACTCTGAAAAGAATGCTATTGGTTCAATACTTCAATTTCAATGAACTATTAAGTTTAGTAAGAGACTGGGTAACCATAGTTGACAAAAATTCAGAATTTCAGAAAAAAGTGAACAAAAAATTATTATATAGGGTTCTCTCTGTTTAAGGGACTGAATGGGTAGCAGCCATCCGTTGTCTTTCTTACACTCGTAATTCCAACTCACGTATTTACCAAAAAAAAAAACTAAGGCAGAAAGAATTAAAAATGAAAGGGAGAAAACAAGAATTTCCTAACCTTATCCAACATTGCAACCTCTTCAGCACGCATGAGTTCTCTAGCTGCTGCATCTTTCAACCTCTTTTCATATTTTTCCTAGCATGAACAAAGGGGTTAGAACAAAATAAGACAACAAAGCTCATCACATTATACCAAAAACAATAAGCAATAGAAGTACAAATGCTAAGCATAGTTGAATAGAGTTGAATAAGTTACATAGGTTATACAAGTAATATGCAAACCTTCAACATTTTCTTCTCTTCATTAAAAACACGGGCATCTAAGTCAGCTTGCCTTTTCTCAGCAGCATGGATGGCTTGTAAGAAATCAAGAACCAGTTTGCCATCCTTAGAAATGTATCCATCTTTCAACCCCTCCATTGCACTATTAAGTGCCTAGTGTTTCAAAGAAATAAGTTAGTTTTCAACTTTTCATGCATGATCGCTGCTATTTTCAGCAGCATACCAAGACTATAAATTATTAAACCACAAAAATATAAAAATCAAAATCAAAATAAGATCTAATTAGTAACCTCTTTTTCTTCAGAAAATTGGCTGCTCTCTGCAAAGCCTTGACCATACAAGAAAGTTCCAGTTCTTTCTTCATCCTTATTCCTTAAGTGATATTCCTCAAGGAGAGGAGATGGCTGTTCAAGGCCTTTATCTAACACGTCCTGCATTGGAGTAACAATGAAAAGAACCTCATGCAAAAGTAAAAAAACATCAAAATGCATTTCAAATAATGATGACTTTCAAGTAATCCTCATGAACAGAAGATATAAAAGGTTTAAATGCAGATTCAAAAGCGCATACACATAATACATAAGGAAAGAAAAAGTTGAAGGATTCAATCTTTGGAATCCTTGAATTAATGCTGCAAAGGCCCACCTTTGGTAGTCAAACAGTACTTAAAACTGCTGGGGAGTAAAATCATTTAATAAGCTCACATACAATCATAAAAGTTAATTCGACATAGATACTGAAAAGGTCCCAGCCAACATTAATTATTAACCAGTAAATGAAATAATGGAAAACTCATAAGTACCTCTCTTCTTTCCTCCATCACCTGTTGCAGTGGTTCAGTGTTCTCTTTTCCTTTTCCATCTGGACCAGCATTAGTCAGTGGAGATGTGGGTGCATGTGGAGTTCCCTCTTCCAGTCCTGTGGCAATGTCAGTCTCTTTGCTTTTTATGTCATCAATTTCCTTTTGTTGTGTCAGAAACTCCTTACCCAAACCATCAGATGCTGCATTGCTTTGAGGAAATTCAGGCAACTTGTTTTCTTTGGCACTGACAGTACCTTCTTCATCATTATCAGATTTGTCTTGCAATTGAATCTGCTTATCACCAAGTTCTTCTGTTACATTTTTAAGATGATGAAGTTGGCTATCAATCTTCTGCTCAGCAAGCCCCAGAGCAGGACTTTCACTGCTCAATTTCTCACTGCTAGGTGATACTGACTGTTCCACTGAATGTTGGAAATTTTTTGAATCTTCGTTGGTAGCATTAATCTCTGCTTCCTGGGCAACACTGTGCTGGTCTTCCTTAAGATATTTGTCCAAATAGCCAGTTTGGTAGGCTGCTAGAAAAGCAGTACCAGCAGCAAAACTGCCAATGACAAACTTCGATAGAGAACCTTGGGATTTAGGCGGCTTGCCAGTGGAGCCAGAAATAGGGGCCTCACCTGCTTTAGATGCAGTTGACAATTTCTTTCGTGAAGACAGACAAGAAGGTATTGCCTGAATAATGCAATGAAGAAAAAAGGGCAATAAATTAGAAAATAAGCATAACAATTTACCAGATTGAATTTAGGGATGAATATCACTAAAATCAACAAACTAATTTGTTCACAGCACGTGTAGGTCAAGAAAATTACTGCATCCAATGGAATCAGAAAGAAATTGTTTTTCTTCAGTTTTATACAGCTCAGATTCCCTGATGCTAATTGCTAAATCAATTATATTTATAGACCAAGAAAAAGTGTTTCAACATTGAGATCTCTCCTACCCTAATTCTGATAGTCAAATAATAAATTGTTCATCGTGTTATGATGCATACATGTGATATATGCAGACAAATTTACAGCACTGCTGCTAACAATATTGCTAGTTAACACTTAGTAACAATATTACAAACTATAAATCCTGCATGAGATGATATAAAAACACAAAATATGCAGCTGGATCATGTTTCACTGGGTACATAATGCTTTGACAATTCATGCAACATGGGGACAGTTTGCGCAAATGCAGGCAAGAGTAATATTCCATGGAAATGGTATATTAAAAAAAAATCTTACTAGCACGAAAAACTATAAGATTTTCTAGGAACTTGTAGTATTTGTGCTAAGAATTTATGTTTTATTTCCTTTTCCTTGTACTATCTGCTTTAGGTTTTGTATTTTGCGTACTTTTCCAGATTTGAAATTGATGAAATCCAACCAGTCATTTTGTTTACTCTAACAGGACATCAGAACCCAGATCAAGATTTTTTTTTCATTATTTATCAGCAAGCTGACATAATTTTTTAAACATTGTTGGCTTCATTCCTAGTTTTGGTTTGTAAAACACCTCAAAAATATTCCCTTATGGCCATATGTATATCTTGTATTATGTGGAAAGCCAGATAATATGGGAAGAAATCTAAGATAATCAATTGTGTACCAGGGGGATTGGTATTTGGTTTAGGGGAGAGAAATTAAATGAAAAATGGGAATGATACAAAAAATTTTGGTCCTTTCTTCTTAAATTAAGTAAATGTGGGGAGAATTTTATTATGTTTTCCTCCTTCACGATATTCCATTTCTTTCTAATTTATTTCCCAAGCATTCAAAAGCACGCAAACTATTTGAAAAGGAAGCCACTTTTGGATCAGTACGAAATTCAAAGGGCCAATATTGTTCAAATGCGAGATAATTTTCTGTCTGAGCTGATCTGTTAATTTTGAAGCAATAGTTTACAGATATGCAGGAGGCACAAACTCCCAGGTTTAACTAGGTTAATTAAAATTAAAGGGGAAGACTTCATAAATGAAGATTTGAAGTAATGAGAAAAACTACCTCTCTGACAGATTGAAACAAATGGAATAACAGCAAATCCCGGTCCACAACACATTAAATATGTTTAACAGAATGTAGGTTCCTCCATTTATCTATGAACCGATTTCCATAAGGCCATATGAATATATATGTCACATACTGAGATTAAATAATTGCAGCAAAGGTTACGTACCCGATTTGTAAAATGTCTAGGGTTTATTCGAAAAGTTCGACGGGATGATATTTCCAAAATCGACCTGCAATTCAACCGACGTTGAATCAATCTAAACAATGGCAAGATAGTAGCGCAGCCAGTGGAACCAATGAAATGTTCACAAATCATAGGAATTAAAACTGAGTAAGAGCCGCAGACTAAAATGCTTAGAATTTCTCCACACCGCAGAAACCAGAAAGTTTCTGTAATGAAAATGCAAGAAGTAACTAAGTGTTGAAAATGTTCATGCTTACCTCCGCAACATTGCGGTGAACTATAGCCTCCGAGAGATTGAAACTCAGCAAGATTAAAAAATTCCGGCAACTGCCGGAAACAATTTTGGGAAAAAAAACCTGAATCAGGAGAAGAGAATTGAACAGCTGAAAGGCTTGATGGCAGTGTAACCAGTCTTCCTCTTCACCTATTTACGAGTTTTCACCGAAACCGGTTCTTCGTAAAGGGACGGGCTATTGGAGCTGAAAGTAGATTGAAATTTATATTAATGCAGGTGAATCTACAGGCGCTTGGCGGACGGAATGTTCTCTGGAGGAGTTTACCGTGGGAAACTATGTTATGAGTGGAAATTTGATGGAGTCTGCAACCCGCAAAGGAGTGCAGGGCGGGGGTCTCCGGGTCGCGTCCATTTTTGCAATTTTTCTGTCGTCAAATGGAAGAAAATTTCCCCGTTAAAAATTAAAAAACTCTATAGTATATAAAAAGAAAAAAAAAATAGAATCAAAAGTTGAAACATCGTTGCATTGCACCACATCAGTATTCTGTAAAAATAGAAAATTGTAAATTAAACATAACAATTAAGATAAGTTGAACATAAAATTATGTAATTAGTTGGGTATTATTTATGATTATATCAACCTGAAATCTCATAATCCCTAGCTTTTGAGATTTTAATGCTGATTATATAGGATAATTTAATTTTAATTGATATTTTCCAACTTTTTTTATTTTTTGTAACTTTCAAAATGTTATCCGGATCAATTTCCCATTATATAGCAATCAGCTTTGATTGAATCATTCAAAGTTTTCACTCTATTATTTTTATAAATAATCAGATCATTCAATCAATCGCATCCTATGGATAAATGATACCTAAGAGTAGATGATCCTTTGATTGTACTCCTGTTTTTTCATCCCTCTCCTTATTTTGTTGGTTTTGGTTCTGAGTTTTTATTCTCTTTTATGGGCGTTGATGTTGTTTATTATTAATTTGGTGTTATCATGCTCATAAGGTCTATTGTTTAACCTCAGTTATTTGGACAAGAATGATGGCACATACCAAATTAGAAGCACTATACCAATTAGTTTTTTGTCCTGAGGTGTGATATGAAGACATCTCTAATCGATGTATAGTATTTGTTGGATGCACTAATTACTATTTCCATATTATAAATTATTATGTTGCGTAACAAGTAATCAAGAGATATATGACGGAAAGATCAATTGTTTTAATATTAACTAATTTGATTCCAGTCACATATCACATAGCAAATATTCAAAGATATTCTAAAAAATGTGGTATTGCCAAATATAATAAAAAATATTCATTCCTCCCAAGATAACTACTCGGTCAAATATCAAAATATCTTTTCTATTATAATATTTTACCAACATATTTTTTAATTTAATAGCATTTTAAGTAAAAATGCTATCTACATTCATATGACACCTAATTTGAATATAACTAGTATTGCACCCGTGCGATATACGGATTATTCAATTTATCATAACTGAAAAATAATATATATTTAATAATAGTAATATATAAATATTTGGTAATATGAGTTAATTCTAATATTGTATAACTTATCTTTTGGTAAGCCATTTAAAAAGAAAATCACATCAGCATTCAACATTCTTGCAAAATCAACATATTTTAAAATGAAAAACAAATTAAAACATCAATATCCACAAAATGATATTATAAATAACATTAAGGTTTATTAAACTAAATTGTTGAAAATTTCTCTATAAACAACATTAAAATTGTGTCCAATATTTTGCCATCAGAATCAATGATTAAAATTTTCAATTCTTGCCTATTATGCACACGAGATACAACTACATATAGCTAACTATGAGCAAAAACTGATCTTGACAAATATAGTCCAACATTAGACAAACTCTGACACTAACTCTTATTAATTGTCATAGCAAATGATATTATTATAGGAAATTGCTTACTATATAATGTGAATGGCAATCTTGAGTCATATTACCAAATGACTCATAGATTTATAAATATTTCTCATCAAAATAATCGGCACACCTACCTTTAATTGTAATTCATGATTTGGAATACCAGATATAGAAATGTTATTTATGAATTCAACTGAATGGATCATCCATTGAATTAATATTCACATCTTGTTCAAATATACTATCCAAACTTAAGTATACTACTTCTTCACCATGAATCATAGATAACATGTAATTATTCATCTCATCCACGATATGCAAAGTAGGAGCCAATATGACTCTATCTCTAAAAGATGCAATGTCATTTAGATTATGAATAAGATTAGAATAAGTGGATTCAATAATTGCTTTATAGGGTCATTAGAAGCAAATAATAACAAATCTTTTAGAATAATGATGTTAGCATCTCCTACATTCATTGGAACATGAGTTCCATCTCCAATTGAAATAATCCAGTCTGCAAAGTCTTTGATTTCTTTATTCATTTATGATGTGTTTGAGGGCAACAATCTCATATTTTTTGTCAAAATTAGGACCTTGCAATGATTCAAGATATATGAGGAATTAACAGTTATAAAAAATATATCCTTATGGGTATCTTTTGGAACAACAGGTAGAATTTGGTGAAAAGCTATACCACCCGATGCAACATTCAATACATTTTTCCCTTGTAATTTTAATGATGCAAATAAAGTGTTCCATATGCAAGTCTTTCCAATACCACTTAAGCTATAAACAAAAAAAAAATACCACATTTACCAGATTCAACTGCACTAATGACTTAATCATATATTTTCATTTGTTCACATGTCAGTGTGCTAATTAATTAAAAAATCTTGGCAGCTAACTCAGACTTCTCATAATTTAATTCTTGCCAAATCAACCTGTTGGTACCAATATTCACAATATCTATTACTGGATAGGGCATAGATTGGAACTGGGATAAGCTTCTACCATTAGATTGCAATAACTTTTCTATCTCAATTAAACGTAAAATTGCACAATTCTGAATCTGAAAGACATAGACCTAGAGGACAAATGATAGTGAGATTGACAATGAGAAGAGGGTTTGAATCCAATGTTAAATGGTGACCAAAAAGAGAAGAATCCAATGAAAACCTATATACTGCAAAAAGGAAAAACTTAAATAAGAGTTTTATTGCAATATCGCATATTTTATGCAATCATCATAAACTAATTACTTATTTTAGTGATCTACATTGATGCAATAATATTGATAGGAGCAAAAATGGAAAATACTTCCCATAATAAATATAATAAATTACACACCTTCAATAATGTAAAAAGTTTACTGATTTTAGTTGTTATTCCATCGGTGTCAAAATAAGATGATATTGATTAATCATGCATCATATCTATTTTTCATATTAAATATCAAATTTTAAAAAAGTCAATCAAAACTACTGTATATTGCTAATACCTAAAACTAATAAGATGCAATAAAGGGATCATCTTAAACAAAATAATATGTATATTATTTTTTCTCAATTTTTTTTTGCTATAAATAAAATATGTCTATTAGAGTTATGTAGTGATATATTCGAACAGTTTTTTATTTTTTTCCAAGTTCATGACTGTATGCTTGCAGATATCTAGTTTCTAGTCTGTAATGTTTAGTTTTAAAAAAAATAAGAATGCATAAATATATGAGAAATCCTCGATGATGTGGCGCTCTAAAATTTCTTGCTCACATAGGCATTCTAAATTTCTCCCAAATTCACCTATATATATATATATATATATTAGTTGAGAGACACGTGTTGCGCATACCTTCTCCACCTGCCATGTCTCGTTTTTTGCATGAAGTGCCATATCGTGCATAGCTGATCAATTGATAATGACCATACATTCAATGTATTGGCAGGACTATCGAAGGCTTCTATTATCATTCTTATAATAAATTTTAAAAAAATTAATAGTAGCATATTACATATGTCTAATGATATTAAACAGCCAACATATCATTTATATAATCGGATTAAAAATAAAATGATTTGAATTTGGGTCTCTCTATTTAAAGTTAAGAGTAAATCGAAAATTATTGACTTTTCTTTTTTTTTACCATAAAATTATAGGCTTTTCATTCAAATAAAATGATTTGAATTTTGGTATTGTAAGATTTATGATTAAGGTTCAAAAGTTTAATATATGACAGTGCAAAGCTTTTTAATTACAATAATAATTATTCAATAAATGTGTTTATTATATTTAAGTAGATTAATATTAATTAATCACCTTTTTTTCACGATATATGTAAAAAAATTAAAAGTGCCCACATGGAAAAATAAATTCATATATAAGATTTTAGTATATAATAATTATAAAGAGAAATCAACAATTAAAAAGGTGGATCAGTGTCCCAAAATTATTGATTAAACATCAAGCACACATAATTTATTTGTAAAATTATTAAAATGATAACTATAATCCTTAAAGATGGAAAAGAACTTAAAAAAGCTTTGGATAAAACACATCATCCATCAAAAAGATCACTCATCATCAAAAGAATTTTGCTCAATCTTAATCATCTTCCCTTTATTTGTAGACAGCTCAGCTTTATTATAATTCGCATCCTCATGATCAACAATTCTACATGCCCTCATATTGTTAATGGGTGTTGGATTATCGTCAGTTGTACTAATTTTAGACTCGTAAATAGAGTTATCCAAACCCTGCAATACATCTAATAAAATTAAATTTGATAATAATGAATAAAATTAAATATAATCTAAACTTGATTATACTAACCATAACAACTCCAGAAATATCAACATCTTCATTGTCTGTATCTTCTTGAGGAGGGTCATCCATACCAATAATAGCATTATGCAAATGTTCATCATCAATCATTTGAAGAGCAAGATATACATTCAAATAACTGTTCTTGGCCAGGCTATACCGCAAGCGTACGGGCCGAGGTATAGTAAAGCGATGAGCGAGTATCGTTTCCACAGGGACTTAGATTAAAAAGTGGTCAAACATTGGACATCGCATTTCCGATTAATTTGAGCAAAGTAATTTAAAAGTTCACTATTCAATTAACTTCAACTATGCAAGACAAGCGAATAAAATTAGCAACACGGACAATTAGAACTTAGGGAATTCAGGGAGATCTAGGATTATTCATTCCCCTTATATTTCATAAACACCCACTTAAACTCTTTTTACAATTGTTCTTAATGCAACATTATGTTAGTTAGGATACCAATTTAACTATTTGTGCTCTCTCGAATCTCCAAATAGCTGTTAGTGTAATTAATTAGATAATCTCTTACTAGTTAATTAAACCCTCGTATTCAATCCAAATCCTAAGTAACTATATGAGGTTAGTGAGTATATCTCTACCCCACTAACATAACTTGTCACTCAACAAAGTAAGATTTAAGTTCTCATATGACCCAACTCAAGTTCTCTATATAAGCTAACTTTCTCAAGCATAACTTAAATAAACTAAACAATCTTATTGATGGCCAAACAATAAGAAGCATTAAGATTAAAGCTAAATCAACATAAAGATTGCATTAATTCCAATTATAATAGAGAAATGAATGCTCAATCCATACAAGGGTTCAGAATAATCCTAGAAAAGGAACACTAGCCACTCATGTTCAACAACATCATCAAAACATATATCTCAATCAATATCATTATTGAACAAAAGTGAAACGAGAAGGAAATAAATGCGGGAAAATCAAGGAAGGGCGCTGAAATCTGCTCAGAACTTCAAATCCTAGCTTCAAGCTCCTTCAAGGAATAAAATTCCAGCATACCCAAACTCCCCAGACTGAATTCTCTACGTCCCTTCGTGCCCTAGCTCCCCCTGTCTATTATCTCCTCAACTCCTCCTCAAATACTGCGTTCGAGTGAAGCTTTGCGTTTTGCTAACGAGGGGTTCGCGCCGCGGCTACATAATTCTGGCCGCTGCCTCATATACCATTCGGATGTGCTGTTTTGTTCACTGCTTGTCATGAGGCCGCGGCCTCATATACCATAGCCGCGGCGTGGTGAGCTCCAGAAGCATTTTCCCTCCTTTCACCAGTTGTATTCACTCCTCTGATCTCCAATGGCTGTACTCCAATCTCTCCCATGATTCCTACAATAGAGAAGAGGTTTTAAAATCTTTCCTGGGTATAAAATAATGCATAATAAGACAAAAATATACTATTATGCATTATTAGTATTACATCCATATTTTCCTATCCTGAGTATCAAGTATGTACATATATGAATGCGTAACTCAAGGAAAATGTGCTGAAATGATGTAATTTGGTATGATTAACAATAACCTATTTGAAATATTTTCAGATACGCGAATCTTGAACGGAAATATCTTCCCAAGAAACATGTCGAAGCAATTAGGTACTTCATTCACATCACCAGAAGTCTAAAAAATATATTTACGTTAATACACTAAAATTAATATTTCATTTGTGTCACTTAATTTTGCTTATATATGAAATAACTTGAAAAATAGCATCTCTCAATTCAGCTGCAGAGCACTACAATATCCTAGATATTTCCCTATCAAATAGAAGCACAAAGGCAAACCCAGTATTATCAATAAATCGAAAATGAACTTCAAACCTATGAAAGAAGATATATTTATGATCATTTACTTTTTGATAAATATTATTAAAAAATATAAATAATAATATGACTATCATAGATAGTATCTAGGAACAAGAAACTTCATCAATAAATTACATCTTTTGCAATGAAAGCTTAAGTCATCAGGTTCAAGTTTCTTCATACACTTCTTACAAGCATTGTAAAACCAACCACCATCAACATCAACACTAAGTATGGTGGCGAGAGTTAAACAAATTGAACCCTAAGAACAATTGAAATATTTAGATAAATCTGAGATTATTATATTAAAATAAATTATGATTTAATAAACCAATAACGACACATGTCACATAAATTTTTTTTAAAATATATATACATAGGGAGAGAAGCTAGAGCAAAGAAAAAAATAAATATATAAATAACTTCATCACATAATTTAAAAAAAAAACCCACAACATAGAAATCATAAAATAAGTAAACTAAGGAACTTGCACCCAAGTACAAAACTAAAATAAAATAAGCAAAAACAGGGTCACCGCATCAATATGATTATTTATTTCTTTTAAATATAGTGGCCTCAGGAATCCAACAATAATATTGAAATTTAATTATAATTTGGATCATGTTATTAATGATAATGTCCTAAACCGAACTTTTAATTCAACCACGTGGAGTTATGATTTTTTGTGTAAATTAAGTTTGTTGCAATAAAAAATTAATTATAATCTCACATATAATTAACTTACATATACTACAGTAAAAATTATATGTGTGACAACAAATAGAAAGACATACCTCATCACAATCTCTTGGCTCATCAATCTTCAACGGATATTTAGTCAAAATATCCTCATCATTTGAATGATTGGTTTGGCTTGATATATGTGATGGTTGGAGAGAAGTTGATCCATCATCAATATTTAAGATGAATTATTAATATTTAACGATTAGAAAAGTCAAAATTAATACTCAAAGAGATATTTCAGAAAAAATATTAATTATTTAAAGTAATATACATTAACGACTCTGGTGGATCAGGGTTACTAACCGAGTAATGAAAGATGTAACCTTGGTAAGAGCCGGATGAAGAAAAGCCGAGTTGCAAATAGTGAATTTGATATCTCTGTTTTCCCTAAAAACAAAAGAATCAATTGTCTAGTAAGTTAGGAAATTATCAAGTAAAAGATACTCCCTTCGATTCTTAATATAAGACCCTTTTAACCGAATCATACGAATTAAGAATAAGAGTTTAAATTAATTAACTACCTCGATTTCTTCAAAATCTTGACATTTTTTTAAAACTATCCTTATTTAATTTCTTTCTCTCTCTTTGAAAAACATTAAATATGGATACTTTTTGAAAATGCATAATAAATACTACCCCGTATACTATAAAGGGTCTTATATTTAGGATCAGAATAAAAAGTTTTATATTTGAGAAGGAGGGAGTATAACAAATAAATAGATATCATATAACAATCACCATGAAATTCTTTAATATGGCACCACTGAATAATGATGACAATCCCTACAGTGTACATGACAACATAGTATTGCTGAAAAATGTATATTTTATTCATCAGAGAACATGAATCACATTTAATAATATGGAGAAATAATTATTTTAGTATACGAACTCAAAATCAATGAGCTCAATCTCCAAACGGTTTTGATCTTCCCCATGTTTTTTCAGCGACTCTGTTTAACCCAGACCTGAAAGCTTGCCAATGACATCTGTATAATATAATATAATAACTTATTTATCATTCAAAATAGTTAAAGAAATTAATAAATAAGTAATTTTTACTTATTCTACTTATATATATAATAAAATAAATCAAAAATAAAAACCTCACCAACTAAACATTTCTGATCAAATTCCTTTGAGACTATTTGATTAAATGGAGTGAATCAAAATCCATATGGATGGATTGATTTATCATCCACTGAAGGTCACACAGATATAGAAAACTGAAAAATCACATTGAAAGCATGGTTTGTAGCTTTAGAGGAGCCGGTATTTTGCCTAACCTTAAATTGAGATATGGTATAAACTTTCCCCTCTTGAACAGAACTATTGAACTTTGCAATTATTGACTTCTTAATGATAGCACTGATGCGATCACCATGATAAAGGAATAAAATATTCATAGTGAGCAACATATGTTCTAGTGGATGGTTGTCGCATAAAGATTTAGTACCTCCTACTCTTGCAGAACCACTTCTTTTGGTTTGATATCATTCTCTTTGTTATATTCTAGCACATTGACCAAATTCGAACAACTCAGACTTTAATCCTCCAATCATCACGAAACGGTGTGATTTAGTCACTTGTGCAGCTATATCTAAAAAATCAATACATCTTAAGTGGTGACAAAGAAACATCTTTAACTAAATATATAAATAAATACCTTTAAGGATGTTTGCACAAGATAATATTAGTATGTTAGAAATCAAACTATCACACTATGGAAGTAATCGATGAAGAACATTGAGTAGTTTATATAGATGAGGAAGGACGTCATATTCTCCGAATTTGTGGATATATTTAATAAAAATTAATGGTAGGTGCATGTGGCAATTGTTTACTAATATTGTCGGAAATGAAGTCAAATTTTTTATTTAATTAGTAGAAGATCTCCTTTTTTGATTAATTGATGCAATCATGATACGAAGAAATCAATCAAATTAATGGAAAGAATGCGTTAAGACACAAAATTATTTTTTGTTGATTAGAAAAGAAAAAGAAATAGAAATCATATATATTTGCATTTAATTTTATAGCAGCTCCAAAATCATGTTCAAGTTAAATTTGACTTTTAAAATTCAATTTGAAAGTAAATAATAAATACAATAAACTAAATTACACGTCATGATGATTAGGATAAATTGAATACAAAATCAACAATAGAAATTTACATCTCAGATTAAATACAAAAAATCATCAAAATCTAAAATGATGATGATTGATATTTTCAGAATTAAAGACTAATTTTTAATTTAATTAGTGGAAGATCTTTTTTTTATTATTAATTGATAACAACCATGACTTTACACATATAAAGATAGCACACGACAAAAATTAAATGCCCATAAAATCATATAAAAATTTGAGATCATATACATTTGCATTTAATTTTATAGCAATTTTTGAAATCACATTAAAATTAAATTTGACTTTTAGAATTTAATTTGAAATTAATTAATAAATGCAATAAACTAAATTAAAAGTCAGTATATAATCAAATTGACAACTATAAAAAATTGCAGCTTAGATTAAATACAAAATCAACAATGAAAAAGATGATATCAAATTTGTGAAATAAATATTCTTTTCATAGGTTCTAAATCCATTTTTAATTTTAATCTAGGTTTTGTACATATACAAAACCTCTCCTCAGTGAAGTTGCGTGTCCTCCAACACCCCCCCCCCCCCCCAAGCCGGGGCATGCACATACCTGTAGTCGTAAGGTTAGCCATGGATAAGAGACGCTTTGGATTAAAATTATCATATTAATGACGAAGAACAAAAGAAAATATTTTAATATATAACAATCTAAATTTATATTCAATGAATTTAATTTTTCTACCAAACTTTTTAATTACTTTCAAAAAATAACGATTAATAAACAAAATAATAAATTGTGAAAATTTGATCGTTAAATCTAATAACTCCACAAATTCAATGATTACCTATTAATCAACTTCTAAAATTATTACAGATTCACAAATATCTTTTTTAATATAAATAGATGCACTAATATTGTGTATCTGTGTAGTTTAAACTAAAATTTTAATTTAATTAAATTTATGGATATATATATATATAAGCACAAAATTTATATAATATGTCAATATTTTGAAAATATATATTAAATGGTGGAAAAATAATGTTTGTAATTTATTATGATTAAATTTGACAAAAAAAATCTTCATACAGTTTTATATATAGCTAAAAAATTATAATATAAAATTAGAAAAGATGTAATTTGTTGATTGATTCACACAATCATGAATCATGTATTGAATTTAAAATAAAAAAATCAACATTAAAGCATAATCAAAGTTTGCATAAGAAATTGGTCAATAAAGTGTTATCAATAAAATTAATTGGAAAGCCTTTGATTATAGGAAATAAATCAAAATTATTTACAAAATCACATTTAAATCTCAATTAAAACTCACGGAAGGAATGAAGTTGCTAATTTCCTATAATTGTGTTGTTTGTTGATAAATATTAAAACCACTCCAATTTGAAATCATCATATTAATGATGGAGAACTAAAAAAAATATTTTAATATATAAAAAATTAAATTTATATTCCGTGATCTTCAATGAATTTCTTTTTTTTTTTGCCAAAATTTTCAGTTACTTTTAAAAAAATAACAATTAATAAATAAAAAAATAAATTGTGGAAAGCCGATAGTTAAATCCAATAACACAACAAATTTAAAATTTCAAATTAGATAATGAAAATAACATATATGTTTTTATGATAATTTTGAATATTATGTACCAATAATTAGATTTAAATTTGAATAAATAGATTATACCAATATATTCTATGCGTATCATTCACAATTAAACTATAATCATAAAAGCAATAAATTTTTATATATTTTCATCTTTAATAAATGATTTTTAAAAAATTGAAATAGTGTATTTATGAAATTAAAATCTAGAAGGAAATATTAATAGTTAAATGAACATAAATTGCCACAAAAGAAATTTGCATTAATATCTAATTGTAATCATCTAATTAAATTATAAAAGTATATTAGTTGGTATGATAGGTTCCACTTGATGCCATCTCATCAAAATGATGTGTTAGCATAGAATTTCAACACATCATCTCAATATACTTTACTTTAGTATACATAATAATAGATATTTTACTTAGTAATTTCTGAAGTTAATTGTGATTATTATAATATTTTATAATAAAACTATTTTTCCAGCATATTTTAAAAATTAATAATTTTATATATGAATGATATATCTTTATAATTAATCAGCTGTTATTTTTTTTTCTATTTTATATGAATAATGTATGATTTCCAAGTATCTCGTTGGATAAATTTGATAATATCACAATCACTTAAATTCATTATTCAATCAAATTTCATCTATTGTTCTATAAATTAATTAATTCCTATCGCATCTCCTGAAGCACTCTATAAGTTATATTATCTGTAGCATCTCATAGAGCACGGGCTAATTTCAATCTTATATTCAACCTATATTCCATATCCATTTTTAGATCCACATTTTATGCTAACCTTTTGATTTGAGTTTATTTCTTTAATGATCTATGCTATAATAAATATTCCTTTATCTATCTGTGTTAATTTTGCAGATCTGAATTATTTTTTATTATATTATGATAGGCTCTTCAAGTCACAAGTGTTTGTGTTTTATTTTTTGTATTAATCATGTACAAGTTTGGGTATATATGGGGGCATGGTTTGAATGTGTTTTTTCCCTATTTATTTTTTGGTTTCAACTGGTTAATGAACCTTATTTTCATTTGAATTGTTATTGTGCTTATTGCATTATTTCAAGATTTGAAATTCATACAAGAGTCTTATACTATAAGAATGTATTATTAATAAATTGTTATGATAAATTCTTTCCAACTAATTAAAAAATTATCTGGAAAGGTGAAATTGATAATATTATCAACTATCAAGAGCTAATTTTAAAAAGTTAATATATTATATATATCACAATATAAAAACCAAGTTCCATTAACATGTTTTTAATTGTCTGATGTGTATCTATTCTTAGTTTCTATATATATGAAAAAAGCGTGATATATATAAAACAAATAACGGTTCAGGGAATAAGATCATGTCTCTATATTCAATTTTGAATTTGATTATGCTAACCAAAAAGTCGAAATTTGAAATTACTCATTAAATTTTGGTTTAAGTCATTATTGATTAATTTTTGTTTTTATAAAGTTATTGATTAATTTAAATATACATTGAAACTTAACTAAAAAAAGTATTGAAATATTAAAGAATTTTTACACATGTAAATTTCAACTATCTATATAAATCTCTATAGACCAATTTTATTAAATTACTAAATAATTCAAAATATGATAGACTTATTCAAATGATCACAAATAATTTCTAAAATAAAATTTAAACATATAATAATCTGACTAAGTAATGCAAAAAAATCTAAATTTAAGATTTTATTAAAAAATTGTCAAATTAACTAATTTATTTGAATTAATATATATTTACATAAAATTTTAGTGATTCTTATAAAAGGATCTATATCAATAAAGTTTAATCAGTCAACAAATTATCTAAATCAAAGATATTAGGATTTTATTTGATTTTCAATAGGGAAAATTATATATTAAAGGATTTATATCCTTAATATTTATTATAAAAAATTATAAAAATAATAATTAGATTGAAGTACCCTAAAATAAACTAATTGCCCATTATACCCATATAAAAATATTTTTAAAAAAAATTAAGGAAAGCAGATCTATCTTACCCACTATCATTACCTTTAACTAATTTCATCCAATCCTATTCATCTCTTCAACACACAAATTAAGGCATTTTGGTGTCACAATCACCTCTAGATTCATACGCCTCTGTGATTGATAAATATTTCAATTCCAAGCATAAATTGTGGATCCTTCTCAACAAACTTCTCAAGAAGTGGAACATCATAAAGCACCACTTCAAGTACTTGCTCCAATGCCTCTCGGGTTGGGTTTGAAGTTTTTGGATGATCATTAGCCATGGTTGATGATTTATAGCAACAATAATATTATGCCTCTTGAAATGACCAAAATTAAAAAGTAGGAGATGAGAGAGAGAAAAAAAACAAGATGTTTAAATCAACAAAAAGGAATCTTGGTGCAAAATCAAGATAGGAAATGGAGACCAGCTAAATCTGATGAGTTACGGAGAGGAAAGGAGGCAATGACTAAGTTAATGAGATTGGATGAGATTAACTAATGCAACATTTAGGACCCAGGATCAATGGGTGCTAAAGCTTTCAATGTCAGATAAAATCCTTTGTCCGATGACCCAGGTGACAGTATGGAGCTGGAAGTGGAATCCTTGCATGAGGACATGCAATAATGAGCTATTAGGTGTTTTATTTCCCCACTTTTTTTTATTATTATTTTATCATGAAGATTTTTGTGTGGAACTCAAGATGCATTGGTGGGAGTACTTTTACTCGTTTATTGTTGGATTTAAAAGCTAGATACAATTTTAGTTTTTTGGCTCTACTCAAGACTAAACAAAAGAGTGCAAAGGCTTGTGCTTTAGTTCATAGACTGGGGTGGAGAAATAGTAGCTATGTGGAAGCTCAAGGTTTGAAAGGCGAAATATGGTGCTTTTGGGAAGACAACTTTGACTTTAAAGTCATTTGGAAAAACGATCAAATGGTACATGGTATTGTGAATCAAGGCAAAAAAGATGAATGGCTTTTGTCTATTGTTTATGGTAGTCCTCAAGCGGCAAGATGTAGAAATCTTTGGGATTCATTTAAAATAACCAGAACTAATGAAAGGAAAGCGTGGTGCGTTATTGCTGATTACAATGCTATTTGGTCTCCAGATGAGTGTATGTCGAACGTTATTCGAGGTTGAGATGGTGACTTTCAGTTTCGTCATTGGTATAATAAAAATTGTAAGCTTGATATTGGGTTTTATGGACCCAAATATACTTGGTGTAGGGGCAATAGTTATAGCCGCATTGATCGAGCTTCAATTAACAATATGTGGTATGACTTGTTTCCTAATGCTTCAGTGACCCACTTGCCTCAACTCAAATCTGACCACTCTCCAATACTCTTGAATTTAGATGGTAGTGTAGGCCCGAAGAACCATAGACGGCCATTCCATTTTTTTGGCACCTTAGGTGATGCATAGAGGATTTAATGAGTTTGTGAAAAACACTTGGGACCCAAATTGTAGCTGGGTTGAAAACATCAAAGAATTCACTGAAAAAGTTACTATCTTGAACAAAGGGGTGTTTGGTAATATTTTGAAGAAGAAGGATGAGCTGTATAGAAGACTAGATCATATCAATAGGAAAGTTGCAGAGGTGGGGCCTAGGTGGAAGCTTGAACAACGTCGTAAGGAGTTGTGGATGGAGTTGGAGGAAATCCTTACTCAAGAGGAAGTGATGTGGGTCTAAAACTCTAGATGTAACTGGTATAAACACAGTAACCGGAACATTCGTTATTTCCACTCTATGGCAAATGGAAGAAGATGTCGTAATAGAATTGAAGCTCTTCATCTTGAGAACGGTGAGTGGTTTTATGATGATAAAGAAATTATGGAGATGGGAACAAAGTTCTTTGAAACATTGTACATGGAAGAGGGGGTGCAAGATTTAGACATCAATTTTAGGTGCCCCTTCCTGAAGATTGAGCAGGAGTTTTTGCAGACACTTGGTAGAGAAGTGGATGTTCATGAGATTAAGCAAGCTATCTTCGATATAGGGCCTTTGAAAGTGCTAGGGCCGGATGGCTTGAATTCGTTATTCTTTCAAAGCCAATGGGAAACGGTGGGTAGTAAAGTCATTGAGGTGGTGAAGTCTATTTTCAGGGATCTCACGTAGGTTCGACATCTTAACAACACCCAGATTGTCCTTATTCCTAAAGTGGATAGACCTGAGACAATAAAGGAGTTTAAATCGATTAGTCCATGCAATGTGATATACAAAATTGTGACTAAGACAATTACAAATAAGCTGAAAAAGATAATGCCCAATGTGGTGGCTCTCAATCAATGCAGCTTTATGCAGGGAAGACTGAGTATGGATAATATCATTCTTGTTCAGGAAATTATTCACTCTTTGAGAAAGAAGAAGGGTAAAAAAAGCTTCATGGTTATCAAAATTGACTTGAAAAAAACTTATGACAGATTGAATTGGAATTTCTTGTTGAATTGTTTGAAAGAGCTTCATTTCCCTCTCTATATTCTAAATGTGATTAAAGAATATGTCTCATCATTGAAGATGCAACTTCTATGGAATGAGGAGAGAGCTAATGAGTTCATCCCTTCCCGTGGAGTGAGACATGGGGATCCCCTCTCCCCTTATCTTTTCATCTTGGCCATGGAAAAATTGGGTCATTTGATTCAAAATGAAGTGCAGCAAGGAGAATGGAAACCTTTCAGATTGATTCCCAAAGGTACGTCTATTTCTCATTCATTTTTTGCTGACGACCTTATGTTGTTTGTGGAAGCAAATATGGAACAAGCAAGGGTGATCAAGGCTACCTTGGATGACTTTTGTGCGTTTTCAGGGGAGAGAGTGAATGCTGGTAAATCTCTTATTTTCTTCTCTCCCAATGCGAACCATACTCGGGTGAATGGGTTAAGTGAATTTATGGGATTCCTCCCTGCCAGTGACTTAGGGAGGTACCTCGGTATGCCGGTTCAACATGAAAAAGTTTTAAGATCTACTTATAATTTTATCCTGGACAAAATGGACAAGAAACTATCAAGCTGGAAGGAAAATACTCTCTCTATGGCTGGTTGAAAAATGCTTGTGACCTTGGTGATACCGGCATTACCATCCTATGCTATGCAGACGACTCCCCTTCCTATTGCTACATGTCGGGAGATTGATAAACGCTGTAGAGACTTCTTTTAGGGCAGTAACACAATGAAGAGGAAAATCCCCCTAGTGGCTTGGGATAACATTTGTTGGAAGAAGGAGAAAGGAGGCTTAGGCCTTCGTCATGTACATTTACAGAATGGTTCTTTCATACAAAAGCTCGGACGGGGGTTAATAAATAGAAGAGATGCCCTTTGGGTCCGTATCATTCGTGAAAAATACAAGTGTGGAAATGATATTATTCCTATAGTGAGTAAGCGACAGAGTGGGTCTCGCACCTGGATTGTTTTAACAAATAATTGGGAAAAAATGAAGGAAGCGCTTGCATAGAGTATCGGGGATGGTGCTACAGTAAACTTCTGGAAAGATATTTGGCCTCCACACATTGGCAAGTTTGAGGATAAGAGCAACTATGCTATTCTTACTGAGGCTTTGGAGTGGAAAGTGGAAGATTGCATTTCTTGTACGAGAGCTTGGGACTGGGATAAACTTAGATATTTTTTGCCTAAGAGCATTATTCATGAGATCAAGGCTTCTAAGATTTGTCCTCAGGAAGGCAATACTGATACACCTATATGGAGGTAGTCTACCAATGGTCAGTTTTCAGTTAAATCAGCCTACCAACATTCGTATAAGTATCATTCGACAAATCACAGAGGTTTATGGTGGGCTATTTGGAAGTTAGATGTGCCCCAATGATGCTATATGTTTCTGTGGCTTTATGAAAATGAACGATTACTTACAAACTTAGCTCGCTGGAGGAGGGGTATGCATGTTTCAGGGGAGTGTGTCATATGCAATAATGGAGATGAAAACGTCATGCATGCTATTCGTGATTGTGCTCAAGCTAGAAGATTTTGGTTGACCTTAGTTCCCCCATCACTTATCCATTGTTTCTTCTCCTATTCTAATGTGAAACAGTGGCTATGATGGAACTTAATGCATGTTGTGGATATGGATGGCATAAGCAGGAAAGTGTGGTTTGGCCTTGCTTGTCATGCTATTTGGCTAGCTTGCAATGATAAGATTTTTAATAAGGTTAACCCCCAGCCTACAAAGTTCAAACATAGACTTTGAACTTGTGTTTCTTGGTCGGGGTCTAAGCTGGAGACATGTCCATCTCCCAGCTTCACTTCCTGGAGTGCCCCGCCTCTGGGGACACTGAAAATAAATGTTAATGGTGCTTATATTGACATAAATGGTACGAGTGCTTGTGGGGGTATTATTCGTGGCAGTAGAGGAGAAGTTGTTGCTAGTTTTTACTATAACCTTGGGGTGGGGAATAGTTTATTTGCAGAAGCTTGGGCCATCATATGGGGTCTAAAAGTTGCTTAGGATTATGGAGGTAGAGGCTTTATCTTGGAAAGTGACTGTAGAGAAATCCTCCAAGCCGTTATTAATGGTGTTGAGTCAACTCACCCGCATGAAGGTCTGGTCAAGGAGATTCAAGGCATGATTGATTGAGATTAGACCGTTGAGCTTCAAGCTTGCAAATGGGATGTGAACACAGTAGCTGACAAATTGGCAAATGAGGCGTTATCTCTTGATCCTGTGATCTCAGTGTTCTCTACTCCTCCTTTGTTTATTTCTCATGTTTTGCAAGGGGACGTAGAGTTTATTTGGCCGTTTGATAGACTTGAGTAGTTTGTATTGCTTTGCCTTTGTTTATCAAAAAAGAGAGGGAAAAAAAACTAGATGTTTAAATCAACAAAAAGGAATCTTGGTGCAAAATCAAGATATGAAATGGAGACCAGCTAAATCTGATGAGTTACGGAGAGGAAGAGAGGCAATGACTAAGTTAATGAGATTGGATGAGATTAACTAATGCAAAATTTATGAGCAATTTTTTTTTTATTTTTTCCTATGCATTAATGGGCAAATTGATGGGAACAAACGTATAAGCAATATTTTATTATTTAGTATGGATCCTTGTATTTTTTATATGGTAGTTTTTCAATGAGAGTGAGAGGAGGAAAAACCTAGCAAGGTAATATAGTGGGAGATAAAACAAGAAAAAGAATGACATTTTAAAAGGGCATAGTGGTTAATGATTATATTTTAGTCTTTCAACTTAATTATGATTTTTCAATATTGGATTTTTGAACCTCTTATTAATTATATACTTAATGTGAAAATTAGTATAAACACAAAAATCTTACCAAATATTAAATTAAACAATGTAAAAACATATAGACAAAAAAAAATTAGGATTTGAACAAAATATGATTAACTAATTTTGAATTAAAATTTGAAATTAAAATAAATTACAATCAATCCATCTTTTCGATTGACAAATTAACTAAACAATTTAAATATTATTGAATTAAAATTTGGGTTAATAATTATTAATTTATAATTACTATGAATAGCCATAATTAACATTGAATTTTTTTAATCAACATATTACTGCTATCACTTTTCTTAAATATTTGTTAACCATTTTCTTGATTGTGCTTACACCATCAAACTTGAATATTTAATTTAAAGATGAGTTGAAGAAAAAGAAAACATACACAGTGGCATTTTTTATTAGAAAACAATACCAAAAGTATATAAGCAATAACACCTAGATTTTTTTTATGTATGCTGTCTAAGATTTGATCATTGGCCATGTGTATAGACAAGATTTTATTAAAAGAAGCAAAACTCAATTCATAATCTCTACACCTCAAAGGTATTAGTCTTCAGCTGTAGACACAGAGAATATCATTAATACTCACAAAAAAAACCTAAGTTCTAAGAATTCATTAATTTGTAAAACATTGTCATATGAAAAGTATTCATTTATTGTAGAACAATAAGGATGAGAATGAAGTTCCTAAGTGTTTTGATAATTTTTCTTTGCAAGGAATTTGTATTTAAGATTAAAATTTTAATTGAAAATTATTATTCAATAATAATTATTTAATATGGATTTAATTAAATACCTTCATTATACATAATATTTTAACTAAATTTCAATGTCCAACTCTCTCAAATTATTCAATTCACCTAAAAATTGGCCTAACTTTGTATAACTTAGCCTAGTTAAATTGAGTAGTAGCTCATCTCTAGTAAGTCTAGGCCATGAATTAAAACAATAACCTATGGTTGTTAATAATGACTTACTATATCAACGTAATTTAATGAGTAAGTAATAATGTCTACTAAAAATAATATTAAAAATATATGCAAGCATGAAAATAATGACTAATTATCCTATTTACCGCCGTTAATTGATGCTTGAAAGATATTCTTAAAGACTTAAATTATCAAACCTGAATTTAGTTGTTATGTTAATTGTTGGAAAGGTAGCTGCACTTGGTAAAAATTTACAACAAATTCTTTTGGTTATAATAGGAGTAACTTGATAGGGCTATGACTATAAATAAGAGTCAAATTCAAAGCTCATGCAATGTGGGATTTAACTTACCATGAACTATGTTTACACATGACCAATTATATATTACTTTACCCCCTCTATGATCTAGAGATGAATTTAAAAATCAATTCTAGATAGACTGACCATGCAAGTGACACCACTTCAATGTTGTGAACATAAAAGTATATAATAATTTCAGTTAATGAATTTTGTATTATCCTTTCCTTTTTTGTCACTAATTATTTGTATAATATCCACATATTAATTTTATTTTATTTTACATTTGTTTTTTAATTATAGATGTAATTTAATTATATAACATATTTAAAAAAATGTATTTAATCCCCGTGCATCACATGAGTGCATATCTAGACTTATTTATAACCTTTACATGCAACCCTAAATGGCTTGAAATAACTAGATTTTTGGGAAGAACAATATGCGAATCAAGGATCGTCCAGATGCTATAGTTAAAATTTTTAAGTTAAAGCTCACATGATGATAAAAGACTTTCGAAAAAATTAGATATTTGGGAAGGTGAAAGCAGATCTTATTCTTATGGTTTCTTTATATATTTCTACTAATTTGTTTGTACAATATGAAATTTCACATTACTAATAATATTTTATTATCATTACAACGCTATATACAATAGAGTTCCAGAAACGTGGTTTATCCCACACTCATATTTTAGTGTTCTTATGTAACAATGACAAATTCTTTTCACTAGGCAATGTGGACAAAATAATATCAACTAAAATTCTTGACAATGATAAGAATCCTATACTATTTGAAGCTATTAGCACTTTTATGATCATAGACCATGTAGCGCAATGAATCCAAATTCACCATGTATAATTGATGGGTAGTACATCAAGTATTATCCAAAGGCATTCAATAATAGTATAGTAATTGATGAAAATGAATATCCTAGGTACATGAGACTAGATAATGGTATATGTAACATCCGACCACTTTATTGGGATTGATGACCGTCCCCACAAACCAACACAAGCCCTTTCGGTGTGCTTTGTCTTCACTCACACACTTCCTTTCCAGGAGGTCACCCATCCCATAATTGCTCCTGGTCAAGCACGCTTAACTGAGGAGTTCTTCAGGGTACTGTTCATTTGGTATTTTCTCTTTTACCCGATGAACTTTGAAAATTCATAACTTAATCTAGGAAAATTATCTTGAGCTGATTCAAGTCTATAAAATTTTCTTAAATTCAGATCTGCATGGAAAAAATATAAAACAGTAACATCTTGGGCCAATTTATACAGTAATTTCGTGGACATTTACTGTTCATTTGGTCAATTTGCTATGTTCCAGTTTTCTGACCTCAACTTTGAAAAATTATATCTCCTTCTATTCTGTTCCAAACTATGGTTAATCTATGTTATTTGAAAGATCTACATGTATACTTAATGAAATATTTTTATTATACATTTATTTCCCTTACATAGGGCATAACTTTAACTTAACTCATGAAGGGTCAGAATTTGACTCTTACTGGAACAGTTTTGGGAAAAACTTCATATCTCCTATTATATAGCTCCAATTAACTTCAAATCAGTGACATATGAAACTTAAAACATAGATCTTCTTACACATATAAACCACTGAATATTTGGAGCTTTGTATGATTTTATATTAGCTTTTTAATTTTTCAGTACTTACTTTTCAGTTTTCAGTTTTCCCATTCTTGCCCTATTCTAAACCCTGACTTAGAAAATTCACCATTAATTGAACACAACTCCAAATGGGGTGAATAGGGTGTCATATTAAAGGTTGAGATGCCCTATATCTGGTATAAAAATAACATAAACCTAATCTCACATTAAGTACAGAATAAGGGCGAATGAAGCAGACATGTTTGAAAAATGTCCTGTTTCAGTCTATATTGCCATTTGCTTACCAAAACCCTTGTAAATGAACTCATTTTGGCATGAAACTTGGTAGAACATAACTTAACATCACAATATCCAGAACTGGAAATTCTTATGCATTTTCCACAATATTAACATAATAATCACTATTTTACAATTTCATATAAAACAAGACACAAATAACTATTCACATTATAACACAATAGCTTGCAACATCATTTCCTTCTTCATGCCTTTTGCTCCTTCCTTAGCTCTTTTGCATTGGTTCTACCTAGCATGGTTAGTCATTGAAGGGGGATGAGATTCAAAGAATCTCAGTGGCAATCACCATTCATACAATCATATTATCACATTAAGCATATAATCATCATAAAACATCATCTGAATACTTTTAAACATTTATGCCATAATATTTTACAAAAAATTTCGCAGAGTTTCATTTTGTATTTTGGACATCCTGGGGTCTCAAAACCCTCAATTAACTCAGCCAACATTCTCAAAGTATCACAATTGATCACAGCAAACAATAGCAAATCATCAAACTCATTGAAAATCACATGACAATATAAGGTAAGAATAGGTAAATTGCTACCTTCATGCTCTCTCTTACTCTTCAACTTAATACCAATGCTCCCCCTAGCTTCCTTGGGTTTCTTCAAGTCCTAATGCATCATCAAACAACTACTCAAGCTAATGGTTCCATGACTTTCTTTAAAAAAAATGTTCATGAAACCCTAATTCTTCAAAAATTCACCAAAAATTCATTCCTAACTCAAAAGTGATGAATTATACCTCTATTCCATGTAATTTTTCATGAGGAATCCAAATATGGCCTCAGAATTGCCAAATTCCATTTCTAACTCGGTTACTGTTTATTCCTAATTAAATTTCAAAAACCTAAAAATTTCACTTTCTTAATCTTAAGCTTTTTCATGAAATCATCACTTGTTCCTAAGATTTTGGAGTATGAGGAACTCATTTTTGGCATCAAATCCATGAAATTCCAACTCTAACCATGAACAGTAACTCGTAAGAAATAAGGAAAATTCAAGAAAAATTACTACACTTTGTTATACAATAAACTACTTGCATATTCAAGTTTTAAATGTGTTGTCTAACATTTCCCCCATGTTCTATGGTTTGTAAACTCATTTCCTTGCTAAATCATGTTTGAATGAAACCCTAAGATGGAAAGGAAGCAAACTAAACCATAGAACATGCTTTAAAACCCATAGATAGTAAGCTTAAGGTGGTAGCATAGAATCTTACCGATTGGTGCTTCAATTTCCCTTTGATTTTCTCTTCCTTTTTCTCTTCCTTCTTCCTCCCTCTTCTTGGTTTTTTTCTAGTCTATTTTAAGGTTATTCACGCATGAATGGTGAGGAAAGAGAAGGGTTTAAATGGTTAATTATATACTTAATCATGGTTAATCAAATCAACTAACCAAAGTTACTTTTATTATTATTTTTTTCTTCTCCTTACTTAACAAGTTTTCCCAACTTTTTGAGATGATTGGTTGGCTTCATGGGCTGCAGAAAAAGCACGCATGGGAGAGCTTGAGGTGTCCAAAAATTGCCCAAATTTTCTATTCTAGATATACCTCAATCCGGATACTTTTTAATCGTACCGATAAAATCATCTTTACAATAATTTAGCATTTTTGGGATGCAGGACTATTCTAATTTTATTTTTATATTTCCATAATTATCCTATCCCAAACGGTATCTGTGTATAGCTCATACCCTAACCCGATTTCTTTTTAACCATCGGTAGACCCTATAGTTACTTTATCGGTTTACTATTACTTTTGGACACTCGGCACTGATTATTTCTTTATCCTTGAACATTAACCCTCACTGCCATATACCATTGGACTTCTTTTGTCGAGGGCTTCATTTTGACAGTAATTTTACATATTTACAAAACTACCCCTGACCTGAGGTTAAATTATAATTTTTGAAACTTTCAGGTCTTTAGGTGTAATTTTTTCCCAAGATATTTCTAATACTCATTCCACATAATTTTTATGACTTTAAAGACATGGATATCCTTTCCATAATTCTTTGGGGGCAGAAATATAATTTCTTATTTTTCTATCCAATCGGGAAAAATGGCTTCTTTACCCTTCTTCACGCTTAACTGTGTCTCTCCATTTTTTTCAATTCCTCATATATTTTATGATATCAACATTTATTTTTTGGGGTTTAAATGTAATATTCATATTTTTCTTTTAATATGTGAAATGACTGTTTTGCCCTTAAATCGGGTTTAAAATGTAATTATTCATTCTTTTGGGCACTTTCTTGTAATTTTAACCAAAGATTAATTTTTTTATTATTTCTTTTTTACTATTCACCCTAACTTCAAATTGGTCTATCTCTTGACCTGGACTCCTCGGGTATGCAATACTTATACCATTGCTCTCAGCTTGGAGAGGGCTTTATTTCAAGTGGTATATTGCATATTTTTCGGGGTAAGTTCTGAAATTAATTTATGCTAAGGACCTTATGAAAAATTAATTCCAATTAAGGACCAAACATAACTTCTTAAGAAAATTAGATGAGAAATTAATTCCTTCTAAAGTCCAATTATATATAGCCTTTTCATCTCGCTTCGTTTATCATCTTTTATTCATTTTATAACATCCCATAAAAATAGGGATATTACATTTCTCCCCTCCTTAATTAAAATTTTTTCCTCGAAATTTTGTTGAATTCTTACACATTACTTTCTCCTTCTTATCATTTCCTAATTTTGAGACTATCTCTTAGTAGAGGAATACTCTTTATATTGGGAAAATATCGAGAACATCATATATCTATCTTATTGCAGGGGTACTTTAAGCTTTCCATAAAACATATCCATTCTTACTCTCACAATCCCCTTTATCTTAGGGCATTGATAACTTTTACATAACATACTTATTTATACTGTCATGATATTTCCTCATCTTTTTCATGTAATAATATTTTTTTGCCATAACCTTTGATTGGCTATTCATATAATAATCTTTTTATTGAGGCATAAGCTCATCTCATTAGCTCTGCCTAGATGACACTTTCAGGTCATCTTAACATTTCTTCCAGGTCATCTTAACATTTCTTCCATTCTACTTTCTATACCTCAAGTTTAACTTTTCTTTTTATTTCATGATCACTTGAGGTTACTGTGGTCTCAGTACCTTTATGTTGGTATTGTAGACATAATAGCTTGTACTAACTCCGTATCTTGAGAGCATTCATTACCGCTGTTATAAGTGGGAATACGTTTTTACAAAAATTTTATCTTTCAAAATATAGGCTACTACCTCAACTCAACCCCGATACATTGCTCATACCCTGATCCATTCTTACTTTTCATTATTATAGACCTTCTAGGTCATCATTGGATTAGGAGCATTTAACACAGGGGAAGCGGTCTAGCCTCTTTAATTCATAAAACTCATTTTGTAAATCTTTTCCCACAAAACTTTCTTTCTAACTAAGCGGTAAGACAATCTGAGAGAAATTTTTATAACTCCTTGTTGAACTTAAAAAAATTATCATTTTGTTTTGGGGTTTGGTCTTTCCCATCTCATATATTACTTACTTTGCTAGGATCTACTGTGATCCTTATTGGAGATTCTGTAACCTACTAATCATACTTTTTGGAGCATAGTTCCCATTTATTAAGTTCAGCAAGTCTTTGCTTTTACAACATTTCAAAAATTTTCAGTTGTCTCTCATGCTCTTCCAAAGATTTGGAGTTATTTAAGCATCATTATTACCTGAGACCACCATATATTGTTCATACTTCTATTCATATTGTAACAGGTGCCTTGGTAAGACACATAATGTGCACATTAAACTGTTTGCACATCTTATTCTTCATACTTCTTACACATTTATTACTTCTCAGTAGGTCAACCATCTTGAAATTTCTCCCTCTGAAGCAACCTTAACTGTAGGATGCTAAGGGATTTTACTTTACTCATACCATTATTAGACTTAGAGAATTCAATAATAGGCTTTCACCTAAGCCATAACTCGTCTGTGAGACCTCTGGATAGCTTACTGCTTTATTTACACAGCATTCAATTCTTCTTTTAGCATATAACAAAACGTCTTATAATGACAGTTCTGTATCACTTTCATTTTCATCTATTATTCATACTTATATTGATTCCTTTTATTTCAACTTTTATCAGCTTAGAGCTTTGATTCACCACTATAATTTTGCGTATAAACATACCTTCGAACCCTGTACCTTGTTTTTCTTACCAGAGCTTTTGAATTCTTTTGGCTTCCTATGGGTTGGAGTCTCATAGACATTAAAGTAGTGATTACTGACTTTTTGCTCTTTAACACTCTATTCATATTTATAACCTCTTTAACTTCTTAGCCAAGGTTAATTAGTGATGTGGTAATTTTCAGGGAAACTTCTTAACCCTTCAATAGTCTTTTGCTAGCTCAGTTTAAATCTAGCTCTTAGCCTCTCACCATTCTTGCTCATTTGGGCATCACCCTAGGAGCTATCTCTCCTCTACCTCGCCTTAGTGACTTTCATCATATGGAAGATTTCATTTTTCTTGGCTCAATTGGGCTTCTTCCCAAGAGCTTGCTCAATTGGGCTTCTACCCAAGAGCTACCTCCGTTTATTCTCACCTTGGCAGCTGACAAAAGATTTCTTTCTTTGTGAGATCTTACGGCCAGGTATTTTCTTTTATAGCTAGATTTCATACTAAGCTCAGCAATTAACTATCTTTAGGTTTCGTAGTTCCCTAACTGCCTATCACTAAACTCTTAGGTTTGTACTTTAGATTCATACCTCATGTCTTAAGCATCGTCAACACTTTACTAACTTTCCACTATAAAGGCCTTGAATCTTTATCAATCATCGACATATGGTTATGTAAATTAGAATGTATCAACCATCATCCTTGATGGTGAATTTGATATGCAAAATATTGAGGGATGGACTATGAGCCTGAAAAGATTTCAAAGATAATGGGCGGCACGTTGGAAATGAAAGATTTTGATGGCAATATATAAGTTGAAGAATAAGGTTGATTAAAGGAAGTGAAATTTATAAGAATATGCTCTAATATGAACGATCTGGTCAATGAAAGTATAATAAGGCATAACCAATGAGCTCGAAATTCGACGTACCTCTAGTAGTATGATGATGAATGAGAAAAGGTGGAAAAGCTAGAAAAGGAGCTTGAAGTAAGCGGCTAAAGAGAATATGTCTTTAATTCATCAATCCAAGCAGGATCATTGGAAATAGTCTGAATCATGTGAATGTTTTACCAACATCTTCAACTACCATTAATAAGAAAATTTCAAAGAAAGGAAAAGTAAGTAAGAATAAGGATAAGAAGTCCTGGAATAACATGAGATTTATGAAGAAAGGCAAAAAGAGAAGATGAGGTAGACCAAGCAAGCCAACTTTGTTTGAATACAGAAAGGCTCATGGCAGAAAGCCATGTTTTGTAGGATAAAATGGTGCTCCAAGTATGGAAAGCCGATATGTTAAATTTGTAATAGTATTATGGAAATGGCCAACACTAGACCAAAAGCACAAGGGAGAGTCTTTATACTATCCTAATAGGAGGCTGTAAGTCACCTGATTTAAGCAAAAGTATGATGCAAGTGTAAGTTACTCTTTATTACTGTGCTAAAAGGTTGGGTCTAGAGGTTATTATAATATGATTTATATGTGAATGTTTTCACTATATACAGGGCCATAATTTCCATTGCCAGTCTAAATAAATATTGAAACACAACGGTAAGCACGAATTGGCTTTTTGTAAATGATCTCCTCTTAGATTGTAAAAAGAAGATATTAATTATGCCTACCCTGAAAATTTTCCATGTGCTTAGGTTAAGTCATATGTTATACCCATTGTTCAAGTTGAGAAGAGCTTGTGCAAAGATGTTGAGTATAGACATGAAAGTTGAGGTATGATTTAAAATAGCTGGGATCCTGACCATAATAGATGGCTAATCCCTGGGCTAAAAATGAAAGAAAATGATAAAAGTATTGGCTCAAACAAGTTACCGATAGGAAATTTGGACAAGGCCAAGGTTAATGTTGGACCTTATCCAACTGGATCTGAATTTGATAAAGAAGTCACATTGCAAGCTGTTCTAGCTTTTCCTGTTCAAGTTTAAAAACCAGGAATGGTAGCTGCAGAAGGTAAGGACTATGAGGCTGGGCTCTGATACCACTTGTAACATCCGACCGCTTCATTGGGATTGACGACTGTTCCCACAAATCAACACAAGCCCTTTCGGTGTGTTTTGTCCTCACTCACACACCTCCTTCCCAGGAGGTCACCTATCCCATAATTGCTCCAGGTCAAGCACGCTTAACTGATGAGTTCTTAAGGGATAGGCTACTGAAAAGGTAGGTGCACTTTGTTGATATAGGTAGTACCTATCATTTCCTTTAAGCTATCCTTAACCGTATAGTCTCATACCTATACAGTCTTTGGATCCCTCTCGTTCTGGTATGTATTCGATTCATTCATATGCCCCTTCCGCTTAGAAGCAAGTCATCAGCGCCTGGATGTCACATGCCCACCAGCTTACGCTTGGTTCATCCCCGAACCATACTGTACTGAGAGAGGTTGGGCTTTGATACCACCTGTAACATCCGACCGCTTCATTGGGATTTACGACTATCCCTACAAACCAACACAAGCCCTTTCGGTGTGCTTTGTCCTCACTTACACACCTCCTTCCCAGGAGGTCATCCATCCCATAATTGCTCCAGGTCAAGCACGCTTAACTGAGGAGTTCTTAAGGGATAGGCTACCGAAAAGGTAAGTGTACCTTGTTGGTATAGGTAGTACCTATCAATTCCTTTAAGCTATCCTTAACTGTATAGTCCCATACCTATACAGTCTTTGGATCCCTCTCGTTTCGGTATGTGTTTGATTTATTCATATGCCCCTCCCGCTTAGAAGCCTACCAGGAGCCGCTCCTTGTCCATGCCTTATCACTTTATCTCACCCTCATTTCTTGCACCGGCGATCACTCCCCGCCCTCATCAGCGCCCGAATGTCACAGTATAACCATAGTAAAAAATGATGTTGAATTACACAATAGATTTTTTATATGATATAATTCATGTTTGTTACTAAAGTACAATGTTAACATAAATGTGGAGCATTGTAATCATACCTAATCAATTAAGTATTTGTTTAGGTACATGAACAAATGGCATGATTGGGTCACGATGGCTTTTTACATAGATTCACATGATAATAATCATGAAAGAATCCATGATAAGATTAAAATATATTATGATTGTAGATATTTATCTCCTTGTGAGACTATTTGGAAAATATTTTCTTTTGATATCAATTAAAGGAAATCTTCTATGAAAATATTATCTTTTTATTTGCTAGATCAACAAGCAGTTAATGAACTCCTTGATTTAGTTCAAACAAAGCTCAAGGACATCATGTTTGTATAAAAAATGAAGTAAACAACTTATGCTATCATGAATTTTCAACTAAATTTGAATACAAGAAGAAAACCCATGAATAGACTCTTAGAAAAAAAGAATTTTCAATTAGAAGACTATACTTTAATCCACCTAACAGTGGTAAATTGTATTATTTGCAGACTTTATTAGTTATAGTTAAAGGTTATACATCTTATAAAAGCATTATAACAGTGGATAACATTATTTATCATACTTTTAATAAGGCATTAAAAATCGGACGGGCCATTGAACCAGATGAGGCAACGATTTAAGGTTCAATGATATGACCACAATCAGATCGGTTGTGAATAAATTAATATATTTTTAATAATATAGATAAAAAATATAAAAGATATTTATCCATGATCATAAAATTAACATTTATTCTAGGATAAAAAGTAAATTTAATAATATATAGAAAATTAAAAATATTATTAATAAGTTTTACAACCTAATATTAAAATCTCAACAAGTTAATATTTATCTATAAATTATATTTTGAATTCAAAATAGTCAATTGATATTATATTTTTATCTTATTTGTTAAGTAAATTTATCATTATTAATAATAATTTATTATAATAATACTTATAACATATTATAATATAAAAAAAATTTATACTAAAAATAATGTTACTTTATTTTAAAAAAATATTTAAAAATTTTTTTAAAAAAATTTAAAAAAATGGGGGCCAGACCCATTCAAACTAGTTTCATACTAGTTCTCACTGGTTTTGAAATCCCCCGATTTCCATCTGCTACCGGATCGGACCAGGGGCTAATTTCCAGTCGGACCAGTCGAATCGGCCGATCCGGTCCAATTTTTTGTTCACTGACTTTTAGAGATGCATGTTATGCAATTAGGTTGTTAGATGATGATAAAGAATACATAGATAGAATTATAGAAGAAAGTCATTAGGCCATTGCAAAGTTTCTTCGAATATTATACTGTATTTTTTTTTTGTCCAACTCTATTTTAATATTAGAGTTTGTATAGGAAAAAACATGACAGTTCCTTTCTGATGATGTATTGTATAAGCAAATATCTGTTACAGGCTATCAAGATTTATTTTAGTTATATGAAATCTAATATATAGTCAATTATTTTTATGTAAACAATCAATTTGATTATTCAGTTACATTTATGTCATAATATTAGTATAGCAGTCTTAAATTTATTATAAATAGTATTTTATACTAATATGTATATTTTTTTTCCACATGATTACAGCTAATAAGTGAAGAAATACAAAATTTGGTCTTTTAGAGACTAAAAATACCTTGCAATCAAATTATAAGAGGCATAGTAATTTTCAACCTATGCATATTCTCAACATGATAAACATACATGTTAGTATGAACAAATTGATCCAGACTGAATTAAGTTATGATAGGACTAATCTTACTAATTAATTGTTTTCATTGATTATATCCTTAACTCTTGAACAATTGAAAATTTATGATGACATTATGTTAGCTGTTGAATCTCGGAAAGGAGGAGTATTTTTTGTTTATGAATATGGAAATACTGGTAAAACATATGTGTATAATATTCTTTCAACATCTTTTAGGTCTAGGGATAAATTTGTTCTTAATGTAATATCAAGTGGTATTGCTTCTTTATTGTTGCCTGGTGGAAGAACTGTGTATTCACAATTTTGTATATCTCTTGATGTTTATAAAGATATTATATGCAATATAAAGTAGGGTAGTCATCTTGCTAAATTGTTAGTTTATAATTTATTAATTCTATAAGATGAAGCACATGTGACCAACAAATTTTGCTTTCGGGCTCTTGATTATAGCTTAAGAGATATTTTAAAACTATCCAATTCTTCAGCTATGAATTTGCCTTTCGGAGGTAAGGTAGTTGTATTTGGTAAGGATTTTAGACAAATTTTACCTATAATATTGAGAGAGACTCAAGAGGATATAATTTTTACTACTATTAATTCATTTTACATCTAAAATCACGGTAAACTCCCAACTCTTACAAGAAATATGAGATTTCTTCTGACAAATTCTTTTTATGTTAATAGGGAAATACAAGAGTTTGCTTACTTGACTTTTTCTATTGGTGATAGAACAATAATGATATTGATAATGGTACAATCGATATTAAGATTCCTCATGATTTGTTATTAGATATTTCAGGTGATCCAATCAGATCAATTATAGAGTCTATATATCTATATTTCTATGAGAATTTAAACATTTCATCTTATTTCAAAGATAAAGCTATGCTAGCCCCTACTTTGTTTGTTATTGATAATGTTAATGGATACATACTGTCTTTATTGCCAGGTGAAGAGGTAGTCAATTATATAGTTCTAATAGTATACGATAGTATATTGAAGGAAAATAGCAATGTGGATTTTGTTGATGATCTTCATTCTATTGAATTCTTGAATTTAATTTCTATGTTAGGTATTCCTAATCATGAAATCAAGTTAAAAGTTAGAGCACTTATTATTCTAATGAGGAATACTGATAAGTCATTGGGATTTTGTAATAGCACTTATTATACAGACTGATAAGTATATATTTCAAGCTAAAGTCATATATGGGTCAAATGAAGGATTTAAAATTTATATATCCAAAATATTTATGATTCCATCAAATTCATCACTACTATTTATTATGAAAAGATGACAATTTTTTGTAATGTTAACTTTTGTTATGACTATAAATAAGAGTTAGGGGTAAAGTTTATGCAATGTGAGTATTTGTACTTGCTAAGACCTGTACTCACACATATACAACTATATATTACTTTATCCCGTGTATGATCTAGAAGTGGATTGAAGATATTAATTCTAGATCAATATGATAATTCAAGTGACACAATTTCAGATGTTGTGTACAAGAAAATGTTTAATAATCTCAAATGATAGCTTTGCATTATCCTTTTCTTTATGATCACTTATTATTATATATTGAAGAAATATAACAGGTAGGGAATACATACATACAAGTCGATAATATTTTTCTACTGAGAGAATGAAAAAGACATATACTAACAACACTGGTAGATGAAACAAAGTCACGCGAACTTTGTTCACTAGTTCATCACAGAAGCTCTCTGAGAAAGAATTGAAAGATAAGAGAGAGAAAAAGGAACTTAGAGCAACGTCTTTTTCTCCGAAAGAAAAAATTTCAAAAGAAACTTCTATTCCATTTCTTCTTAGATGCACGCTCGCACGCACCCTCAATTCTCTCTGTCCTGGGAAAATTGGGATCAGGTTTTAACTAACCGTTCCCTCCCTTAATCTTAAATAACAAATAATAATAATAATAATAATAATAATAATAATAATAAGCCTTATTTTCATTAGGGCTATGACTTTTTTTTTTACCCAATAAGGGTGGATATTATACAGTGTAGCCTAATATATATGAATTAAACACTTTATAATGTCATTTTGTTTTCCCTTTATATATATAATTTTATTATTAAACATGTTAAAAAAATGCAATTGGTCTTATTGGTCCTGTACATCTCACAAGTTACATGCTAGTTAGAATTAGAAAAATATTAGAAATTTCACTCAGAAAAAACAAAGCAAAAAAAAAAATAGTAACAAATTAAACAAGTTTCCATGCCATTGAAAGAAAAAAATAGGTTGTATTATTTATGATTTGTGGATAAACTTGTTTTATTATAAATTTTATTTTATATATTTATATTTCAGTATCTTTTTAGGACAAATATTCATTAAATTTTATTCATACTCTACATATATCCTTTTCTCTTCATATATAGTAATCTGCATATATCTTTGTATAATCTGTTTTTAAGATTTTTGGGTTGTTTGATTATTAGAAATATTATAATTATAAATGAGATAAAATGGAAAGAAACGCAAATGACTAGAATGACTATCAAATATGTTTGGTTTTTTTGTTTCAAAAAAAATATATGTTTGGTTTTCTCTCTGTTTTTTTTTTTTACAACTATCTGGTATTCAATCACTATTTTGTGAAAAGTAAAGAACTCATGGAACTCACACTTGCTTGGGAGAGATGCAAAGTCGAGGGGCTTGACACCCTAAAGATGACAATGGCATCATCGAGGAAGATGAAAAGTTGAAAAGGAATGGAGAAAGACAATATTCTATCATTTCAAATTTTTTTATTGTAAGAAAGTTGTTTCCTACTTAATCTTCATTCCAATGTTTTTAATTTTAATGGTATGTTTGATATGCTAAGATAAAAATTAAAGAAATGAAATGGAAATAAGTGTAGAAAAATAATGTTTGGTATGCCTGAAAAAGAAAAATTATTTTTCTAAGTTATGTTTGGGATGTCAGAAATAGAAAATGAATGAAAATAAATAGAATGAAATGACTAAAATATTCTATTGGCAAAAAAAAAAAAGACTAAAATATTCTCACTTTAAAAGTAACATATGAAAACTGAAAAAAGCTTGTTTTGACATTACTCACTTGTTTGGATGGAAAACGGTAATACTTTTCCATTAGTTTTGCTACGGAATAAAATTGAGTCCAAGATATTTCCATGGAATGAGGTGGGGAAAACTTTTCCATTGGTTTTGTCATTCTTTCTCCTATTTCACATGTTTTCCAATTCACTATTCAAGCCAAACACAACATAAGAATGATCATCCCTCTTAAAAATTAGAGGAATGAGCAAAATACCCAATACTCTTTATCTCTTTTTTTCCTCTCCTCTAGCACCTCTTCTTCTCCCGTTGGTACCACCACTAGCTATCAATGGCAATGCTCACAACTGCTACAAAGCTCTCCTGACTCTCACTCTTATCCTTCTCTAACATTGCTATTTGCACATTGTCTATATTGAAGTGGATATCGACATTGAGATTCTCCTTCATTATCGTCGATTAAGTTGGTATCGTCTCCAATGGAATGGTGCCTGTCACGAGGAGATTTCAATTTGTTGTTAGATTTTTTTTTACATTCTTATGGCTAGGCATCAATCTCCCATGAATGCCATTGGGTAGGAAGAAGAACACTTGATAGCTGAGGGAAAAAAATGAAATTGTTAGAGGGAAATTAAGTTTAAAAATTTTTACCAATATTCTTAATATCATACATAATGTATTCACATTAATCAATATTTCATTATATCTCATTCCGTTTTATTCAATCATCCTCTTTTCCAATAACTAAACAGGCTCTTTCCATAAATGCCTCATTTTAATGTTCATTTTAAAAGCAGTGTATTAAAAATTGCATCGAACTGGCTAGTTCGACTAGGAACCGGTGCCTGGTCCGGTTCAATCATAAATGAAGACCGGACAATTTCAGAACTAGTACAAATTAGTCAAATCGGTCAATAACCAATACAAAACTAGTTTGAACTGGTCTATCTTTTTTTTAAATATCCTTTTTTATTTTAAAGATAAAATAATATTATTTTTAATACTAAATAGCATTATTTTTTGTATAAATTTTTATATTATAATATTATATAAGTATTATTATGATACATAATTATTAATAATGATAAATTTATTTAACAAATAATATGAAAATAGAATATCAATTAACTATTTTGAATTCAAAATATAATTATATATGAATATTAACTTATTTAAATTTTAATATTAGGTTGTAAAACTTATTAATAATATATTTAATTTTTTATATGATGTATAAAATAAAAAATTATTAAATTTACTTTTCATCATAAATTGATTATTAATTTTATGATCATGAATAAATATTTTAATTTTATGATCATGAATAAATATCTTTTATATTTTTCATCTATAATATTTAAAATATATCAATTTATTCACAATCAATTTGATCTCGATTCGACCATTGAACCTTGAACCGGTGCTTCAATAGGTTCAATGACCATTCTAATTTTTAATACTTTACTTAAAAACACTCACCCTTCCTTAGACTATTCATGTTAAAAGTGAACAATTAATATTTAATTTTATGATCATTCTCATGTGCTTAATCATTTATTTTAATTGATGCAGAATGTAAAATAACTAATTTTTATCTAGCACTTTTTTTAAAAAGAAAAAAGAAAAAAGTTATTATTTAAAAAATTAAAGATACAATTTTTTAATTTAGACCCTCCGCGGCTCCACATTGGATTTAAGAGTTTAGATCTCACCCTAGAGGTAAGCAAAGTGTGTTGCACAGTGAATTAGATAGTGCTTGATAATTTTTTTTTATTAGATAATGCTTGATAACTCTTTTTTTAGCAACTTTAGTAGCATAGTTAATTATAAACAAAGTGATTGACAAAGTGCAAAAACATAATTTTTTCATATTAGAAAAAATGAAAACATAAGAAGAGATATTGTAAAAGTAAACCATCATTGATTAAACCTAAAAGCCCTCGTCTGGTGCGCAAAGAAGTGTGATGATGGAAGCAAAAATGGAACTAGGTTCTATCAAGATGTATGTTTGGTGTGTTGCAGATGGGCTTCCTTGAGAAGCCTACTTTCATCAAAAAGCTGGAAGTGGACTCGCACAGGGGTGTGAATGGAAGCGTCCCACTCCCATGGAAATGAACTTTTTTCTATCTATTATGCTCTCGTATATTTGATTTATTAACCATTTTGTCCCTCAACTTTTTGACACCATCGCACATCTCTTTCTTCCCCATGGCACAAACACAACGGCTTCCCTAAACAACACTATTGATGACAAGGAGGACTACGAGTTGAACAGCAACGACATCACTATCATGATGGTGAGATTTGCTTAAGATTTGTATCTTCCTCAGTTTCTGGGTTTTGATGCCATCAACAGCTAATGGTCTTTTGGAGCTCTTTAATGTTGCAAAATCATTAGCCAGATCTATAATCGACTTCCAAATCTTCAATGTTGCAAAACTAATCGATGGTTCTTTTGTTGTTCTATTAATATTGCAAAAGTGATATGTATTTGTCATTGTCGATGCTATGAGTTTTCCTATAAATGGTTTTTTGGAGTTCTTTGAAACTACGAAATTGACCTGTATTTGATTTCTAGTTTATTTTCTGGATGTGATTGCTACTTGTGCAATTTTCTGGTTGTCAAAGATAGTGGTTTTTTCTAGCGATGGGTCCTGTTGTAATTTACGGGAGCCTAGGGTTTGGTTTTCAAAAAGCGGTTGGAGGTGGTGGTCTATGGTGGTTTCTGGTGATGTTTGTGGCGGTAATAGTGGTTTTAAGTGGCCTTTCACGATGGTTATTGATGGCGATTGTGATTGTTTGTTTATGCAAATAGTTTTTTGTAATTTTAAAAGTGTATTTTAGTCTTTTTTATATAAATATATATACTAAATTAAAAATATACTACACTTCCATTATCATACCAAATATATTTCCAAACCTCATTTCTCTTTCCTTTTCCTCTTTCACTTCCAATTCTTTGTTTGTTTCACGTGTATTTGGATTAAATTTTATATAATTGATTTTAAATATATTTGATTTTGTAGATTTGATTTTATAAAAAATAATTTATGTTTGAATATTTTTATCACAAAAATAATTTTAAGAAAATGAAATATATTTGGATGAATCATTATAAGTGAAAATTTTGAATGAATAATTCTTTTAATTAATTATTAAGAATAATAAACGAAAATTTGTTACTTCTGCATATAAATAATCTTAGTTATAAACATTTATTAGGCTAGACTTGTCATATCCCACCATAAGCACGCATAGAACATAATAAGCATATCCAACTAGGCCCTTCTACTTGTTTCCTTTTTCAAGAAACACATCCACAAACCAATTGGGATGGACCCCATATGGCAGGAAAGAAAAAAACACTTGTTGGTAAAAGATCGTAGAAAAAAGAAAAATCCTAAACCTAAAACCTCGAAGCAACACACCTACCCGTACCCATATATTTCAAATTCATATTCCAGACTCATCAGGCACCATGGTGAAATTTTGAGACTCTAGTTTTAAAATTGTCTAAATTAAAATTTTTTAATTTAAAATTTTTAAATAATAATATTATTTTTTAAAAAATGATGTTTATAAAATTATTTTCATTTTAGATTCTGCCTATAATAAAATAAAAATATATTAAAAATATAATAATTAAATTAAATTAAATCTTAAGCATCTACTTTCAATCTCAAACCATCCGGTGATGAGGAGATAGTGCCGAATGTGAACTCATATTTCTTAGCTTGGCGACGTCGCGCCCTTGTTAGAAACCTGTTGGCTGAGCATTATTCATGATTCGGGAATTGCGAACCTACAGCAAAATAACAAGACCTATATATTGCCATCGTCTCCCTGTTATATATATATATATATATATAAAATAAAAGATATTGTCGTCGTCGTCAATTTACGGTGCCCGTCTTTTGCAGAATGGGAAATAACAAACCGAGGAGATTCAGAGGTCATCGTAACCATCGTGGTCAATCCAGTCGGGACCAGCAACTCATATTGTAATGCCTTCTCCATAATCTATGCTCTGTACTCAATAATCGCCATATATTTCTTTTTCTTTGAAGCTTATTATTTCTTAGCGGGTTTCATTGTCTCATACTACTCCCACCTGTTCAGGGATGACGAATCTCAAAGTTCCGTTCAAGGTGCTAATTGATCCTTTACTTCTCTTCCATCTATTTCTTTTTTTTCTTTTCTAAATATTTAGTGGTTGTGATTTCTAACCGCAGTAACTGACGAGGATGAGTCAGCTGGCCCGAAGATACAGCTTGCTATGTGGGTATGAATATTTTTTATTAATATTTTGAATTTGAATTGAAACTCAAATCCGTTCCTTATAATTTTTCAAGCGATAGTGACAAAGGGAACTAGTCAGTTTTATTGACGGTGAGTGGGCAGGATGTTTAGAGGACAGGAAAAATACTTCAGACTAAATTTTTAGTTTTGGACCGGGAATCATATCTTGGAGTTCAAAGAAGCAAGCTACTACAGCTTTATCATCCTCAGAAGTTGGATATATCGCTACAACTTCATCATGCAATACATGACTAAGCATAATACAGCCAGATCTAGGTTAAGAACAAGAAGGATGGTTTTTTTTTTCCTTGCAATAATACATCAATTACAATGACCAAGAGTCCTGTTTTTCATAGAAGAACAAAGCATATAGATATTCAAGCTCATTTTATTCGACAATAATAAATAACTTGCTATTTCTTCAAATACCTGGAGCACAAACTCTTAATTTGCTTTGGTCGAGCATGGTAAATGTTTGAAAACTGTGAAAGTGTAGTTCATATGGTAGGACAGAAGAGGAGGGCAACTTGAAGAGGATTTTTTTTTGGGGGTGGATTCAGCTGCATTTTGTATCATAATCACATCACATGAGCTTCAAAGTTTTATTAATATTATACTTAGCAGTAAGAACTACTTAGATTCTCTTTCTGACTCTGCACCATCTCCTATTTATGTCGCTGAGAAACTCTGCGTGGTATATATGTCCTCATGAATTCAGGTCTAACATACACACATACACACAAAATGTTACTTTAAAATTTGGATGTAATTGGTGCTCATGATCTTGACTCAGGACTTTGGGCAATGTGATATCAAAAGGTGCACAGGACGCAAGCTATCGAGATTTGGCTTGTTAAAAGCAAGTATCTGTTCTCTTTTCCTTCATTCTTCTGTTTCTTTTACACATGCTTAGGTTCACACACACACACACATATAGGCATAAGCATGAATGTGTCTGCATATAAAAATTTGCATATATCTTATAACGTTTCTATATTAATCAGATGATGGATCATGGATGAAAAATGTCATTTCTGCAATCAGATTAATGATTTCTTTGGCACATAAAAAACATGTTAAAAATAGTAAAACACAAAATGGTTCTGAATTCTAAGGAGGAGCAAGAAAACCATTGGTTATAGTTAATTGCAGTCTGTTGGAATATCAAACTGAACACAGTCAGAGACCTCTGACTGGTATCTTATTCCATCCATAGCATCATGTTATATCTGAAACTACAGGTGGAGTGGTCCATAAAACACTGGGAGATTCCTGACAAGAATAGAAATCAAAGATGTGGCAAATCCGAGAGTTCATATCATGATTGAAATTGGATAAACCTTACTTAATGGACAATTTGCAGTTAGAAGAACTAAAATTGAACAATTCCTCGTTTGGAATTAGGAGAATTCTTCAAGTGGAGGGAAGCCCTTTTATGGGAAGACTGAAAAGAAGAGAAGATATCCCCTAAATCAACAAATGAGAGGGCTTTTATTATTTTTGGACGACCACAAGAATTATAATTGGTGGCTGTTACTTGCTGCAGGGATCCATCAAGATACTATAGTATCTATGGGAAGTAGTTCAATGAGATGGATTTCCATATAACTTGTGAGGATAAAACATCTTCTTATGTTCTATAATAAAAATGGAGCCAAGAAGGGTTTTGATTATTGGTATTAGCTGCTATTACTACTTCCAAAGTGAATATGGATCCATCATTTACTTGTTCTAAGTAGAAGTATAATGATTTAAAAGCATTGTTTACAATCATGATAATACTCAATTACTACTCATTATTATTGTCAATTTTGTATTACCTGAAGGTCCAACTGTACTACTTAAATATGGTTATTTATTCACTGGTCCTGACTGACCGATTTTTTGCAGGAGTTACGTGTGAGTAATGGTTTTGGGGGTATTGTTCTAAGGTACTCGGCGGTAACATATTTTTTCTTTTCACTGTATGGGGAGATATGCTACTTTAGCCTGAAAGCACATATTCTTGATATTATAACATGTATGAGGTTCATGATTTTTTATCATCTGGTTTGTTGGTCTTAGAGTAGAAGTATTTATGGCTACTACGATGATCAGTTTCATGGTTGTCACCTCTCTCTTCTTGAAAATTATTTTGTTGATGGCTAGGCAGTCAAAAAGTTCTCTGGTTAGGTATTCATTCATTCATTCATTCTGCTTTTCTAAGATGATAAATGAATGCATGAACCCATGAATACAATCATTAGACTGACATAGGAGAGTGATTGGACTGTGGAGTGTTGGGTACTTGGGCCTTCAACCCATGCATGTTGTCACTGCAATGATGGCACCTGTCAGTTCCTTCTTTCAGTAGTGAACCTTTTAGTAGCAATGCAATTCCCCTGACTGTTGAGCAGCTATATGTAAGGAGCTCTTGTGCTCACTGATTATCTGTTGTTCTTTTGATTTGACAGTCCTGTTGGAAACCAATGTGTCTCGAGAGAAGATTTCCCTTTAATTAAGAAGAAAGGATTGGCTGTTGTGGATTGCTCATGGGCACGCTTAGACGATGTACCTTTTGTGAGGCTGCGTTGCACTGCTCCTCGCCTCTGTATTAACTTGTCCTCCTTTATGAAGACATTTTGTTGATTCATGTAACATAGTTGTCCACATAGTTAAAATGGTCCTCTAGCACTACCTCATATATTCTTTTGTTTTATTTGGCATCGCCTCTGAACTAGTATTGGCATAAAAGCCGTTACTTAGTTTTTCATATCCTTTCTATATCACAGACTATATTGTATGAAATTGCAGTACCATGGCTAGTGGCAGCAAATCCAGTAAATTATGGTCGACCATGTGAACTATCTTGTGTAGAGGCCTTATCTGCTGCTCTAACAATATGGTACCAAAATATCTGTTTCTTTTATTTTTGTTTATTTTTTAATCTTTTTATGTGCAATAGACTTGCTTTCACTCGTTGCTAAAGCTGTCATGAGCTGATATCTTTGTTTTATTGTGCTTCTGGTATTTTCAACACTCCCACCCAAAATGGTAATATACATGTAATTGGAGTTTGTGTCAATAATGTTTTATTTAGGTGCTTTGCTTTTAGGCTACTGGTGATAGGGATGCCTTCCAATTATGCTTCAGCCAATGATACTTATATACATAAAACAGGCATTTAGATGATGCGTCCTAGGTCGTAGATTAAGCTTCTTGGAAATCATTGTCATTTGGAGTCATTTGTTCTCCACCTAAGTTGGAAATCTACTTCACTTACCGCGGAGCTATATAATTTATTTAGCATTTTCCTTATAGCTTTACGGCTATACTGGATCATTATTTTATCATGTTTTGTTGTTGAAATCTTGATCCATTTTTATATAGATTTGGATAGATATATATGTGACAAGGTTACCCATTTCCAATTCTTTAATATGGTTTTACAGTGGGGAAGAAGAAACAGCAGATCTGTTGCTTAGCAAGTTCAAATGGGGTCATGCTTTTATGTCGCTGAACCGGTATGCTCTAGTTATTTCGATGGTTATGCAGCTTGATGTAAAACACTAGTTATTTTGATGTTCATGCAGCTTGATGCTCTGGTTTATTGTGCTGATGTTCAACAATGTGCCTGTCTCTGAACTGTTCTTTATCCAGAAATTTGTATTATTAATCAATGCAGGGAACTGCTGAAGACCTACTCCAAATGCCAGAATAGTTCTGATATTGTTTCTGTTCAAAATGCTTGGTTGCAACAACAGAGTCAGATTCAAAGGGCTCCTTCAGATGGTGAAGGTATATCTTGCTTGGAATCTTTCTTTACGCAATAGGGGTCAGTGGCTAATAATATCCAAATCTATTTTTTGGCAAGTTTGAACTTATTGTTCTGGTCATCCGATTAGTTTTAGCGTTTTGGTTGGTAGGAAGGAAGATATATCATGTCTGTTTTTGTTGATCCAATTGAGAGAATGGATTTACTGATGTTAAGTTGAATCTGGTGTTCTTGCTCATCTTTTATGGACTCTCAATATTATACATTATATGCCTATTGCATAATTTTAACTTTTGAGGAAATTATATGGATCTCTTTACTTTCAAAATATACACAAATTTTCTCTGAAATAGAAGTTGTGTTACATTTTAGTGCAATTTTAAGTTTTTTACTAAAATATCTTATGTAGACTCTTTTAAATATTTTTATGGAAGCTATTTTCAGAAAAGAAGACTAAAATGTACATTTTGTAAATATTAGATCTGTATATTTTCAACAAAATTTGTCTTGTAAATGTGCACTTATATGGGGGTCTCTATGTAATCTACTGCCCTTGAATATGCTCATGGGCTTATTGGGATGGGGTTGGGTTCCGAGCTTCACTCTTTGGTTCTTGGTTGTTTTAGGAAATTATATTTCTGACATGTAGAGAGATTGGTTAGTTTTGTTGTATTTCTTCTCTGTTTTCTATGATAATATTATTTTTTATCTATAAAAATTTATGGGTTTTTCTGCTGCTGCATGAACAGTCGTGGCACTTGAAAGTGTGTCTCAAAACTCTTTTGATTCTGAAGATGGTCTTCCACCTATTGAAAAGAACATGAATCATTTGAATTTAGTCGAAAGTGATGAAGAAAGCGAGTAGGTGGATTCCGATGCTCGGTCTTGCATAATCCTCACTGCATGCTGCTATCTTCGAAGTAATCTGGAGACGTTCACCATGCCGCAGATAATATTTTGGGTAGCAAAACCGTATATGATGTGTCATATAGATCCCAGCTCTGGATTTGCTATTATCTATCATTTTTTTTTTATTTAGAAGGGCAGGGCAGGTACTAATGGCATCATATTACAAACATGATTGAACCGGTGACCTCTCACTTGCAGGGGAGCTTATATGCCATTAGGCTATAAGACCATTGGCTATTATCTATCATTTTAAATACGAATAAATGACTAGTATAAGCTAGCAGTAGTTACATGCATGTTTTCTCTTTCCTTTGGATTTTGACCGTATGCTTCATTGTTCATCTTGGATTTTGCCCTCTCGTGTCAATCTATATATATAAAAAATTGTTAGGAAGATGCACAATTTACTCCTTTCACAATCATTTTTGTGAATTCCGTCCAAAATTACTTTAAGAATAAAGCGTGCAATAGTAGAGCTTCTCTCATAATCCTTTTCTTTTTAATGGTGTCACACGACAAATATGTTATGATTAGAACTTTAATCTACGCAACAGTTGCCTTAAAATATGAATGTCTCAAATGTAAAAGCGGTGATTTTAGTTTGTGAACATCTTAGAAAAAAGTAGTGTGATTAATACTATAATCCGTGCGAAGATTACCTTCCCTTGATACTGAGTGAACACTGAACCCATCCTATGGAAGGATCATCCATCCATTTCTAAGTCATACTAAACAAATGTTTGTAGCCATGTTTTCTTGATTTTGTGAAAACATGTTAATTATTCTTCTATAATCGGTTTCTACTACTACCTTTCCATGATCAATCATCTTTTCAATTAATTTATAAACCCAAAAGAATAAACTATAGCATTTGAGCCAAAATAACCCTAAATGTAGTTTTGAATTTTTTGGGCCTGAATAAAAAACTAGGTAGTTTGGACAATTTTTTAAGGAGCAACTGTTACGAATCCTACATTGGGGAGCCTTTGGACTTACGCTCATAACAAATGGTGCTTTTATTGAGAAGCTGCTACCACGGAGGGTTCTAACCGGTGGAGGATTCCAATCAACAAGAAAGTTGAGTGAGGTGTCACCAAATCAAGTGTCATGGCGTGGAGCCGCGGGGACTGTTAGCTCTCAAATAGAGATGCATTGTTATGAGTCTCATATTGGGGAGTTTAACATGAGAAGTGTGGTTTAAAAGAATATGGGGTTTTTTCACCTAATGGACTAATCTCTTGAGATGAACTCTTATCTTAGACTTATACTCATGAGAACAACTTAACTCAATTTAAAAACAAATAAGTGAATTTTCTTTAAAAAAATATCAACGTGTACTGTTTAGGGAATTCCATGTTCTATTCTAAGAGAGTATTTTTTGTTTTTCATGCTCCAGCCTAAGGCCCCAAAAAACTAACAAGTAAGAAAACAGAGTTTGCCGGGAACAACGTTAACTCCCGGTCCAGAAGAGAAAGAGCCCATGAGATATGAGATCACCTTACTGCCACGTACTTGGGCAAATCTTGATGTCGTGTGTTGAGGACCCAGTCAGGCCAAGGTCCGTCTCGTCCATCGATATCTCACGGAACAGGGTCCCCATCAAAGGCGTGCGTGACAAAAATAAATAAATAAATAAAAGCCCTAGTGTGGGATTATGGCTAACCTCAACCGTTTCTATGATTCTCTACTCTCTCTGGTTTTTCGATAAATGGTCTGTTGATATTGATTCTCATTTTGTAATTGTGTGGGTCGCTTGTTTGTTACACTCTTTCTTTTTCGCAGTTTTCTGGAAATGATACGAGTCAGTTAGGGCGCAGCAGAGCATTCGCAGTCCTATTTGTCGGTTCATTGTGGTGTCTCTGCTTCTAATCCTCGAATGGTGGGTTTCTTCTTTTGAAATTAGGGTTTCATACACATACTCCTGTTCAAATAGGCAAAGCTTGAGCCTTATCAGTGTCTTCGGCCTCTCGGAACATTATCATTGTGAGGAATTGCCCAATCTTTTCAGGGTATTGGTGTGTAATTATCTTTTCTCTTCAATTGATAAATGCATAGATGATTTCATCTTTTATTGCCTGTTTTTTCCACAAATTTTGATTTTGATTTTGGGATTATCTAATCTTTTTTATTTAGAAAATGTATGTACATTTAGTGAAGCTATAAAGTGGGATTTGAGACTCTTTGCCTCGTTACTCAAGTCCTGTGAATTTTTGTATTTTTTTAACTGTGAGTTTGGTACCTAGCAATTTCATGTTCTATTCTCATAATAGATGACTGATTTCAACCTTTAAGCTTATCTGCACGGTTTTAATTTTAACATTTAATTTTGGTGCATTAGCTTGCATATTAATAATATTAAGTTTGGTGCATTTTGTATTGAAGAGTTCAATATCTTTTAATGTTTTTTTGACAGCAATGTCTTTTTCAATATGCAATGTGCATTATTTAGGATGTCAACAAGATCAAGAAAAGGAAAAGTCGGTTTTGGGATGTAGAAGGTTTTTCTGTTGTCGGTTTTAATTATGCCAGTTTTACTCTGTCTACTTTAACTTTTATTATTTGTCTTAGAATTGGAATGAATTCGGTTTTTGTTATATTCATTTGAGGATATTATTTTGGCAACATTGTATTTATAATATTCAGGATAGTATCTTAATCCTTACTAGCTTCACTAGTGCTTATCAAATTCAAGATCTAAGGGAGGAGATGTATATTATGTCCTGATTTTAGATATAAGTAACAGTTATCTTTCAGTAGTTTGACCAAATTGTTTATGGCTTTATGAACCCTGTGCTTGCTTTTTTATCTGCTCTTCTTAATAGATTATTATAAATGTGTGTTGATTGTTTTTTTGCAGTTGATTCTGTATTATATCTAATTGCTGACTCCAGGTTAGTGAAGGTTAGTTAAATTTGGATATAATGTCATCAAGATATCCAGTTCTGGACAATCGACCCATTGATCAATGGAAAGTTACAGAGCTGAAAGAGGAGTTAAAGAGAAGGAAACTAACTACTAAAGGTTTGAAGGATGATTTGATTAAGCGTTTGGATGAAGCCCTTCAGATTGAAAGGGAAGCTGCAGAGGCTTCTGAAAAAGATGAGGCTAATGTGTCTTTTGAGAAGGATGATGCTAATGGCCTGGGTTGTGATCCCCAACCTGTAGATGGAGTGAAAGATTCACAGACGGTGACTGTAGCTGCTGAATTAGTTGATACATATGCAAGGGAAAGTGCAGAAACTGTTGAAACATCAGGAGCTGAAAAGGGAAATACTGGTACAGTTGAACAAGTTGAAAGGGGAAATGCAGAAATGACCTCAGTGCTTGTGGAAAACGAAAGAACAAAAGATGACGATCTGGATGTTGTTGCTGCCCCAGTTGATGTTGATAATCGTGTTGCATCCACAATTGAAGAAGTTGGACATGCAGTCTTACCTGCTAGTGTAGATTCTGCAAATGTAGAAGTGGAGCTGGTTGTTCATAGTTCTACTGTGGAATCTAGTATTACAGTCACTGAAAATGCAACAGAAGTGGTTGTCAGTTGTCAGGATTCTTATGGCTCAGAGATACAGAAGGTTGATAGGGAACAAGCTACCAAGCTGGAGACTGAGGATTCAAAGGCCCAGCTGGAGACTGAAGATTCAAAGCCCTGGCTAGAGCGTGACTTAAAGATGGATCTCCATCCTGACTCTACTATTCTAGAAAACCAGGTATCTGAGGTTAACCCTAGATTAGGGTCTCAAGTAAAATCTGATTCTATTTCTAGTGATACTATGTCAATTAATGAAAAGAATGAACTAAAGGGTAATATAATTGCTGATAATGTCAAATTAGAACAAGATATTAAGCCAGAGATGTTGGAACCATCACCCAGCAATTTTGTCCCCATTTATGACGAATCACATTCAATGGATGTTAGAAAGCCACATGAGAAAAAGACATTTGTTGAAGAGAATATCAATAATATTACAAGCCCAGACATGAAAAAGACCAATAGCAGTGAAGATGTTGGGTATCCAGAAAAGCTAAACTTGGACAGAAGTTCTGGTGATGATTCTATGGAAGAGGATTTGCCAGAGAGCAAGCAATTTGATTCTAAGTTTAATGATGATGAGCCTGGAGAGAACAGCAAGAGTAGTGAAGTGCCTATTGTGAAGGCGGAAATTGGTACTAAAGTTGTGGGAGGTGTGCTCTCTGCAGGAAAAAGTGATGTTCATCTAGATAATGACATTTCTCCTATTGTGTCCTCTGAGAAAAGAAAATTTCATGGTGAGCTTTATATTCTTAATGTTTTAGTCTAAATTTCATCATTCACTTTGCACTTCTGATTATTGTTCTTTTGGTGTGCTATATGTCTGAGTTTTCTGAAGATTTCTTTTGCTTTGTAATAAATGTGAATATGACTATTGTTATGCATGTGAGCTCTTCAATTTTTTGTAATCAGCATGTGTGGACTTCATGCTAGTATTAGCTAGCTGATTATTGATGAAACAGCAAGCTGCACATTTAATTAGTTTTTATATCTCATGATGAGAATAATGTTAATGACACGCTCTAGGTCTTAAGGTGGTAGCATATATTAGAGAATAGAAGTCCTACATCTTAAAGTAATAAGAAAGACTAAAGGTATATAAACTTGTGGCAATCATAACCAAGTAGTTTAAACTATTTTTTTGATCTGAACAAACCCAATTATAAGCCCATACAAAAAGCTGACATGGTATTAGAGCCCAATTGTCACAAAATCCTTTGAGACTCAGAGAACACAAGCCCAAGCAAATAGAAAAACTAAACTGAAAAACAAAAGCAAGCAGGGGAATATTGGAGAATAGAAGTTCCACAACTAAAAGTAATTAGAAAGATGAAGGGTATAAAAGCTTGTGGCAATTCTAACCACGTAGCTTAAGCTAGTTTGGTGATATGTACAAGCCCAAGTATAAGCCTATACAAAATGCTGACACTACCACTACATTTTTCTATCTTGTATTCTAACATGAGCTAGTTGATGATTGATGAATCAACAAGCTGCACATTTCATGATGAGAATAATGTTAATGACGGGCTCTAGGTTTTGAGAAAGTAGTATGCATTAATTTGAACTCAACTTTCCTTTCTTCTCAAATAAAATATATTTTTTATGTAATAAAAAAACAATTCTTTTGAACTTTTAATCGAAAGAGTTTTGCTTGGACAAGAAAAATATTATATGTGCAATCTGAATCGCTTCTAGCAGTGCTCAGATTTTTAGATTAGTTTCTTCAAATATATTTGATTCAATTTGATTTTCAGTATTCTGAATTATCTGGAATATTTTGTCATAGATCAAGCATCAGTTGGGAACAATGAGCCTGCAAAAAGGCAACGCAGGTGGAACTCTGAAACAATTAAGGGTCCAGATCCACAAAGCACTACACCTGCTACTACACCCAAGAATGGGTCAATTGGTCTGAACCGCAGCTTTTCTATATCTGATTCCTCAGCAAAAGATGATGCACCAAAGGGTCGCATTGGTTAGTTGACATTTGAAGCTGAATAATTACTTAGTGGTTGAATTTCTCTGCCTGTATGTTTGAAGCTAATTATATTTCCGTTTATTCTGCATTCTTTGTTTTTTGGATAATGCTTTGTTATGGCGGTATGCTGTTGTGTCCTCAGCTTCAGATTTCTATAACTAAATGTGTATAATTTCTTTTGCAGTCCCACCATCGCAAAGCCCCCCAACTACTTCCCTCAGGATTGATCGTTTCCTCCGACCTTTTACCCTGAAACAAGTGCAAGAGCTTTTAGGAAAAACGGGGAAGGTCATCAGTTTCTGGATGGATCATATTAAGACTCATTGCTATGTCACTGTAAGATTTAACCTTCTCTCTGCCTCCCCCCTCCCCCCATTTTACCTGCTGTGAAGTCCCTATGATGATATTGCATTCATCGGATATTTCCAACTTTTAAGCAATCTTTTTGTGATTTCCTGGTAATGTAGTACTCATCAGTAGAAGAAGCCATTGAAACACGAAATGCTGTGTATAACCTGCAATGGCCTCCAAATGGTGGGCGCCTCCTAGTTGCTGAATATGTTGATCCTCAAGAAGTGAAAATGAAAGTAGAGACACCTGTTCAAGCTGCTTCTGCAAGTATTAGTCTAGCAGTTCCTTCTGCGCCACCTACCTCACAGCCAGAACTTTCCTCCCGCCAGCATAGGGAGGAGCCTCCAGTTACTGCTACTCTCCCACCACCACCACCTTTGTCAAAGCTCCCACCAGCATCAAGAGAACGGCTTCCTTCGCCACCACCTCTTCCAGAGAAAGTTGAACCACCAATTGTCACGCTAGATGATCTCTTTCGCAAAACCAGAGCAACTCCTCGGATCTACTATTTGCCATTGTCCGATGGGCAAGTTGCAGTAAAACTTGCGGCACAGGGTAAAAGATCGAAGCAGTAGGCATTAGACTACAATTTATCCCTGGCTGACTTTGCTGACAGGGTAAAAGATCGAAGCAGTAGGCATTAGACTACAATTTATCCCTGGCTGACTTTGCTGACTCACTGATTCTTGGCCAATGGCTTGCTAATGGAGTGGATATATATTATAAATGCATCTTGGCAGGTCTGCCCGTGTCTGCCAATGAAATTATCTGGTTTTTGATATTTTACATGGATTGAGACTCGACTATATCTAGTCTAGTGTTAGGTAGATCGCCATAAGCTAAGTAAGAGCCTCTTGAGTAGGTAGGTATATTTCTGTTTTTTTTGGGAACCAGTTCCAGTGAAACTTCTCCAAGATATATATTCATCTTCGATGATAAGATAGATGTTAGGGTCACACTCCGGCCATGGAATTATATTGTGGAATAGTTAAGTTGATGTTACCTGGTTTTGCTGTCATGCCAGTACTACCCTGCTTTTGTTGAATGTGTACTCATTTGTATGATTCTGATTGTTCCTCCTTAATTCAGCAAGCATGAAGCTGTCTGTACCTAGTGATCCATCTTGGCTTGGGGGCCTGACGGTTGATATTTTTTAATCAGGCTTGACTCTGGTTGAATCAATCTTTTCTGGCAGTCTGGTCATTATTTTACTTCATGGAGTAAAGTAAAAATTAGGATGATGTCAAATATAATTGCATAAATTCAAATTACGTGAGAGTTATTCTGTAAATCTTGTGGAGTATAGGTTGTAATCTTTTTAGTTTGATGAGTTTTCGTCGGCATCCTGGGCCTTCACAGTTTGATGATGCCAAGCCAAATGAGGGAATTCCCTTGTAAATCAAACCGCATGAGGGAGTTCTCTTGTAAAACTGTGGAAGGAAAATGTCACTGGTATAATTCTAGTTTACAAATCGTACGAAATAAAATGTTTTCTGAGTTAACTGGCTGTCAATAAAAAAATTAAAAGGAAAAACGAGTGATGATTGTTGAACTTGATATAATAGCTTTACACAAGTATTATAAAGCTAAACTGTACTAGGTTATAACTTTTCGTGAAAGGAGGGGAGCGGAGTAGTTTTCGTATTGTTGGCCCAAAAAAAGGAATATTTTTTGTATTGAGTTATGGATAAAAGGTAGAAAAATTTTTGTTATAGGTCTGTTATAAGAGAACTTTTTAAGGAAATTGACTTAATAATTGCGTTATTAGAAAATGTTTCTTGTTCATGCATAGCTTCTTGATGTGATTGCTTATAAAATTGAACAAGAAAAAAAGAATCTTGATATATAAAAGTAACGCATAATTTGAAATTGCAGACGCATATAAAACTTTATATTTCATTATAAAAAAATTAATATTATTTCTTTGAAATTTTTCATATTAATTATATCATTTTTTTTTGTTTGATTTGAGGGATTTAGAGAGAACGAAATGGGAGAAAAAGTTTTTCTTAATATATTTTTTTTTCAAATCAAATAAGGAAAAGAAAGTTTTTTTCCTCTTTTTTTTAGATATGACGGAGAGGAGGATATGGGGAGACAAAATGCTTTTCTCCACTTGTTTGATTTAAAAAAAAAATAGAATGAAAAATTTTTTCTCTTCTCACCTCTGAATCCTTCAAATGAAGTAGGTACGATGAGGTGTGGATAATTTTCAATTTCTTACTGTAATAAAAAATGTTATATCATTTATATTTTAATATGTAATATATATTAATTATTAGAAAATTATCAATATAGTATAATAAATTAAAATCTACCTCACATAGTGAGATAATACTAATATTGTTGTTGTTATATAATAAATTAAAATCAGTATTCTGTTCATGTATTGTGTGGAGTATGATGTATATGTGACTTGTTTTATTTATTTTATTTTGAATAAATAATTGAGAGAAAATATAAATATTAAAGATGAGAAGAGGGTTGCAAAGGATTGATCTTCAAAATAAAGTAAATCATCAAACCTGACCTTTGGGCGAACCTGCTGGCCCACGAAAACACCTGGTCACTGCGGCAAATATCTATTTTCAATTTATTTATCATTCATTAACAATAATAATCGAAAGTTCAAATACAACATACAAGCAACATGCAGCTCAACATTTCGTTGCTTTCCTTAAAATAAAATCTCTGATAAAAAGTGGCCAATGGTACATGATGGCCATGATGAAAGAGTAATGGCCATAGGAGAACCATGCAGGTGGTTTCTTCCTCAGGATAGCAGCCACAGTCTGAACTGCGAATTCTTCCGTAGGGGTGGACTTGGACTTCTGAGAAAAATAAGCTCTCCCTCGGATCGCTGCTTCAAAAGGCTTGAATATGTTCCATTCAGACATGTGGTTGTAGCTAGCTGCGGCAGAATTCCCAATATTTGACTTGATAGCTCCCGGGACCACAGCCACAACATCAATTCCAAAATGGCTCAGTTCCAATCTACATATCACATTATATTCCCAAGACAATATCACTTAGACTTAAGTGACAGTTAAGCAAGGGGGATTTCTGTAAAACAAGTTTGAAGGACATGCAAATTAACCTGAGCGTATCTGTTAAGGCATGAATAGCAGCCTTGGAGGAAGTTTAAGCACCCGACCATGGTCCTGGGGCCATAGCAATTACACTCCCAATGTTCACAATCTTTCCCCGTTTCCTAGTTGCCATGTGAGGAACACAAGCTTGAATCAACCTTAAGGTACCTGCTGCAAATGTGAGACAAACATAGAACGCTCGGTCAGACGCTGCCATTTGGCAATGACCAAGTAATGTTCTGCAGGAACATGCTATCCTAGTCCCCTTCCTCTCGTGTGTTACGCAAAGATAAATGCATGAAGCGTCCAAATGGACCTTGATCACGGTTTCCAATAAGAGTAGAAGCAAGTAAATGTCTAAGATCTTAATTTAGACTAGCTGAATCCAAGATTCATTCCAATGTCCACGAGTAACTAAAGCAACTGTATCCTCTGTTTCGCAGTTCATCCTAAGAATCCTGAAAAGTCAAGGCTACACAGTGAATTTGTAAATAAGCAACTCCATATGCTTGAATGTTAAATCCTAAACCCTAAATATATATATTGGTCAGGAAACATGCATCTGCAAAATGGGATTGTTCCTATCTCTTGTGGACCAACACCAACAAAGCCACATAACAATTCACAAGGTAGAACCTAGTTAAAATGATCATGATACGAACCAAAAACGTAAGTGTCGAAGGTGTGCTGGATGGCGGAGAGAGGGAGCTCAGCAAGTGGGCCCACGCATTGAACACCGGCGTTATTAACCAAGATATCGATCCGGCCATACTTGTCTAGAACACTCTTGAGAGTGTGCTGAATGCTCTCATCGGACTGAACATCGAGCTCTTGCAAGAAGAACCTAGGGTCTTGATCCAGGTTCACCATGGATGAGCGCGATCCACACGTGGCCACCACCGTACACCGGTGGGCAGCGAAGGCGCGTGCCAGAGCGTGGCCCATGCCTCCTTGAGAGCAACCAGTGATGAGAACTACGGGTTGCTCATGGTTATCCATAGAGAGTATTCACTACGCCCAAGTAAGAACAATGGGAGAACTAAATAGGGGCGGCGTTTTGTTCTTGTTCTCCTCTAGGAAACTTCAAGGAGTGTGTTTTTGAGATTATGTGACTTAAAAGGCTGAGGATTTAAAGATCCTACAGAATCGGAGAGGAGGGGATGCGGCTGTCGATTCATGTCCACATTTGCGTTACAAACTAGGAAGATTTGTCGGCCACCTTCCACATTTCAACGCTTTACAAACAAGAAATTAAAATGGCTGGCGAATCATTGGGGCCACTGGATTGTACTCGTCGAGTTCGAGAATCAACTTTTTATCAAAATCGAAAAAGAAAAATACATGGTCCAAGACATTTTTATGAAAAATTACGACTAAGTACTTATACTTTCTAAACTCCATTAGAATATTAAGAATTTTAAATTATAAATTTAAATATTAAAATTCCTATAAAATTTTAGGCAGTTTATAGTTTATTACAAACAAATTTTGAGAAAATTAGTATCAAATTTTGACATAACAATTACCATTTTAAATAATTTTATAGTATCTTTCTATGAAATTTATTAATAACTTTTTAAGATCTTTCATAAATTTGATAACTTTAAAAATATAATTTTTAATATTTTTTTTAACATAAATTTTTAAAAATTTATATCTTTTTATATAATTTATTTTTAAATTATATTTATGATAATATTAATACATTAATAAAATAAAAAATTAAGAATGATATAGTAAAATTAAAATAAATGGAAATTTGAAAAATTAAATCAATTTTTTTTTATTTTATAAAAAATGATTTTACCGTTTTTATACAAAATTATTAAAATTAATGTTATATTACAAATTTATTCAAAGGCAACTTTGAGTTTTTTCTTAACAAAATTGGCATGTACTTTTTTACGTCAATCCATTAGTAATTTATGAAATGCGTTGCCACAAATTGAATTTAGATGTATCTTAAAAATCTTCAAAAAAACTAAGGTTAAAAAAATCCAACCTAATATTGAACCGGTTAAAATACTAATTCAAGGTTTAATGATTTAATCGTAATTCAATCAGAATTACATCAGTGATAATAAATTTAATAATTTTTAAATTTATATATTATATAAAAAATAAAAAATATTATTAATAAGTTTCATAACCTAATATTAAAATACAAACAAGTTAATATTCATGTATAATCATATTTGAATTCAAAAAAATCAATTAATATTTTATTTTCATATTATTTGTTGAGTAAATTTATCATTATTAATAATTATGTATCATAATAATACTTATATAATATTATAGTACAAAAAAAATTTATGCAAAAAAATAATACTACTTCGTACTAAAAATAATAAAAACTAAAAAAATTTAAAATTTTTTAAAAATTAAATTTTTTAAAAAAATTAAAAAATTAAAAAAATTTGATCGGTTCAACCAATTTTCGTTAGAGCTGAACAACAATGCTTGAGATTCGATTGGCTCGGTCCACCCCAATCACATTGGGTCAACTGGACCGGGCCAATTTTAGGGTTGGCCCAGGGATGGAGCCAAGTGTTATTAGCCTTACTCGACTCGACTTTTATGTATTTCTTTTTATTTTTTATTTTTTTCAATTATTATATATATATTAATTGATTTTGTAGGATTTTTATTTTTTATATATCTAATATAATACATTTACTATATAAATATTTTGAAAATTTTTTAAGATTTTAATGTTTCAATTTTTTTTAAAATTTGAATTGAATTTTTAACTTAATGTTATGTAGAATAATGTATAATTGTTAAGTATTCATAACTTTTTTAAAATGTCATTTTTTTCTAATATTATTTTTTAAGGAAATCTATTTTTAGATATAAATAAGTATATTTTTGTTATTAAATAAAGTTATTTTTTATTTTTTTTATTTTTTATAACAAAACTTAGTATCGGGTTGGACGGGTCCGATACTTGCCTGATACTAGGTCATCGAGTCGGGCAATGAGCAGGGATCAAGCCTGGCCTGACCTTGCCCATAAATACCCCTATTTTTGGTGATCAATTCGACCAATTTTTCATTGGTTGCTATATATGTTTGGACCAAAACTAGCATCGATTCCTAATCAACTTGGTTGAGTTTTTTTAAACCACGGTAAAAACAAATGAATTAACTGAGAGGAAAATTTTTCTTCCTTTTTTAAGAGGAAAAAAGAAAGAGACAATACCCCAAAATTTTAATAACATTTCTATATGGTATATATTAAAAACCTTAAGAAATCATAAGCCATGTATTGTGCGTCTCTTTTTATATTTTGTTTTGAATCCATATAAAATATTGAAACCCATATTTTATTATCATAAAGGAATTTAATAATTACATCTACCAAAACATTTTGGTTGACTATCAGATATATAATCATTTATTTATTTATCATATTTTCTTACATAAAAAGAATTTGAATTCTTGACACTATATCCCAGTCGAACATTACACACAGTTGACTTAGTTATCACGGCATTTTTTTTGGAACATGATCACAAGATGTAGTTATCATTAATAGGTGATTGTTTCTATTCACCAAGGTGACCTGGCTATGGGACCGCCTACATAAAAAATTTCAGCGAATTTTCACGCACTCAAGTCAGGGTATCATTTACTTGCATTAATGATATATTCACCAATTATTAAGACCAATACTGCCCACATTCCATGTTATATTTATAAAGAACTTACAATTTCGCGCTTAGGAATCCTGCCCATTAGCGTTTGGTAGTCACAGCCATGAAAGCCATCTCTGATTTCTTCTTTCATCTCTACGCAAAGACCATTGTCCTATTGGTCTTCCTGCTTATAGAACTCATCATTCTCATTCGAAACCTCAAAACACACTCACCTCCAATTACCATCTCCCAGTACCTCCAACTCATTGAAGAGCGAAACCCCACCAATTGTTTCACCAAAAGACTGAACATGGCAGGACAATTGGATTGCAGGGTGTGCTTATCTGAGTTTCAAGAAGGCGATCAAGTTAGGAACTTGAAATGTAAACACACATTTCACAAGGATTGCTTGGACCAGTGGTTGCTTCAATTCTGGGCTACTTGCCCTCTTTGTAGAAACAGAGTGCTACCAGATGATGCGGTGACCACGTATCAACAGCATCGGAATCAGGTGAATTATGATGACAATAGTGATAATGAGCGGCGCCCAGTTATGTCTTTCTCGTTTGCATTACGTGGTGCTATCATCTTGCAAAGATATCTCTGAAACAGTTGTCTTCCTGATGATACATTGATTAATCTGAGAGTTTCTCTGTTTTTTTTGGTTGTACAGAGGGAATTGATCATCTTTCCCTTCTGGGATTCCTCAGAAGATTAGTGATGTACCATCTGCTGTATGTATGAAGATTATGGTAAAAGAAAAATCCAACCTTTTTACTATTCTGTTAGCTGCATGACTCTCTAATTTTATCATTTGATTCATGATGAATTCTCATATTTAGAAATATTTGAGATACTTTTGAGTGAATTTAGGGAGTCATTTATGCATTTTGTATTACATTTGGTTAAATATTTGAATTAATTGCATTTATTGGATTATATTGTAAATATTATAGAAAAGAGTGAAAATTGTCCAATTGAAGTATATAAGTTTTTCACCGGTGTTCATAGGTTTTTGTAAGGAAGATTACATATTTGAAGTTGGAGAAAGTAAAGCTTGAAAGGTTGAGAATCAAGATTTGAATGCTTTGTACTAAAACATAGAAGTTTGATGCTGCAGCATTGTTATTACGTATAAAAATTGGTATTTTTCTGTCCTAGCTTTACATTTGATGTTGTAGCATTAATATATCTTAGAAAAGGCATTTCTGCTTTGCAGCATTACAGTCTGGAGTATGAGTATATTTGAAAAAAGGGCATTTCTGCAATGGTGGAGCTTAAATGCTACAACTTTAGATTTTTTGTCAAAACACAAAGTTTTAATAACTTTAAATGCATGGAACAATGAAAAGAAGGAGAAGGGAACAATTTTGAACTGCTAGAGGTGGTTCTTGGAGTTTTGACTGCTGGGATTTGGGATTGAAAACTCCCCAAATTTGAATTTCTTCATTATATTGAGTTTTTTTTCCCTTTTCTTTATCCTACTCCTTATTTCTTATGTTTTGTTCGATTTATTCTTGTCATATCCTTTGTAAACAAAGCATGAGAGTTTGAGTTTACTTTATACCCATGATTATTATAAATTTGTGTATGGCTTAACTTTGTAATTACTCTCTTATAGATTAATTTCATGTATTTGATGAATTAATCGGTGTGAATACGTTGAATCTGAAAATTAAGAAATTATTAGAGTTTTTTGAATTGGGGATTTTCCAATTGCAACTTGAGAAAGGAAAATTGGAATAGACCAAGTGATTAAATCAATTGAATTTACTTAATTCTAGATATAGAATTGGATAATTTACTAATTAGGATAAGAATATACTTAATTAGCCACTTAGCCATAATTGGAAGTTGAGTATTTTAATACACTAATTAGTTACTCTCTCCAATTTTTTATATAAGTCATATTCTAGTAGAATTTTATTGTTTCAAATATAAGTCATTTTGTAAAAGTTTGTAAAGTATTAATTACTTTATTTCAAAAAACCCTTATTGAAAATTATTTTATGGAGCATTAATTGCTTTAGAAAGTTTAAATATATGATATTAATTAGGAGTAAAGATAAAAACTAAAGCAAATATTAGACAATTTTATTAATGCAACTAACTTTTCTTGGTTCCTGTAAGGTAGTTGAAAGTGATTTACATTAATGATCAGAATAAGTAATTACATAAAGGATTATGGATTAATTAATTGGTAAGCTTATTAAACACATGGAAGATACTAATAAGTGAATTAGTGCTCTAAAGTATATGTAACTAAGACCTAAGAGAGAGTAATTACTTAATTAAATCATGTACAAGTAAATAATTATCCTAAGTAGCCCTTATTGCATTTCAGAATCACCATTAATAACTAATTGTAGTTTAGATTTATTTCCTTCTTATTTTGTATTTTGCTTGACTTGAATAAACGTATAAAAATAATGCTTAGTTGAGTTGTTGGAATCAAGTCTCCATGAAAATGATATTCTGTTTATTATTTTATTACTATAAGACCTGTACATTTGCGGTTACACATTTTCTCTCTATCAATTTAAATGTTTGGAGTGAGTGAGCTGGATCTCGGGAAATTATGGAAACCAAGCTTTTAGCTGTCCAGTCCACATTGAAAATATCTCAGAAGAAGATATTTGCGAACATATTGCTCTGCAGATTTTGATGGGGTCATTCTCGCAGCAGGAGTGACTGGTCAAGCAATAGTAAAGACTAGAGAGCAAGTTCGATTTTCATTTTCTACAAGGAGACTTCTTCACACAGTGACATTGATGATTTGGTAGGTAGAGAAGTTAGAAGGTTTAATGGGCGAAAAAGGTGCAAGTTAAAAGCAATTTGAGAGCAACTTTGCAAGACCCCACAAGCCACATTCACATGAAGAGCACGAGAGTAGTTAGCTGTATATAATAAAAGTCTCAATTAAAAAGGTTGACATATTGAGAGTTACGCAGAGTACTGGATTTGCTGAACTTAATAAGGAACAAAGAGGCCCTTCAAATTAAAGGAATCAACCGAGTTTAATGTAATGTTTCTCCAGATTTAAACGAGGCGGTTATAAAACGGCACTCCGGACACTCTTTCTGTTCTTTGCTTACTAGTACTATCATAAGTTGTTGTATCTCGTTTTGCTTAATCTCTTAATTGTCCACGCAGGACCACACTGTTTCCCCCTCCATTTTATTTGCACTGGATCTGGACTTTTATGCTGTATTTCACACGAAGAATTATGGGCAAGCACAGATTCCAGCTTTGTCTTTCCATGTCGGTTTTCCAGCACAATGTTAGTAGAAAAATATCTGGGTAGATATGGGTAATTATGTTTCTTCTTGTAGACTTCTCTCCGACTCACTCAGTTTGTTGTTTTACAGATAATGCTGAGTAGGCTTAATCTTTGTTTCATAAACACGATCATTATTGAATATTTATGAGCATCATGAATACCTGAATCAAAATGATGGTTTAACAAGTAGCTCCTTCCTTTTGAGTCATTTTTGTGTGAGGCAAATAAGCAAGTAGTATATCATTGAGATAAATGCAATGTGCCTAGAAGACAGAAAATGAAACAGGTCACGGTAACACATAGGGCAGTGTCGTTTTTGGCAAACGTTGGCATTATTGAATTGAATGAGAAGGGGGAGAGGTAGATGACCAAATTCAATATCAAGGGTTGTCTCTGGATTTAAAAAAGGGACAATTGATATCATTTAATCTTTTATCCTCTATGGGCAACCTGGAATTCTTTTAAGAAAAAAATATATGATTTAAAACTTTAAATAAAATATTTATATTAAAAGATCTTAAATTTTAAATTTATTTTAAAAATTTCAAGATATGGCATTTAAATTGTGAAAAAAAAAATTGACAGAAATAATTGCAATTCAGGATTTCTTTTACTCCCTCCCATATCAAATATAAGAAAAAAGTTACTTCACACATACCAATATTATTAATTAAAGTTATTTAACCTTATTTAATTTGTAGTAAAAGATACTTTTTTTAAATTATCCTTAATTAATGGCTTTTTTAGCACAACTTTCCCCAATTTAATGAGAGGCATTATTGGAATATCTCATTTACTACATTAAACACTTACTATATTTTTTTCTTATATTTTGAACTAACACAACCTCTTATAATTTTCTTATATTTGAGGGTGGAGGGAGAATTTTTTTAAAAAATATATTTAATTTTGAATTTTAAACTGTAATTTTTATTTATTTTTAAAAATAATACTCCTTCCGTTCTATAAAAATTATCACTTTAGGACTTTTGAGATCTTTTACAATATTTATAGCTCTAAAATTTCAATAAAATCTTAATTTCTTATTTTACTATTTTACCCTTTATTAATATTAACTAGATTACTGGAGGAATATTAAATTTTACAGCATTTTAAATCAGGCTTTTTTTTTTAAATTTATATGATAGGCTTGACAACTTTTTACAATGGAACATGTTCTATCATTTGACCTTCACACTAAACTAACGAATATAAACACGAAGTTATAAATATATTATGCAGCTATAAACTGCGTGAGGATTAGGATAGGAGTATTGCTTTTCTTGTTTCTTTTTTATGGATTAGGATAGGATTCTACTTCTATCGTTTTTTCTTGATGGCGTGAGGATTAGGGTTCTATCTCCCCCTCTAGGCCTCCCCTCTCCTACGAGAATAGGACAGCTATAAATGAAATGTTATTGGTCCCCGTGGTAAGTTGAAGCAAATAACCCGGCCATTGAATGCCCCTTTGTCCCGACCGTTTGGTAGTTTCAACCAAATTTGTACACAGACCTCATTATTAAAAATCCTAAACTGCACAATTATTTATTTTATGCATATTTTATGGATAGGACATTTAAAAAAAAAGGGCTTTGAATCTTAAATTGAGAAAAAAAAAAACCTACACTTTTAATCTCACCTTGAATTTCATTTTAATCTCTTAACTTATATTTTATTTTTTTTTAATTTTTAAAATTTTTAAAATATAGTCAAAAGCTTCCTTTTCTTTAACATTGTTAAAATTGTTGAGGAAAAATGCTGACAGAGCATTTTTTTAATCTTTACACATTTATTTAACTAATTTTTTATGATAAAATTTCCAAATCATAAATATATTTAAAAAAAAAAAATCTCTCTTCAGTCCCTTCCTCTTTATGCCCACATTTCAACATCTTCCATTCTTCCTCTTGAGTGACGGCGTGACTACTCCCAGCTACTATTTTCTGTAATGGATAAAAATATTTCAACTCTATTGAAGTTCATTGTTTTATTCCCTCTAAGATATGATGAATGCGTGGTTTTATAGCTGCGGAGATTTGACCAACAGGAAGCTTAAAATAGATGGCGCAGTCTGCCAAATTTTAATTATACTATAATGACTATCACTAAGGGATAAAGGATAACGAATCCTCTATCTCGCAAATCTAACATTGAGTTTTTCTAACAAGCTCCACAGAGAGAGAGGGGGGGGGGGGAGATGTTTGGGAGAAAGGAGAAGGGATTGCAGGAGAAAGCTTTTTTCAATATATATATATATATATATTTATGAGATGAGTTTGAATTTTTACCATAAAAAATAGAAAATTAGTTGGATAAATTTGTAAAGATTAAAAAATATTTTGTCAATGTTTTCTATTAGCTATGTTAACAATGTTAAAGAAAGGGAAGCTTTTGACTATATTTTGAAAATTAAAAAAATAAATAAAATAAAATAAAATTAAGGGATTAGAATGAAACCTATAATAAAATTAAAGGGCTAAATGCATACTTTTACCTGAAAAAAAAAAAGATTGGACTTTGAATAATTGAGGCAGTAATAACAAATCTTTTCTAATTTTTAAGATATCATCATTTCACTTTCAGTCATAGCTAACTTTAGATGGAAAATATTGATATTGTCTAAGAAAAAATTGTGATAGAAAATTTATAAATATTATAAATTATAATTATAATTAAACAAAGTCTAATCATTCAATAAATGCTAAGATGTTGACAGAAACCTTATAAACTTTGGAGCAAAGAAAGGGACAATACAACAACCACGGGCTCAACTTATTTTATGATGTGGTTGAGTCGTACTCTTATGATAGAAAATTAGCACAAAGTATCAGTAATTCAGTATTTTGTATATAATTTCATAAATTTCATTAGAGGGGCTCAGGCTCAAAAATTTGATGAACGATCCAAATTAAGTTAGTGATAAAATAAAGAGCCAAAAAATTGATTGAGAATAATGCCAAAGAGCTGAAAGAAAAACTGGACAAGGTAATAAGTAATCATGTTTTATGAACCACCTCATTTGTATCACTTTCATCTAGCCATTAATTTTTGGCTCTTTATATTTCAGGATAAAAGACTTTACTCATTTCCTAGGGTGTTGGAAAAGTTAGTGGGTCAAAAACTAATTTTCAAAGTCAAGCTAGATGAACAAAATGTTAACAAGAAGTTCTCTATTTACAGTGTCTTGGAATATGACAATGATCAAGATCATGTTAGGGATTTCTGTTATTTAGTTGATAAAGTATATAATATATTTTAATATACTTAATTCATATGCAAATTAGAAAATGTTAGATTCTTATGTTTTGTTTATATTTGTGTAGGACTCCCAGGCTTCTATTAGTGATACAAACAATGTACCTATGGTATCACTTTTTCTTATTATATGCATTTTTATTTGATTTGAGTTCACGTACTGAAATGCATGTGAATTGCTTCTAATAGTGTTTAATATCCCTTTTTTGCAAATGCATGTATGTAGGAGACAAGTTCTCTCATGAGTGACAATGATCTAATATGCTCTACCCTAGTTGGCTCATCTACATCACAAAATGACTCTAATTGTGAGTATTTGATCAACATCGATGAGATGACAATTGCTGACTTTCTCACACATGTCTAGTACAAGGGAAAAAGCAAGATCCAGGGTAAAAGGAATACAAAGGAATACAGATGATTGTCAGATAGTGGGAATTGCATAGATGACTACAGCCAACTTCTCAACTACCAAGCCCGCCAATATGATCAAGCAGGAAAAATGGATTGAGATTGCACTATGAAGAAGTCTTTTTGTTTATAATTTATGATAGTAACAAGTGTTAGTCTTTCAACAATAGGATTTGGTTGGCTTCTTGGGCTAAGTACATTTCCTTTTGGCTTGTCAATATTATATGCATGCTCTTGACCACAAACCTTGACTGTATCTATTTTGGATATAGACAGTGGCGGACCTAGAACTCAGGACCAGTGGGGGTGACCTAATATGAAGAAGATTTAATTTAATAATCTCTCAATTCTCTTCCTCATTAATTTGAGTTTTTGAAAATAAAATAATATTCATTATAAAAATTATTTGAAGATTTGAATTAGTTGGTCTTTTCTCTTACATATCTGTATTTATTAAATTTAATAAAATTTTGAAAAAAATTTTGAACTATGTATCCAAAAAAATTTGAATCAAAATGTATTCAAAACTTGAGTTTAAAGGTTAAAAAAAATAAAACTTGAATCTAGTGGGGTCAAAATATTAAAATTAAAAGCGATGTCAAAATGCTAAAACTTAATACTATAGCATACAATTTTTTCAAGTTGAAGGGGGTCAATTGACCCCCCTCATTTATATGTAGGTCCGCCATGTAGAAATATAAGATGCAAGCTCTAGGCTTTGTGAAGGAAGTATGCTTTAACTGTCCACAAGAGAGATTGGCTATAGACATATCATATGGGTATAAAAAGATTATATTTTGCATGTTCAAATATGATATGATTATAAAAATATTATATTTAGGATGCAAATTATATGGTAACTACCTATTTATTATAAATGTTATCAATTTTTCCTTTTTCTAAAGTTGCTTAGCACAGTTGTGACTATGTTTTCTTTAATTCTACCAAAGTAAATCGCTTACTCTATAAAAATTGTCTATTTGCCTTTATGGATGTCATGCCTCAAGGGCTTTGGGTGTAAAGGAGTCAAATACTATGTCATTAATTTGGACCGAACTCTTGGTTAAATTAAATATTTTAAAAATTAATTTATTGATATTTTATGAAATTATATTTTCAAAAATCAGAAATGCGGAAGTTTCAACTCGAGGAAAGGTAAGATCATAAATCTATATATAATTAAAAATAGAATGGAGTCGCATTGTGCATTAGTCATAATCAGCACAACTCCATTCATTGGGCTCCATGCCATTTTCTTTCTTTTTTTTCTATTTTCTTTTTTTGAGTGAGTTTAATTTTTTACTTATTTATTTATTTTTTCTTTTATAAGTAGGATTTATCTTTTTTCATTATTTTAAATAAGACCCACTTTCTTTTTTTATTTTCTCAATATATATTAATTTTAATTAATATCATTTAATATGTTTTTTTTAATATGGGAGTTAATAATGAATTTTTTTAATTTAATATTTTTTAAAACTAAACAAAACGTGTTTATATTCATGAATGTCTCCGCTTGAAAAATATAGTTATAATTATAATTATACAAAGTCCAATCATTCAATAAGTGCTTAGATGTTGACAAAAACCTTATAAACTTTGGAGCAAAGAAAGGGACAATACTTGTTTCATGATGTGGTTGGGTCGTACTACTCGAGGAGAGCCTTTTTGGATAAATGAGCCTTCTAAATTATGACTGCTACGTGGTCCCATCTCTTGTCAGAGAAGCCCAATAAACTAAAATTTGGGCCAAGAAGCCCAAGAGCTTTTGATGCTCACAACAAAACTATCTGTTGTCTGCATCAATTGTAATGGGACACTTTTCATCCAAAAAAATCCATAAAAAGATTGATTGAAATTGAAACCATTAAATTAAATTAAATTGGTTAACATACATTATCTAGGGTTTGAGCTAGACATCGCGAAACACGAAAAGATACATTCGTTTTAATATAACGTTTCTGATTTAGGTGGCGATGTTTCTTATTTCCAAATATGATGATATTATCTATTTATTTATTGAAGAAAGAGAGCATACACCTTTATGCCACATTTCGATGTTGAATATTGGCATCCTAGTTTATGAGCATGTTTGGATTCAAAAAATAATTATTTATTTTGTAAAATTATCAAATACACTAACTTTTTAATAAGTAATTATGTCTCAAATGAGTGATTATGAAAAAAAGCTGATTTTTTTTACATATGATAATTATTTATTCTCTTATAATCACTTATTTTACTTTTTCTTCTTATTATTTACCAAATAATCACTCAAACTCTCAAAATCAAAATACATTTATTTTCTCAAAATTACTTTTCAACTAAAAACATCTAAATATAAATCACTTTTAACATAATCACTTATCCTTAAAATCTATTATAAAAAAACTAATCCATATATGCACTACCTTCTATGGGCCTAAACTTAACAGCCTTGAATGATAATCGTTGATACGCAGTCCAATAGCTTTGATCTAATATATATGTTGAAAGTTTTAAATAATTGCTCATAATTAGCAGTAGTGCTCATTTTATAAACACTTTATTTCAAACCATGATTTCACACAGAACCCACGTCTAAATTTTATCAATAGTCAGAAGTTTCTATTATGAATTAGACGGAGTGTTCACAAATATATTGTACAAAAAAAGTACTGACAACCAAATAAATAAAAAATGATGAAAAACTTTAGATGCAAATATAATATAGGGCTACATATTTATATAAAGTATCTTTATTCAGGAAATAAAAATAAAATTATCTCCATGAAAATTCTCATGTCCATTTGGAATGGATTAGGGCGTAGTGTGAACAATATAGATATGATTATTTTTGGGGACCAACAGTATGAAAAATGTCATCTTATCCTAATACTAAAGTGGTGGTACGGTACATTCTTTCATCTCCTGTACCAAACGGCACGCCCAGAAGAGCCACTTTCCAGCCAATTGCTTCCATAGGACCAGACCAAACCAGCGGAATGGGACTTTTTTGTTGTCCAACGTGTCTCTTTTTCATTGGAACAACATGAATTGACTGTTTAATCCCACCTCTTTTATTTATATATTATGTTTCTTAATTTCTGAAAATCTTTATTTATCCCCTCTTTTTTCCCCCCTCAAAATCCCTGGACGAATCGCTTCAGAAAGTACCACATTCCCTCCACTTAAAACTTTATTAATAGAGAAGCATTTTTCTCCCTATGAAGCAAAACATTTCTACACAGCATATACCACCTAATCATTACTCATTCATCTTGTTGCCCCTCACCTCTTGTTCATCTATTCCTTCTTTACCCTCTGAAAACGAGAAACCCAAAGCTAACGAAAAATTCAATTGGGACATTCCATTTTCTACAAATTCGTTGACCTCTCACCCTTACTTCAGTTCTCTTTCACTGATCGAAACTTTCCGTTTTTGTCCATTTTTACTTCCAATGGTCAGATCAATACGTGACTAGAAAGAAATTCCAAGCTTCTTTTGCGCTTAAGAACTTTTGCTCTTGGATCTTCACATGGTGACTCTGGTACGTTTCCTGGAATATTAAAGGCAGTTCTGGAAGACGGTGATGAGAACGAAGAAAACTTAAATTGGAGGGAAGACGACTCCGTAGACATCAACAGGTGGTCACTCTGAAGAGCCCCCAACGAGGAAATGGTGGTGTTGGGGATGTTAAACATTATTAAATAATTGATTTAAAGAAAAACTCTGTTCCAATTACTACTATTGTGACTGTGAATGTGAATTTGATGTCTCTGTTAAAACTCGGTTCAAATTTACTACTATTGCGAACCTGGATTTGCTGTCTCTTTGAACAGAGTTACGGAAAAAGGGAAGGTAAATAATTAGTCGGAAGCTGTTGATAAGCCGAGAACACAATTCCTTTAATAAATCGAAACTGTAAAACGAATGTACAGGAGAAGAATTAGAGAGAGGAACTATGCGTCTATGGAAGCATGAGGATCAAGCAGAGAAGAAGCTTGCAGAAGCAGCAATACCAACTTGGGTTTTGGGCTCCCAAGCCCACTTCACGAGCTCTTTCTTCTCCTTCATCAGCCCCTGAGCCAAACCCGAAGCACCAGAAGACTTGTCATTCCTCTGGGGCACTACGGCACCACCATCGCTTGCCTTCCTTAAAATGCTGACCCTCCTCTCGTACTCTTCCGCCACCAACATAGCAATATCAGACATCCTTAATTCTGTGTATTCACCAAAAATGGATGAAATTTGTGTTGTAGCTATTGTTGATGTTGCTCTTCAACCTTGAGCAATGAGCGGTCTATCCGAAGTCATTTATAGGGGGAGGGCCGGAGGGACGTCTCAAGCTGCCCAATCAGCCGTTTTGGATAAGGCTCTCTACCTTTTTTATCTTTATTTTTTTCAATGAAAGTTGTTGCGGCATGTGGGTTTCACTCCGTTGATTTCTCAAAACCTGATAAAAATTTCAACGAGATTCAATATATTGTAGTACTTGAACATTTAATCGTAGTTAGAATGTTAGATGCACAATTCAAATATTTGCATATAACTCATTTGTACTAAACAATTACAATTTTAATTATTTAATTTTGAAATATATAATTAGAATTAAGATATTTTTCTCCTTTTTTTTTTTGGGACCAATTAAGATATTTTTAGCTAAAATTGGGTTTTGAGTGGTGGGTGTGCCCATCGAATGTTGAAACCTGTGGGCCAGGGCTTTTGCTCTTTTCACGATCATTTTAAACGTGAAAACGCGGACAAGTGGACGCAGTCCTCTGCTTCTCTTGTTTGCTTCACCAGTGCTTTGGTTGGTTCGACCGTTCAAGTCACGTTTTTTCTAAATTAAATATAATTATTACGCGTTATTGTGGACCTAGTGGAGCATTTACATATGGGTAAATCTGCGATTCTAAGTCGGTGGTCGATCCTTTTGTCTTCTTTAATCTTAATCATCTGTGAAGTTTCTTCACAAGATCTTTCATTTAATTATTCATGTAAGATTTGGATCATCTCTATATTTTCTTTCCATACTTCTCTCTATACATGATCTTTTTTATTGATTGTGTGGTATAATGATTAAAATATATATATATATATAAATAAATAATATATTTTATTTAATAATTTACATTTATTGTTATGAGTTGAAGTTTCTTAAAAATAATTTATAATGCTTATTTAAGGTTATTATTAAAATAAATGATATATTTTATTTAAAGTAATAATCTCTACCATTAAAATCAAAATTAATGAATAAAATTACGTATAGAAAGGGATATAGAGAAAAAATATGGAGGGGATATAAATCCATTCATGAATTTTGTCATTCTCGAAGTGAAGAGTGCAAACTGCTTGATATTAAACTCTCTTCTACTTCCCCGTAGTACAAATATCTCATTCTATTATCTTTGTATTGTTGGTTGTTTATATTTCACAAATCAAAGTGTATGTGTGTCGATAACATAATTCCTAAGAAGTACTTCAAAGAACTCTGTTTTTCTTGGACATTAGTAAATGAAACAGAATTTCAAATATACTTATGAATATCAGACAAGTTATACATATCTAAATAAATTGAGGCGGCCGTGACATTTTCTGAATAATCGGAAAGCTCCGTGACCAACCCACCAACAAACGCCGTCGGACTATCTCAGTCATGTCATTCTCGTGAGCGGGTAGTGGACTCCTTCATACTCATAGAAAGCCCAGTGTTTTCAGCTGCTGAACATGCTCGGGTGGGAGAGACGGGGGAGACCAATCTGACCCTGTGATCTCCCCATCAACATCCTAAGCCACATACTCACTCCTACGATTACAAGTAAAACAGTTGGATAATCAAGTTGATGTCAGAATTTCTGACCTTTTGTGTAGTCATCGAACATGTATTATTAAACTTGTCCATGGCAATATCAGCATTAACTTTTAATGACAACTAATCTCAAACTGTGAGTGTCAAATTTACATCAACACCGCAAACTGGAGGAAAGAAGATGCTCTGACTCGCCATTTTTTAAGTTATGCAAAATATAAACATTGAACAATGCATGTCATTAGTGCCCCAAGTCTCTAATACACAACTACCTTCCGGTAAACCATCAGAAAACAATCTTTTCAATCGCACTGCCATAATTCCAGAAGTTTGAATTGTTAAATTAAAAGGGAAAAGGATACAGGGTGAAAATTTATGGCTATTTAATGTCTCGGGGAACATAATATCCAGCATTTATATGCTAAATGAATCATATAAAAGCTTCCTCTTATTTCTTGCACCAAAACTCTACAGTTAGAATGATAAATATACAGATTTCTAATGAGCCGATTCTATTCTATGTATCAATTCCGTATAGAGGTTGATTAAGTTATAGCAGTGAACAATAATTTGTAGCTAAGGATGCTATGCCAAATGGATAAAAGAAACGTTAGTGAACCAGTCGCACCTTTGTTAGCATCCTTTTTGCAAGTATATGATAATGTCGCTGCCATATTCGTTGTCCTACCATGGTAGCCACCAATACACTGTAAAATATCCCTATTACCATAAAAAGTCCCACAACAATCAAAGCCATTATAAATAACAGGGCAACCCTGCTTCCCCAGCACCTCCCAAGCAACAACCACATTCAGTAGCCATAATTCCACAACTCTCGAAGTATGTGGTGCAATCAGTCCACATGCAAAGAGTGCCCAGCAAATGATGGTCTGCACAAACTCTGCAATAACAACATACCAAATCCACCCCACACTATCATTTTCAATCATGAACTCGCACCTTGCATAACATACTTCTTTATATGATACTTTATATTTTCAGCATGTGGAAGGATGTATAATTAAAAAATGCATTTTATACTTTTTCTCTCCTTGATGAGAAGGATGGCCTCAAATAGTTAAATCTTACAAATTACTTTGAAAGTAAAGTTTCTGGCACAATAAATGGAAGAAACTTTCAAAAAGAATCATCATAGTAATGCCTTGGGGGGATGCTAAGAGTTTAATCATGTGTCCTAACCATTTCAAATTTTCATAAATAAATAGCAGAGTAACTACCCAGGTTGACAGCAACAAAGACATAATTCTCAACAAGGCTGAGCCAAATCATTGCGAACCCTTCGATCATAACAAGTAATGAAGCACCCAGATACGCCAAGCAAAGTAATAAAAAATAAAGCTCCGACATTTGACAATACAAACATAAAATTACAACCAAAATGCGAGTCTTCAATGCAGAAAAAGAAAACTCTGAACCCAAAAAATACCAGACTTGTGTAAGCATTAGATGATTACATAAGTTGAAAATAATTTACCACATAAGTGGTAAAAGCTAAGCTCACTAGCAAAATCACAACCAAGACGAAGCCAGAACTGCTGGTATCCATCTATCAGATAAACCAAATAAGCAAGTGAAGTAATGACCTACATACAATGGAAATAAGGTTTTGAATTGTTAGAAGTAGAAAAGGATAAGCATCTATATGGCTAAGACAATGGGAACAGTTCACCTACAGGCTGGACAGCCAGAAATATAAACAAAATGTCTCTGGTGACAAGGAATCGAAATTTCAAGGTTCACCATTTCCTATCAGCAGCAACATGAAGACGCAAATGATGAGGAGCCTTGCAGGTTGTGCAGCAAGCGAATGCAAACCCTTCCTGCAAAAATATGAGGTACTATCCTGTATCCATATCCATTGTGTATGAAGTATCGTAAAGTGCATTATACCATGCGAAGAACTATTAGCAGTAAACTGTAATCCAAATTAGCTCATAGTCTGCGGTTCTTTCCATCATTAGGTAAAGGAAAAAACTCATCCAAAGATAAGTGGATTGCTACCACGATATCTCAAGGAAGTTCCAGTTAACCAATAAACTCACACAGATTAATATATTATAATATATGACAAAGACAAGAAAAATCAATTTTGCAAACAAGCCAAAGAATACAATATATGTTTTAGCAGGAGATCTTAAGAAGTGACCTTACAAAGAAAAGAAAATAGATTGCGAGGCACAAAGTATAATCTAAAACTAAATATAAAAGTACTAAAAATTGAATAAACAAACAAGTCAAATCTTTTTGTCACCAATAATGAAACAAGGCAGCCAAGGAGCAGAGAGTAAAGATAAGGACAAAGAACAACATCATTCCTCAAGAACTCTTACACAAATGAGAACAAACGTGATTTAGAATCAATGAAAAAATTATGACATGAACAAATGAAAACATAAACAGGTCCTTGTCTAATCAATCAGATGAAGACATAATTCACTGATCACGAAAAATAGCATGTGGTCTGGTCAGTTTTACAAATGCAATCTCCAACCTTACAATCAATCATCATTTATGAATCACGTAATAGCCATACTAAGGTCATTAAACACGTGGTTCCTTGCAATGGCTAAAGTACAACAAGCTTTGATAGTTGAATAAAAAATTGATGGAGAGTTTGAGATAGCACTCTTACCTTAACAGCTCGTCAATGATCCAAACATTCTCGATGTACATATTTTGATGTGCCTTTGCACTTGCAAGAAGCAATGAAATCTCTACCTGAGCAAAAGAGATAAGATAAGATATGCTAGTACACCTGATGCATAGACTAAAAGTGACAAACGCACATTTTTGCAGCAAGTTAATATATAACTACAATATCTTTCCCAGAAACTCTATAAAATCCCTTAGTGATGAATGAGTCACTTACAACATCACAATGCCTAAGACAAATAAAAATAAGTCACATAGTCAACTTAAAGAAGTAACCATGAAAGTGTGCAAATAATTGCTTTGAATCCATATACTTTAAGGTGAAATACCAATTTAACGAGCTGATAGTAGTAAGAACAATGGATTCAGTTACTCTAATTAATCAAAATAACTGAATGAAGATAAGTCTGATTCATCATTCAATATTGTTTCATATAATAATATTCAGTTTAGACTACCAAAAAGAAACAGAAAATTCAGATTAACCAAACAGTTCAACTGGCGGACGTATTGACTTGCCTGGAGTTCATAGCTTAAACAAAACAAAATAAACTGAATGCATGGAATTCAAAATATCTCTTCATGTTATTATCATGATAGATCCTAAGAGTTGAATTTGAACAAATATCTGAATACAATCTAGCCTAACCAGGAAATGAAAATAAAACAAAGGGCGCGAAAGCCAAACTACCATCAGTTTCGAGACAAATTCAGCATCGAAATAGTTCGCTGGGACTGGCCTCAAGGTCGATCCCGCTAGGGTCAACGATCGGAGGTGGAGATACTAGAGGCAAAATTAAATACAGACAAACTCAAAGAATGTGAGAAAATTTTTAAAATAAAAAGGTGTTTCTTAAAGGATTCATGAATTAATGATGACTCTTAAGGTGATTCATGAAATATGAAAAGAAGTGACTTTTACCAGATTCATGAATAATTACAATGTATATATATTAATCATATGAAAGGATGTGACTTTTGTCTAAATTCATGAATTATTATAATGTATATACATTAATCATATAAAATGATGTGACTTTTGTCTAAATTCATGAATCATTACAATGTACATACATTGGTTAATGTATGTGTCCTTTTATTGAAAGAGTTATGTTGCTTCAAGAGGTGCCTTCTCATTCCCTATAAATAGTCCACAATCTTTAATCATTTTAGTATTCCAATTTACTTTATCCACATTTGTTTCAACATACACAAACTTGCTTTTATCTTTAGTACACAAAGAATAATAAGCAAATTACCACTTTGTAAAAGCCATTGTTGTCTAGGCTTGAGTTTGGAAGTACAACACCTACTCAAGGGTCTTCACTGTATCCTATAGGAAATTCGTCACTAACCCAAGTTGTACCCAAGATTTGGAAATTGGTGGGGGCGAATTAAGCCTGAAGGAAAATGTTGTTCACGCCTTGAAGATTTGTGCATAACCTTTTCTCCAATCTCTTTTTCTTCTACACTTCAAAGTTCTTTTGTTTGTAACAATCTTTAGGCTTAAATTTTACCGTTGAATTCAAATGACTTCTTTGAAGGATTTGACTAAAAATTTTGTGAAATCGGAGAGGTTCGAAGGAGGCAATTTTCTGAGATGGCAAATGAAGATGAAGTTTCTACTCATTACTTTAAAGGTGGCTTATGTTTTCACCACTCCCAAACCCGAAGAAAGAGAAGGAAAAATTATGACTGGTATTAGAGAAAGGCAAAAATGGGAGAATGATGATTACATCTGCACTGGACACATTCTCAATGGACTTGGTGATTCCCTTTTTGATGTTTATCAAGAGTACTCAAACTCTGCAAAGGAACTATGGGAGAAACTAGAGGCAAGGTACATGCAAGAGGATGCAATAAGTAAGAAATTTCTTGTTGTTCGTTTCAATAATTATAAAATGATTGATGGAAAATCTGTTATGGAACAATTGCATGAAATTGAACATATTTTGAATAATTTCAAACAATATAACATGCATATGGATGAAAGCATCATTGTCTCCTCAATCATAGACAAACTTCCTTCTTCATGGAAAGACTTCAAAAAGAGTCTTAAGCATAAAAAAGAAGATATTTCTCTTGAGCAACTGGGGAATCATCTTCGTTTAGAAGAGGAGTATCGTAAACAAGATGATACTAAAGACACCAATACTCATGAAAAAGTTCATGTGATAGAGGAAGGACAGTTTAACAAGACTTCTAAGAAAAGAGGGAAGGAAAAGGATGAATCCCATGGACAAAATGGCCATGAGAACAAGAAAAGGAAGGTAAATGTTACTTTTGTGGAAAGATTGGTCATTACAAGAAAGAATGTTGTTTCTTCAGAAAGAAGAAAGAAAACAATTCTTCTTCAAAAGACAATCTTGTGGCTATTATTTATGAGATCAACATGATTGAAAACAATGAATCATGGTGGGTGGATTCTGGAGCAACTTGTCATGTGTGCAAGAACAAGGATCTCTTTAAGACATTCAAGGAAGAGTATGAAAATATGCTCTACATGGGAAATGCACCAAGTGTCCAAGTTAAAGGCAAAGGGACTATGGAAATTGAGTTTACTTCTAGAAAAACTCTTACTTTAACAGATGTATACTATGTACCAGATGTTAGAAAGAATTTAATTTCTGTACCCTTGCTTAATAAGTTTGGGTTTAAGTCTGTTTTTGAGGGAGATAAGTTTATTCTATCTAAGGGAGGAATCTTTATAGGCAAGGGTTATTTATTTGGGAACATGTTCAAATATAATGTTGCTTAAGTTAATAATAATGTTTATTATTATATTTGTATTATTGACTCTTGTAGTATGTAATGATATCATTTATGTCATATTAATTATATTAAATGAGATGATAAATATTGACTTAATTTTAAAATTTATAAGAAATCAAGAATTATATATTATTTGATTAACTAGATAATGTTTTTTTCCTAGAATAGGAAAATGTTCTAAAATATTATAATTGAGTCTAATGATATGCATGGTTAGCTTGTTAGAAGTTATAAAAAGCATTTTGTGACTTTTATTAATGATTGTTCTTGTATGGTTGTGTTTTTTTAAGAGATATCATTGAAAAGTTGTAACCATTTAAAAGTGAATTTATGAACATGCATAATGCATGTTTAGATGAATATTTGATATGTTTATTCAAATTCATGAATGATCATGTGAATTTAGATAATTTTCTTGTATAACATGTATATAAATTTGATATTCAATAACTACTTGAAAGAAATAAGTCACTGTAATTTGACCTATGGTGGTAATTCTTAAATTTTAGAAGGATATATAAATGATAGTTGGGTAAGTTATCTAAAGGACCATGATTCTACAAGTGCATGGGTTTATACTCTTGGTGGGGGTGTTATTCTTAGAAATAAATCTATATTACATATTCCACCATGAGTTAATAGCACAAATATCTATCTATTGTGATATTCAATCTATTCTTTCAAAGACTTATAACTAAATTTATAATGGAAAGTCGCGACACATTGAAATAAGACATAGTTATGTGAAAGATTTGATTGTGAATGGAGTAATCTCTATTAATTATATAAGGTCTAAGTTAAATCTTGCAGATCCTTTGACGAAAGAGCTGACAAGACATATGGTGTTAAAAACATTAATGGGGATGACATTGAAGCCCATTAAATCATAATCACCAATGGTGGAAACCCTACTCACATTTGATTAATGTCAAGTCTTGAGTTCAAAGGTGAGAGTACACTATTAGAGTGATTGCAAGTACGTGAAATATTATCTATTCATCCCAAGATTGAAAAGTACTTGCTTACCATGGATTTAAAGGAAAGTTGAGCTTTAGCTCTTAATAGATTTGTAAGCATATATTTGCTGGAGTACTTATCATAGTGTTACTCTTGACAGAGTCTACCTATATCTGAGTGAAGTAGGGCCGCTTCAGGGAGTCCAAGGGCTTGACTTTCAAACTCTCATGAAAAGGATATAAGACACAAGGCCATATTAAAAGTGTCTACTAAAAATGGCATACAATGGTCCGAGATCTTATGCGTAAGTTATGCACGCCTGTTCAAATGGATTAATTGGTTCAAAGTTTGTCTACCATATTAACTCGGATGGGTGAAACCATGTCTTACTAAGTAAATGTTCAAGTCTTTAAGACACCTTTACCAAAAACGTGAGATTTTTGAAGTGATAAGAGTTTGTTATTTAAAATATATATATATATATTATTATTTATTTTGAAAATGGTGGGGGATTGTGAGAAAATTTTCAAAATAAAAAGGTGTCTCTTAAAGGATTCATGAATTAATGATGACTCTTGAGATGATTCATGGAGAATCATAAGATTCATGAAATATGAAAAGAAGTGACTTTTACCAGATTCATGAATAATTACAATGTATATACATTAATCATATGAAAGGATGTGACTTTTGTTTAAATTCATGAATCATTACAAGGAATCATTACAATATATATACATTAATCATATAAAATGATGTGACTTTTGTCTAAATTCATGAATCATTACAATGTACATACATTGGTTAATGTATGTGTCCTTTTATTGAAAAAGTTATGTTGCTTCAAGAGGTGCCTTCTCATTCTCTATAAATAGTCTACAATCTTTCATCATTTTAGTATTCCAATTTACTTTATCCACACTTGTTTCAATATACACAAACTCACTTGCTTTTATCTTTAGTGTACAAAGGATAATAAGCAAATTACCACTTTGTAAAAACAATTATTGTCTAAACTTGAGTTTTGGAAGTACAGCACTTACTCAAGGGTCTTCATTGTATCCTGCAGGAAATTCGTCACTAAACTAAGTTGTACCTAAGATTTGGAAATTGGGGGGAGGGGGAATTAAGCCTAAAGGAAAGTGTTACCCGCGCCTTGAATACTTGTGCATAACCTTTTCTCCAATCTCTTTTTCTTCTACACTTTAACGTTCCATTATTTGTAACAAAGAAGGCAGGCAAAATTGAGACGTTAAATAGAGAACCATAAATTCGAGGTAGCATAACAGAATCTCTCCGACTGTCCAACGCGCCCTTCCTCTCTCAGTTAGCCTGTGAATGTTTTTTGAACGTTTCCGCCCGTTTCAGCATCAGACTGAGAGTGGGATCCAACGGCTGAACTAGTGAATTCCCCAAACTAACTACCGCCTTCTGAAAAATTAGTAGGACCTTCAAACTTCAATATAATATGCCCTGAATTGAAAAAGAAAAAAAGAAAAGAAAAGAAAGAAATGCTTTTCAGAGATCAGATTTTTTTTTATAACACGAGATCAGAATTTTAATTAATTAACTCTTTAATATTGAAAAATATGATGAAAAAAAGTATATTGTTAATTATTTGGTTCCTGAATATTGAAATATTTGTTTTATATTTTTTACTTGACATTTATCAGTCCTTATCATTACATATTTTAGAAATTGTAATGAATAACATTTAAATTTTCAGAAATTAAATCATGTAGTATTTCTTAATATGCAAGCATTAATTATATTGATGATACATGATGTACATATCCATCCATCGTGATTTCATTCAATTGTGTATTCATGTAATTTTGAACACTGTTTTATAGTCGATTATGTAGTGCCCATTTGAATTATATTTTCATAAAAGATATGTGAGAATAACTACAGTTTACAAAAATAAAATCTGAATAAAAGTAGAGAAATTTATCACAAATTAATTTAGATGAAAAAAATAATAATAATTAAAAATCATAGTTTAATTTACAAAAATATAAACAAAACAGGCTCATACCTAAACGTGTTGACATTATTACATTTTAATCATTTGATTCGTCTCTTTATATTCATATTATTTTCTGCTAGTTTGCATTACATCCCACGTAACCTCGATTACACAAAATTGGTATGAAACATTCTTATTGGGATATTTAGAAAACCTCCATACTTCAACTTAGGGGCTGCTTCGTTAAAAGGAAGTCGGGAAGGTAAATTTCTCAGGAGATAAATCAATTGTTCCTACTTGGTTCACTAATGTTCCGAAAGATTCTTTCCACTTTTCTTATTTGAGAAAATCATTAATTTCCTATAAAACCTGAATAATATATATTAAATGTCACGTAAAAATGTTTCTCTTTTTTTGGAACTCCGTTTATGTCTACCAAGTTTAGCCTAAAAGACTATATTAATGCTGAAAAGCAACGGAGGGAATACAAAGGTCAAAACAACGACCGTAAATTGCAATTTACTTTGAATTTATCACTGCCCGCATAGTAATGTCAGCTATATAATAGTACTCTAATCATGCAATGGAAAACACAGACTCTAATTAAACATGCCTTGAATAGGTCTCCTTATAAACTGAATAAAAACTTGCTTGAAGTTACATCCCAAATTCGTACAGAACAATACAAACGGGAGCCGAGACCGTCCTAGCTAGTTTACTTCTTCCTTTTCTTTGGGGGCTGCAATGCTTCCTCCTCATCTTCATCGTCCTCCTCGTCATGCTCCTCTTCCTCAACTATATCCTCTTCATCTTCTTCACCACCCTCATCCTCTTCATCATCATCTTCATCATCATCGTCATCATCATCATCTTGTTCATCACCATCCTCTTCATCTTCTTCATCCTCTCCATTCTCTTCTGCCCCACCACCTGCACCACTTCCAGGAACCTTCTTTGGGTTGTTCTTATTGTTAGAATTATTGCCGTATCCAGCTGCATCTTCAGATGATAAGTCCTCTTCACCCTCTCCAAATCCACCATCACCATCATCATCCTCGCCTTCATCATCATTGCCATCTTCTTCCTCGGCATCAATTTGCTTCTCTTGGCCTTGGGTGTTACCCTCTCCATTCATTGACGGGATGTCAGTGATTGGCAGCTTGAGGAGATCCTGCACCCATTTTGTCAATATAAGATGTCAAATTTATGTCAGGTGGTTTCCAGAGATAAATTTATGTTAGACGAGTAGAAGTTGGATGGAGAAAGAGTAACTGGGGATACTTCGATTAATTTCATACTTCTCCAACCCAAAATATAAGTTTTTTTTATTAATTGTACAAAAACTAAGAAAGATAGTTTAACCCATTAAATCTGTCAAAAAATACATTATTTTTTAATAGTACCCCTATTTAATACATTACATTTAAAGTTTATTATCTCTTTTACATTTAATTACAGATAAGGACAAAATAGAAAACAAACATTTAATGCTCTAAAAATTACCAAATGGAGCCTATATTTTGGACCAAAATAAACTTTTGAAAAGGATTTATATTTTAGATTAGAGGGAGTATGTTATTTTCTAAGAAGTATGACAACATGAGAACAAATTAATTCATGCACGCACGAGAAAGTATGATACTGAAATACCATGACTCTTAATGTTCGGGATGTACAGCAGATTCTATTTTTCCCACTCAAATTCTTCTAATTTAAATTACACAAATCTTCCTAACTTAAGTTCAACATGACATAAATATTTCCCTTATATTATTATAAAACCATAGCCCAAAAAAGGGATGAGGAGGGGAAAAAAAACAGCATATGAAATTGTGTCAGATTTTATGAGAACTCAATAATTTAGTCTATGTAACGTTTTCATCTAGCAAATCTCCCATAGATCCATAGTGAGGTTTATAAAGATGAAATAGTTCCCTACGGGACATTCAATAAAATTGGAACAACATAAAGAATATTAGCATGGCCCTGCACAAAAATGACAGACATAAATAAAAGAAGATGAAATAGAAACCATAAGCCCTTCAAGTTGAAGAACTATATTGTATGAAGAATAACTCATTGCATTTTTGTATGTAAAATAATCCCAGACCATTAGTTTGATTTTTTGTAATAAGCACTTGCAACCCTTATTGTAATAAGCGAATTGATTTGATATGCTGCGCATTGCTTGGCTTTATATCTTTTTTTTTTTCCGGATAGGAAACTGCACTGATTCAGTAGGAATTTCTTTAGTCAAGCAAAAGAAAATTACAGAAAATCCCAGTCCTATATTTATCCCAGAAAATTGTAACTACCAACCAATAAAAATAATTCAAGGGTCCAAACTAGTTGAGAATAACTTTTCTTTTGGATGTAACTTGTGCACGAAATATTTTTTATTTAAATTTATGATTATATGTCCACGATACTCTGCACAAGTGGCCGGACTCGACAGGAGACTGGACTCCACTTGGTATTACAATATCCTATGTCGGAGGGTATGGGATTCGCCCCTCATCCACCCACACAAAAATGACAACGGTATGAATACCTGCTTTACGCTCATCAGCCTCTCCCAGGGAATAATCAAATTCCTCTCACCATCCTTTTCTTTGACTTCTGACTTTTCCCCTCAGCCCATCAGACACGACAAAAAGATATATTCTATTTTTCTATCCTCAACTGGCCCCACAAACATGGCATTAAAATCGGAACTTAAATTAGTTCCAAAACCACAGTATTTATCCTCAAGGACCTCAACCCAATTTACGGTCACTACCAGTTTTCTACGCCCAAGGTGCGCAACTTAGCAAACACTAAACTCCAAGCCACCGGCGTACGTCGCACCCAAAGATGGTAATGGACAACCCTTTTGGTAGCCCTTGAACCACGCTTGGGTGGTGCAAGGAAGCAGCAGATTCTGATATTCTAGGTAGGTAGATCTGGACTCCCAGCCCGAGGATGCAAGGAATTATTATTATTATTAATTTAAATTATAAAAATTATGGAACAATCCTTCAATTTTGACGCGATAAAACTATACTGTCATCATCCTGACTATTTTTAAATATAAAAATAGAGATTTAAAAATTTTTTTAAAAAAATTGCTAAAATCTACACCGATGGTCTAGAATCTCTAGATTTACTGTTCCTTGTGCGTGGAGGATCCCATCCCCAAAAACGGGACATGAACTGATTGGTTACGCGGGCGTAAATTAGCAATAGACAAAAATATCATGGCCCATTCCAAGACATCTGCTCGGAATAGGATACCTCTAAAATAAACGGGAAATTCAATTCGAGAGAGAACCACGACAAACGCTCTTAAAAGCCAGTGAGATTTCTACTTACGTTCTTAAACGCTCATAACATGCTTTTAGACTTCCCCCTTTTTAATTACTACTACTTTTTTCAGTGTGAACTTTGAATGAGAATTAAGAAATCAATTACTTACCAGGGCCAAAAGTTGGGTTTTGACAAGAGCTGAGACTAGCAAAGCCAACATAGCTTCCGCGGCGCATGTTAGCGCGCCGTAACTAAGCGTAACCGCCACCGAACCCTGAATAGTATCCATTCTCTGCTACCAACAGTTACCTGCCAAATCTAGAAAATATTATCGTGTAATTAAATTAAATTAAATATGACACAAAATTAGCTGAAGACCGTCAAATCCGTCCTGAAACCAAGGAGAGCCACTGATCTGGATTATTTTCCTAATATTATTTTATTTTTTATAATTAAAAACACAGGACAATAAAACTTTTGTTTGTAAAAATCAAAACTCATTTTAAATATCACTTACAAGACTGACGATCGAAAATTAAATTTCCAAAAAAAAAAAAAGAACAAGAAAAGAATGTAAAAAGGGAAACTTCTTTTAAAGTGAACCGGAAACTGAAGGTGTCGCCAGAAGCACCAAAATTTAAACAAATTCTGTATGAGAACTGAAAACCGTTAAGCAGCATCACTTTGAACGCAGAAACCGAGAGATCAGGAAAGAAGTGAACCACAAATCTCAAACGACAATAAAGAAAGTGAAGAACGAGGCAAAAACTTAAATTAGAGAGAACCGCAGAAGAATAAGGCTGAAACGGCATACCAGGAAAGAAGATCTAAGGACCGATAAGCTGGATCTGGGGGTTTCGAGCCCTAAAACCTCGCAAAACAAGCAGCATAAGCCCCGTTCATTTTGGACCGTCCGATCTGATCGTAGAAGCACACCAAAATATAGAAATGTCAGATGTCACTGAGCGCAGAGAGAGAGAAAGAGAGAGCAGGAGAGAGATACTGGAGAGCGGACGTCCGTAATTTCTCAGCCAGGTATCGGGCAGGTCGGGCAGCGTGCTGGTAATACGAAAGGATCGCTTTTGGGAGCTGCCCGCAGAGCAGGTAAGGACAAGTGTGGGTTATTACTTGGCTTAAAATCATTTCATTCCTATTTATTTCGGGGCTTAATTCGAGATTTGGAATAATTTTCATTAAGGACAAATTACCGGGTTTTAAACCCAAAGTCAATTTTAAAATCTTAAATTAAAACTCAACGTCATTTTATTTCGATTCCGCTTTTTTAGAAAAGGTCTCACGTGTTAGATATAGTTTTCTAACCATGGTTTTTCTACCCTGGTTGTCTAACTTCAGCCAGGATCGACTATTTAATTTACCAGAATAGGAGAGAAGCTTTGTTTTCTAGCGTAAAATTAATAAAGAACCTTGATAATGGAAACTGAAGATGGTAGAAAATAAAATAAACAAAGAAGAAATAATGTCCACGGAATTTGATGACTAGTATATTTTTTTATACTGTTTGTGGCACTTTTATATAAATTAGGAAGTCATTTTTGTTTTATACAAATTAAATAATGTCCAAAGAATTTGGGTTACAGCATTTTTCTTTTAAAAAATACTATTCACTCATGGTGTAACACAGCGTTTGAATGCTGCAACATTCCTGCATAGCCAAAAACGCACAACATAACTTATTGAAAGTTTGGAAGGGGTTTTCACAGGTGTTTCTTCATTTTTCAGTATTATGCACCTAAGAGGTAGCTTGGAGACTCAAATGGAAGGAAATTGAGGCATTGGGATGCAAATGATCAGAGGCATGGAAGAAATTGCGACTTTGATTATTAGTTTCACTTTTCCTTTCTCTTCTTTTTTACATATTTTTGTGGCTGGTTTGCTGTATATTTTGTTTATAAGGGACATTCATTATGTGTAACTAAACCTTTATAAATTAATTATGGATTAGTTGATGATGCTTTTAATTGCATTATTATTATGCTTGTTGATTCAGTTGTGCATTTAATTATCTTAAAATATAAAAAATCTTATTGAGACTCATCTTTCTGTTCTTAATGTAAATCACTTCAATTACCTCATATAAACCAAGAAATATTAGTTGCATTAATAAAATTATTTAATATTTATTTTAATTTCCATCCTTATTTCTAATTAATATTATATATTGAAACTTTTTAAAGTAATTAATGCTCCCTTAAACAGTTTTCAAGAAAGGTATTTTTGAAATAAAATAATTAATACTTCACAAATTTTTGCAAAATGACTTTTACTTGAAGCCATAGATTTTTTTTAAAAAATAACTTATATAAAGGACCGGAGAAAATAATTTTAATGTTTTAAAGGAGATTAGAAATAAGAAATTTAGACTAGAGTTTCAATAGAATCATATATGATTCAGTATTCTAACCTATCAATTTTAGATATTCACGTTAGGTTTATGCTTAATCTAATTAAATAATCACCTCAAGATTTAAGGGGTTAATTTAATTGGAATGGTTTTAAAAAACACTAATGAGTAATTAAGGGATCTTGACTAGCAAATATAGCTTTAACTGGAATTAATGGGAGAAGTTTAACATTAAAAAATAATCAAAGTTATGATAATCAACTAATAAAAAATGTGATATTAATGTTTTAATTGGTACCAAATCTCGTAGGAAAAACATTACTCTCACATACTCTTTATTGACCCGTGCAGAAGCGATTAAACATCTCATCTATAGAAATTTGTCCTCGTTGCAATTACAAGCTCGCTGTGTAGTTCACAATTTTACCATCCACGTGAAGCTTTCTTTCGTACAAGGAATATATTTTTTTTTCCAAATAATTATGCTGTAATCATGTATAAAAAAAAGTCATTTAAAATTAGTCAAATTCACTGCTTAATGATTATATTTTTAGTCAAGCTCACTCAAGCAGTCAATTATATATATATTTTGAACAAGAATTCTGGAATTTGAATTATCGGATAGTGATAATTCAGTAATCTCAGTTCTTTTAGGATAAAATTCCAGTGACTTCGAGTTAATACATGATTAGTTGTCGAAGTAATTTGCGCAAGAAATCAGAAAGAAAAAGTTACACAAAATTTTTAAGTAGAAATGAGAAAGAAAGAGACAAATCTGTCACTCTCTCTACGTACGCGCTTGTGTGTGGATTGGACAGAAGACATGCATTTACGAATTACGAGCGATGCTATGATAGGGTTGCATCAGTTGGACGTGGGCCAAGGTTGGTCATCCTATTGGGCTCCTGAGCGGTCCGTTTATAGTGTCGGATAGAAGCCCAACAATTAATGTCTCAAAAAAAAAAAAGGAGGAACCTTCATTAGTTTGTTTCCATCAGTTAATTTAAATTGGCAGAGTATCTGGGTAGCTAGTATTATCTTTTCTGTAGTTGGGTGATTCTGTTGAAGGGACACATGAGTCGAGTATCTTTCGTGGTGGCACAGCTGGCATCTATAAAGATTCTTTATTTCCTATGTCATTGATATCATGCCATGATAATTGGATGTAATCTTATTATCTTCATTCTTCATTACAGGATAATGCATGCATAATGGGTGACCCAATTTCTAAACAGTCTTCCCATTTGTGAAATGTGAACTATCTTTTGAAGTTGCGTGGTACTCATCTCGAGCTATTCTTATTAAATTATTTATATTAAACTTTATCATATATTTACTCAATAATTAATCAACGATAAAATAGTATCGATATATTCAAATAAAATCGACATGTAATATTGTAACTGGGCCTTTTTATGCCAATGCTTTTGCCAATATCATGTTCGACTTTCAGTAGCCAGGGTATTATTAATACTTATAAGCGTTTTTTATGGTCTTTTTTTTCACTCCAATGATAATGATAATATCATAATAAAAGAATCCGTTTCATGTTCACTTTTTTTTTTTGTGGGGGGGGGGGTGTGGAGATGATAAGGTTTATGTTTGTTTTATTCGATTAGAAAATTATTATGGCGTGGCAATTTTTTGTCTTGGCTACTAGGCATCCCACTAATCTGGATATAAAAATTTTTAGTGGGAATAGGATTAAGAACCTCACTGATCAATCATATGTTAAGCGTGAATAGAACTAACCACTTACTTGTCAGATTATTGATAATATATAATTGTCTTTTCTTACGAAGAATCATAAAAGGGAAAAAAAAAAAAAGCCTTTTGTATTTTTTCCAATGAAGTTGAATAATCAAACCAAATCTTTTTAAACTTAAATTAGATAGTTAATTGTGCCAATAAATCCATACAAAAATATAGTTACCAACAAACCTTAAATTTAGTTATGGGACACGTAATTATATTTTTCAATGACAATATTGTAACTTTCCGTATTTTTTCGTGACTGTAACTATATGTATAAAATTAAAATCCACAAATTTAAAATTCGAAATCACAAATTGATGATTAAGTAAAAATAAAGTAAGTATAAAAATTACAAGAAAAGAAAAAGGGGAAGTTTGTGTAGGGTAATATTGGTGTCTGGAAAACAGGGATGCTTGACGTGACTGATAATATGAAGATTTCCTGACGCAAAGAGAAAGACATCATCGAAGCAGCCATGAATTTCAGTTTGATCTCGTTTTTTTAGTACCTCTAAAACATTAAGTGATTGCAATGCGCTATGGGTCAACGTGGTTGGCGATCTCTCTTGCTATTCCCTTCGTTTTAATTTTGGCCCTTGCGTTGCAGAATCTACAAATATATACGACACAACCAAAGAAGCCATGGTAACCATTCTTAGTGACAACCTACACTAGATAGCACTCGAGGATAAAACCACAAATAGAAAATAATAATAATAATAATGGAGTGTCATTGCGTGACGTTTCATTTCGTTTATTGTTTATTTAATCCAACGCGCATAAGAGAATATGATAATGCAAAATCAGTAATGGGTCGTCCGAACGTGTGAATGATGCCCCATCACTATCATTTTTGTTGCTTTTTATTTACACCATTGACGCCAACGTCTACTACTTCTATGCAATTATTTCAACTTATCGTTTCTTATAAATAAAATATATATTATGAGATGAGATGCCACGCTACAACCTACATATGCTTCAAGATTAGTTTTTTTTTGTTGGACTTGCGTTATAGGTGACGCAATCGAACCTCAACAATCTCAACTCGAAGAGGTCGTCACTCCTAAGTTAAAGAACATTTATCCTCTCTTCTATACGTGTATGAGGCATATATTGCCTGGAAAAGAAAGAACAACATCACTCGAGTCACCTTGCTTAGTGTAATGACTAATAATATCATGTGTGAATTCGAGCGTCATCCTACTGCTAAGTCCATGTGGATTGCTCTTAAGGACAAATTTGGGGGCACTTTTGCCACCAAACTCAAGAGACTTACTATTAAGTTTAACACATATAAACTAAGGCTTAACATCTCAATTAGGTAACATTTGCGGGAAATGTCAAATATGATACGTGAGTTGAAGGAAGCAGGGCAAAAATTATCACATGAACAACAGGTACAAGTTGTGATTACGTATCTTTCGGCCAGCTAGGAGCACATAAAGGTAAACTTAACTCATAATGAGAACAATATAACCTTTGATGATGTTGCATATCATCTTGAGCTCGAGGATGAAAGATTAGATGCTTCCAAATCCTCTGATAATGCATATTTGACATAAATCACCAAACCTTCATCAAAGCTCAAGCCTAAGCGAGGCAAAGGATTTCAAAAGAAGAAGAAGAAGGGGGGCCCAAATTCCCAAAAAGGAAAGAAAAATTTCAAGAAAAAAAGGCAAGAAACTTGTGAAGAAACCTAACCTAGAGAAAGTCAAATGTTATGCTTGCCAGAAAAAAAAAAAAAAGACATTATGCCTAAGACTACCCTAAGCAGAAAGAGGTATTATTGGATACTAAAACTTCACATTATTCTTATGTTTCCAGTACCATTTCATTAACAAAAATACATCCTTAGTGAATTGTAAACTTAGGGGCTACAAACCGCGTAACTCGAGATCATGACAATTTAACAGATTATCATCGGTTACCAACAAAAAGCAGGTGGCTTTGTGTTGTAAATAATGCTACAGTCGAGATCAAAGGATTTGGAAATTGCAAAATAGTTTTGTGTGGAGGTCGAATCTTAACAATTTATGATGTGCTCTATGTACTTGACATCCAATGTAATCTTGTCTCAGTTATCTCTCTAGATAAATATGGTTTTAGTTTACATTTTTATGATAGTATTCTCAATGTTAATAATGGAATCGCATATTATGGTTCTAGTTTCATTTATGATGGTTTCTTTGTTTTGGATACTTCTGATGGTTTTAATTCTAGTGATTGCTTTATTGTTTCAAATATTTCAAATTCCAAATGTGATGTATGGAATGCTAGATTATGTCATATTAGCCAAGAAAGAATAATTAAGTTAGCCAAAGAAGGAATGCTAGGTGATATCTCTAAAATGGAAATGTCTCTATGCGAATATTGCCTAGCTAGTAAAATAACCAGAAAGCCATTTGGAAAGGCAACTAGAGCCAAATATCCATTGCAATTAATCAATTCCAATGTATGTGGACAGATAAGTATACAAGCAAGACACAGAGCATGGCATTTCATAACTTTTATTGATGATTATTTATGATATTGGTACATTTATCTGATTTCATATAAGTCTGAAGCATTAGAATACTTTAGACAATACATGAACATGGTTGAAAATCAAATGAACAAAACAATAAAAATTTTACGAACTAACTGAGGTTGTGAATATTTGTTTAATCAGTTTAGACAGCTTTGTGAAGAAAAGGGCATAATGAGACAATGGACTGTTCTTGTAATCCCACAACAAAATGGGGTAGTAGAAAAGAGAAATAGAACTCTCCTTGACATAGTTAGGTCCATAATAACATAAGCAAACTTACCAATTTTGTATTAGGGAGATGCTTTGCTAACAACCGCTTTTATACTCAAAAGAGTAGCTTCAAAATCAGTTACTTCTGCACCTTATGAATTGTGGATAGGTCGTAAACTGAATTTAAGCATCCTAAGACCCTGGGGGTAAATGGCCCATATTCTTGACTCTTCCTGTAAATATGGGAAATTAAGACCCCGTGGGAAAAATTGTATCCCTATCTGATACTCAGAACATTTAAAAGGCTACGTCTTCATATGTGAAAATGTAAATAGATCAGTGATTGAGATTGAATCTAGAGATGCCACATTCATGGAAGATGACTTTCCTAGTATGGGCGATATTGATCGTTCAAAATCTCTTTATGAGATTAATGATCAAATAAATGAGGAACAAGTGAATGTACCTCAACCAGCTAATCCGATTAGGAATTAAGCATTTCCACCTGTACAACAAGAGATTACCGTACAAGCAACCCCACTTTGGAGAAGTAATAGAGAGAGTATGCCCAAAAGACAATTTCAAATAGAAGGGGCTACACTCATAGTCACTCCATAGGATGACAAAGAGCCCAAATCAGTTTAAGAGGCTCTAGTAGGCCCTGTTAAGGACAAGTGGAAAAAAGTAATGGAAGAAGAAATGGGTTCTATGAAAGCCAACCAAGTATGGGAACTTGTTGACCTACCACACAGCTGTAAGCTAACTGGGAACAAATGGGTTCTCAAAATAAAATGAAAAGCGGATGGGTCAATTGAGAGATATAAAACCCACTTGGTGGCCAAGGGGTATATACAACATGAAGGTATTGATTACGAAGATGCTTTTTCACCTGTTGTGCATTTCAATTCAATTAGATTAATCCTATGCATAGTAGCAAGTTTTGACTTGGAATTACATCAAATTGATGTAAAAATCGTCTTCTTAAATAGTGAACTAGATGAAGAAATCTACATGGAATAACCATTAGGTTTCATAGAAAATGGAATAGAAGGCAAAGTGTGCAAACTCCAAAGATCCATTTATGGACTTAAACAATCATCTAGACAATAATACTTGAGGTTTCACAGACTACCTTGTATGACTTCAAAATGATAGATGAAGACCATTGTGTTTGCGTAAAACATTTTGAAGGAAATTTTGTCATTTTATCCCTTTATGTGGATGACATACTATTGGTAGGAAATAATCTAAGAACAGTTCAAATTATAAAGGACTGGTTATTCTTTAATTTTGAAATGAAAGATATGGGCAAAGCAGAATATATTTTAGGAGTCAAAATCAATAGAGATCGCTTAAGAAGACTCCCCTCGCTTTCACAGGAGACATATATTAAGAAAATTCTTAGGTGTTTTAACATGAAAGATTGAGAACCCATGGATACTCCAATGGCAAAGAATGAGAATCTAAGCCATGAGATATGTCCTTACACAAAATACAAAAAAGAGCTCATGAAAAAGGTTCCATATTCAAGTGCAGTAGGAAGTCTGATGTATGTAATGATTTATGCAAAACCAGATATTTATTATGCGGTTAGACTTGTGAGTTGATATTAGTCAAATCCAGGCCAAGGTCATTGGAAACCTGTGAAAAGAGTACTAAGATACTTAAAGGGAACAATTGACTATGCACTATGTTACCAAGGAAGTGATTTCAGCTTAAAAGGCTATTCCGATTCTGATTGGGGTGGTTACCTAGATGAGCAGAAATCAACTTTAGGGTATACCTTCTAAATGAGTAATAGAGTAATTTCTTGAAGCAGCAAGAAACAGATATGCACAGCATTGTCAACTATGGAAGTAGAATTCATAGCATGTTTTGCTGTTGTATAAGAGGTAATATGGCTGAAAAGGTTCCTTGAACATTTAGAAATTAAAGGTGGAGAAATAGGTCCAATTCTGTTGAATTGTGACAAACAAGTAGCTATAGTTTATACAAAGGATCCCAAATATCACAGTAAGACCAAACACATAGATATGAAATATAATTTTGTAAGGGATGCTATTGCAAAGATGGAAGTTATAGTTCAATATATTCCTACACGAGAAATGATTGTTGATCCCGTACCAAACCTATAACCCAAGACATATTCATTAAACAAGTGGAGTCTATCGAGATATGTAGGGTATGATGTATTAAACAATTTTGTTGATAAATAAAAGTTCTTTTCTATTTATTCAATAATTCTTGTGAAAAATCATATACAGTATCAAGTATGTTATGCAGGCTATGGAGGTTGGTTCTCTCATACGAGTAACTGATGCTCATAGGGAGCGAAGAAGATGAGACATGTTACAATAGCCAAAGATGTGACAAAAGGCAAAGTCGTGACAGGGAAGCATCGTAAAATCAAACAATTGTTGCCTTGACAAAAGGAAAGTCGAGATGAGATCCTAAAATAAATAAAAGGATCGAATCATGGACACTGATCATCCATGAGGCCTATAGCCATACAATGAATTCTCCTCGATTAGATGTCATAAGTGGGGCACAAAGAAGAATTCATGTTTAGATACTATATGTGTTTATAACTTCAGTTTGTATGGTGTCAAAAAAAATAAGTAAATCAACAAATACTCTCGTAGAATGAGTAAGACATCGTAGCATGCAATTCATACTGCATGTGATTTAAGAACCGCAATCAAGGAAATCTAGTTGAATGGATCCCTATTTCATAGCTGTGTAAGTTCTAGAAAGGAATAAATCCTTTCACTATACCCTTAAGACTTTAACACTATCATAAGGACTTGGTAGGGTGTCTTTTGCTTTGGCATATGTCCTATGGTTATGATTGATTTGATCTAAAGGATTAATGTTGGGAAAGTAGCCGAACCAAATCCAATTAATAATTGTGGAAAGGAAGATTTACTTGGAAATACACATCTATGCTAATATCTAAGACATGTCCTTTGTGAAATCATTTGTGTAATTCACAAGTGTGGATATTAAGCATATGAGTAGGCAATCTGAGTTATGAGTGACTTAAGAGGGATTAGATACACCATAAAAAGGGTTATAAAAAAAAGATATGCCATAAAGAGAAAGTGTATGGGTGACTCTAGGACATCCAAGGTAATAAATAAATAAGCCTATAAATAAGTAAATGATAAGATGTACTCTTGTGCTAGCCCCTGTAATGAGATTCCTAATGCAAGATCATCAAATAAAGACGTCAAGCTCATGCGATCACGTTGGAGCACCAAGTATGAAAGAAGAGAAAGAAATACATGATGACCCATTAAGTGCAAGTGGAAGATGTTGGATTTAATTAAGAAAAAAATCCACCATTGATAGGCCAATTGCTTTTTCCAAAAACCCGTTAGTTTTTTGGATATTAATGAGAGGATAAAGGAATGATTTGAGCATATACTCTTTTCTTGATACGATTTGATATTGAATCAAATCCTTTTCATAAATGTAGATATTATAAAAGATACAATCCTTCACCTATAAATAGAGGAGCTCATTCCCTTAGAAAATACACAATTCTTCTAAACTATTTTCCTCTCTTTTCTATTCTCTTGGTGAGTGTGTAAGGTGTTATCTGGTGTGAAAAGTTCTATTATAGTGATCTAATCTACACTGTGTTTGAGTTTTATTGTTCATCCGAAAATTCTTAAAGGTATGCCTCATACTCTATTTTATTCAACATGTGTCCTCTTAGATTATTATATATGCAATTCTCTTGCAACACATGTCTTGCAATTTACGTATCGCGCAGACTCAATATCTGAGATAACGACTTTTTTTTTACCCAAATGAAAGATAATAACTTGAAAGTAACATAAGAGGTGAAAAAAAATATAATACATAGTATTAATACTAAAAAAATATCTTGTTAGACAATTGTCTATGAAATTTTTAAAAATTTGTTGACATTTAATTTAAAATTTGAAATGAAGATATAAAGGTGAAAATTTTAAAATGAGGGAAAATGGAAAATGAACGCCAGGGAAAGGAGAAAATTTAAAAAAAAAAACGACATACATTATTCATTGACCTAATCACTTCAATGGTGCACTCAAGAGAGTTTACTTATGCCTAGACCTGTTCATGTCCATCATTTTTTCTTTTTTTTCAAATGGAGTAGCTAAATCTTAGGGCTGTTAGTCCATGATATTATGTTGACTTTTGTATATAAGCTTATGCTTAATTGCTTATATTTGTCTATATCACAATAATAACTTAAGGTAATTGATTAAGATTATCATAAGTTTATATACCTTCTATTTTTCCTATTACTTTTATATATAAGACGTCAATTCTTTAATAATCCTCAAGTTTATATATTAATTGTATTGTGAAATATGTATTAGGAAATTTACTTTGCATAGATTTTGAAATACTTACTTATAAATTGGAAAAAATATATATTAAGCTTTTATTGAGCAATAATAAAATATAGAATTTATAATAAATCATATATTTACAAGTTAGGAATAATATAATTTATCTCAAATTCTGTACTAATGTATTAGGAAACATGTATAGTTAGTTAAGATTAAGGTAAGTCAAAATATTGACAAAAGTGGGCATGAACAGTGAAAGAGAGAGGAGGAGTGAAGAATGAAAGGGAATTGTGAAGAAGGAAAATGATGGGGGCCGCCTAACAGTATTGTTTGGCTTATCCAAATTTGGCTAAAAGCAAAGCGAGTGCTTCGCAGATTCCCCATTTTCTTTTTGGCCAATAAGCAGATTCCAATTCAAGAGGAAAGGAAGCAAAGAAGGTTCGCGTCGCAAGTGCCGACCTAACAAGTACCAAAAGATGACGTTATATATATTCTGTACAAACATATACATTCTTTTTCAATATAAATATGAAGATTGGATAGTACAGACAGCTACCTACATATAATATGAAATTGTGATGCGAGCAGGGCCTTTGGGGTTGCTGAGGAACCAAAATGTGTGATCGTCATTCTCGTCCCAACGTTATCTGAAAGGCCTATATCTTCTTTGTTCGCTGTCTCTTCTTTTATTTTTAATTACACACTCCTCTTTTATTCACACAAATATATATACAACTAATTAAAATTTAAATGTCTCTTTTTATTTTTATTTTAATTTAATTTAAACAATTAAGTATGGCAGCAAGTCTTTTTTAATAAACAATTTTAGATGAGTTAAATATTAGAGACTCATCAAAGTCAAAACAAAACAGATTTTATAATTCAAAAGTCCTTTGCATTGGTTAAGTTGAGAGGAGAGGGACCGTTTCATTTATTTGTTACTCTTTTCTGTCTCAAATATAAAGGATTATATTTCTTATTTTATATAAGCAAATATAAAGCATCATAGTGGTTAAAGTTAGTTAAATTAATTAAATTTTTAGCAAAATATATTTTTCCATATTTGCCTTTAATTAATTATTAACTTTTATCTTGTGAATCCCAAATTTCTCTCCCGTACTTTATTGCATGAAAGAGTATTTTAGGAAATCAAACATTTAATTGTGCAGAAACTCTAGGAGATGACTTTTATTTTGTACCATGCAAATTCTCTACAAAGTGTTTTATATTTGAGATTGAAGGGAATATATCAACTAAACTTGTTTTACTCTAGTCAATGATTTGTGTGATTTGAAATGAATTTTATTATATATATATATTGATATATTAATTTTAAAATGTTTTGACTACTATATTTTGATTTTTTTTCATAAATTTATTCACAATGTTAAAACTCTTATTTTAGTATTATTAAGTGTGTAATCTCCTTGTACAGTGGTATATATAAATTAACTAGAACAAATCACTCAAGGCTAGGAACGGTGGACTCAATCTTCGCTCTTACAAATCAAAACACACACATACACACTATAACTGGAACGAAGTAGTGAAGGCTCTAATGTTGTACTTAATCTTCGCTCTTAGAACTAGACAATTGTATTCATAATATTATGTGTGATTGATTGGGTGAGAATATTAAAAACACTCTCCCTAAGAGAGTTCAAATTCTCTCTGTATAGTGAGAGCCCAAACCCTTGCCGTCATGTGGGTCTGCTTTTCTTCATGTATGCTCTGACCCTCTTGGCACATTTCTCCCCAGCTTTCGCCGATGGAGAAGGTGCCTTTACTGTGTGTGCATTCCCTTCTCTTTGTGTGGTGTCAGGAGTTGTGCCAGTGTGTTCTAGGATTTAAAGGTAGATGGAGAGCTCCTCCCTCTATAATTTTCAACTATAAAGAGATGATTTGGCTAGGGTATTAGTGTTTGAAGAGTTGAGCGTAGCCGAAATCTTAGTCAATTGGTTCATATCAAAAGTGTGGAGATGGGATTCTTCCATAGGTTTGATCGGCCGTTCGTGTCATTCTCTGTTGGGGTCGACCTTTCCCTATGCCTAGTGTGTGGAGTCTAAGCAAAACTTATTTTTGTCGAGACAAATTTGAAGTTGAAGGTGATGATTTTGAAAAGAGGGTTCACCGAACCATCATCCCTACTTTTAAAGATGCTGTTGCTTCTTCCGTCATTTTAGTGCCCTTGATCTTGGTAATGGTTTCGGCTTGGTGGGTGGTGTGTTTTGTCTAGTTTTTGTGTTGTTGTTGGCCTGCCTCTATTTCTTGTATGTCTTTATTTATGTTTTTGTTTCCATCTTTATTTCTTTTGTGGGGTTATTTTGTTAGGCGTTTGTTGGTGACTTTTGCTTCTCGTCGACAATGAGTTCTGTCAAAGTGCAGGTTTGGGTTTAGTTCCACGTCAGGTAAAGTTATATTTATAGTTGGGTTGGTGTTTCCTTTGCTTTGGTATTTTCTACGTTGTGGTTGTTTTTTAATATATTAATTGTTTCTGTTGTGATAAAAAAAAAAAAAAGGTCAGAATATTACTCACCCTCTAACTCTATGTATTAATGAAATTAAGACTGACGGAACAAAATTATTACGCTGTCAAAAAAGGTGGCCACGAGTCAATCAAACCTGAAAACTCTCTGGGTTGGAGGAATGTCCGTGTAAATGTAGCGCCATCTCATCATTTCACGACATGCGACTAAAACCTCGGATTCAAACCATTTCAGTTCCCAAGGACGTCAGCAAGCAAGCAAGAGAGAGAACCAAACTAATATAGGATTCCCTATATAACAACACTAATTCAAGCTTCACAACTCCTTTTTTTTTTTGGTAGCGAGCTTCGTAACTCTTAATTACCCATTTTTTTTACTTACCTATAAAATGATATAAATATTTTCTCTAATCTCAAATATCAGAAAATAATTTTAAGAGGACCATGTCAGTTCAAAATATTAAAAAATTAAGTGTAAATATTTGGTGTAATAAATGAGATATTCAAATAATACTCATCATTAATTTTAACTATTGATATATATAAAGTAATTTTTTTTGTTATATTTGAGACCGGAAGTAATGTTATACAAATTTGAATAATATAATTTATTATATTATTATAATTTATATATAACAATTTTGTTAGAAATTATTATTAATAAATAATATTTTTATTTGAAATATTTGATTTCTAATATTTGATTTATTTAATATTCTATTTTTTGTCCTTTTTTCTATTGAATTTAATAACGTGCCATTTGTGTGATTTATAGTTTCCCCGAGCACAACCCGCATCTACACCCCAAAAAAAAAGAACAGCCTGCATCAATTTTATATTAGTATGTAGATCGATATGGATTCATGCACCCATACAATTCTCATATATCGGAAATTCATTGGTACGTACATCAGAGAAAAAAGCTATGTTCTGCATTTTTTTAAAGAAAAAAATAGTGATTGAATTAGTGCTTGTTTGCTTCATGAAAAAAAGATATAATAATTTTTAATCATGATTTTATAAGAAGATGCATTTGTCCAAATATAAATAACTTTTTTAAAAAATAAAAAAATGAGTTAAATTATAGTTAAAAAAAAAAGAAGAAAAAACTTACTTTTTCTTTAATAAAACGTAAATTTTAAAAAAGGAAAAACAAATTTATTTTATATTGTACTTTTAAAAATATTTTTAATATTTATCATCTAATAATATTTTTTATCAAACTTACTTTTATAAAAAAATATTTAAATATAATAACTTATAATAAACTTATTTTATCTAAATTTCACTTTTACAAATTTTTTTACAAATTTTATTTATTTTAAGGTAGTTTTACAAAACTGATAAACCAAACTACATTCGTATTTGATTAGTAACGTGGGGTTAAAAAAAGGGGGAATTATATTTTGGGGCTAAGATTTCCAATTAATCACAAAGGAAGATTTTTAACTAAAATTCAGTGATAAAAATAAAAGATTAAGTTATAAAATTAAAAAAATAAATAATAAAAAAATCTATTTTATAATTAATTTAAAATTTTGTTCACCAAAAATATGATTCTTCAAAAGAAAATGGCATATCCAATTAACGGCATCTTCCAGACTCCAAGCGCCAGCCTCGCGCGTATCCCTCGAGCTCCCCCATTACTTCTGGGTCCCTCCCTTATCTCTTTCAGTCGCCGGTGACCGAAAAGTCTCCGACCACTGGACTTATCGGTGTATGACGTAATCCAATCGCTGAAAGGGGTGTGAACTATGCACCCACCATATCTACCTGGTGCGCAATATAAGGGGTAGTGGAACTATGACGATGACATGCTGCCCTTAGCTTATTGTGAATTCTTTGACTCTATCAGTATCACACAATGACACGCATAATATAAATATTATAACAATGTCAGCCCCCAAGTTCAATTATACATCCTTATTTTATATACTAAAATCGATTCAAACAGTGGGTTTAATATTGTAATATAACTGTTGTAATATCACCACGAAGAGAGTTAAATTAGAAGCTCGAGGGTCCCTTGCTCTCTTTTAATTAAGCTGTGTCGATTATGATGACAGCTTAGGGTTCTACAAGGGATAGCCTTTGTTTTGGGGTCCAAGGAATTTCGTTCTGGTTTAGTTGGTTATCAAGTGACAAGTTGGCAGGATTTGAGCGGGAAATAAAGCTTCTGAACGGAGCTTTTAATTAAAGGTACGGTTTTTATACCCTTCTTATTTATATATTAGTAAAGAACTAAATTCCAAGGAATTGGATAGGAATCAAAATCTAATGAGTTTCCAAATGAAATTGATGCGTTGTCTTGAGGTAATTGCTTATGCAGTTTTTCGTTTTCTATCTATGATCTCTGGTACTTATGTCTTGTCATTTTTCTTTCGTCTTTTAAACATCATAGGGGATTGAATTTGCTTGCCTACACCAAAAATGGTATTTTGGTTGCTGAATGAAAGTACACTAAGCTTTGAAAATGGTTTTCTGGAATTTGTTGTGTCAGTGTTATTACGCTTGTTGAAACCAGCTAAGATGAAGCAAGAAACTAAAGCATATGTGAGCATATTTATAAATGCTCCCTCAATACATTTAATCTGTCTCTCTCCCCCCTTTCTCTCTGTATTTCAATCACTACTAAAATGGAAACAATGATGCCATATGACGAGACTGCTTGATTCTAAGGTCCAGGAACTTAATGTTTTCTACTCCTCATCCCACTCTAACGCTGGGACATCTAAGAAGACTAAGTTAAACTGCTTTATCATCTCTTGCTCCCGAGCTTGCTTATCATCTGAAAACTCAATGGTAGCTAGGGCTGAAGAGCTGGGATATTGATATCTTAGAAACTGAAATATTTACTTTATGTAATTCTCTTAAAGAAATTGTATCCATTACATTTACTCTAGACCTGGTAGGTTCCTTCCTTCCTTGTAATTCTGTTTCAATCAATAAAATTCATCTCAGTGGTAGCTGATTATCCTTGTTAGATACTATCTTTAGTGCGGAGCAGCATTTTGGTTAGGGTGGTCTTGTAGAGCTATGCATGCTTGATTTACTTGACTGCAAATTTTGGGCACCATTAATGTTTTCTCTGAGTTTATTACCTCTGGAATATATTATATCATAAAATTTCTTCCAGTCTTACCAATCAAATTGATCTGTTACTGCATTGTTATATCATGATTAGATCAGAATATTTTCTTCAAAGTTTGACAATTCTGTACCATCAAATCATGTCAGTATGTAAATGTGAATGGGAAGTTGATTCTTTTAGTTTTGCTTGTGAGTTTTCATTATCTCTATTATTACTCTTTTAAGTTAAACTAACTTTTAATGGTTGATTAACTTAATTGCAATTTGTTTATTCTTCACAGCTGTTTCTTGTAAAAACTCGTGTGTATAATGCTGATTGAATTTCTGCACTAATCAGTCCATAGTAGAGCATGAATTCTACATCCACACAGTTTGTTTCCACAAGAAGGATGGGTGTATATGATCCTATCCACCAGATTAGTATGTGGGAAGAAAACTTCAAGAATAACTGTAATCTAAGTCCATCTGTGCCCTTAATTGGTGAGGGAGATGTGAAGTTAGATAATCAGGTGCAACTTTACAAAACTTGTGCTTTATATTTTTTGGCAAATTGAAAAAAATGCGTATTCTGCATGCTAAGAAAATTAATTTCTTTTGGTTACTAGTCAGAGGATGCATCTCAAGGAATGCTTGGAATTCCTAAGAATTACGACCAAGAAGCTAATAAGTCTATAGAAAAGGTAAGAGTATGTTATGAGGAAGGCTCTTTTCACGTTTCAAAGCTTATCTGTAGTATGTTGTCCTCATGTCCTATCCGATGGCTATCTTTTTTTCCAAAACATTTTAATCAAGAGAGAATCTCCAGTGATGTTTTGGCACTGGGAAGGGCAGTTCCTTCCTTTTTTAGATTTTTTTTTTTGCTTCATCCTTAGCTTTATGAACAAACTGGGTGACAATTGAAGGCATGCTAGACCACCCCAATTTGGTTTCTTTAAGGAATCTGTGCCTGATGCAAAAGACTACGTCCTGTGCTTCTAGATTTTAGATGTCTGGCATGCATTCATACTTTCCATATTTCTGTTTGATGCTTATATGGCAACTGAGATGGGAATATAACATTATAAAACATGCAGATACAAAGACGTCTTGCACAAAATCGAGAGGCCGCTCGTAAGAGTCGTCTGCGGAAAAAGGTTTGAACGATTTTGCATTGAAGATATGTGATAAATATAAAAAAAGTTGTATGACATTTGCATAAATTTAAATGTTTTTTGATATTTCCTTACAGGCCTATGTTCAACAATTAGAATCAAGTCGTTTGAAGCTGATCAAGTTAGAGCAAGAGCTGGACAGCGCAAGACAGCAGGTACAGAGAAGAACCACTCTTAACTTCTTCAGTGCTTTGATTTCTATAGATCAACAACTGTTTTTTTCTCTTTTAATTTGTGAGGAAACAAAACTGCAGGGATCTTTTATTGGTTGTGGATTGGACTCTGATAATCTGGTATTTGCTGGATCTGTAAATCCAGGTTTGTTATTTTGTTGCCAAATATTGATTAGTCATTGCTAAATATTGAATTTTGCCATTTCTTGTCGTTAATCCATATAATGATGGCTATGATAATACTATTTTTAAAAAAATATATATAATTTTTGTTCTGTGAGTATATCACTTGCATGCAAAGCCATCATCTAAATTCTTGTTTTGTTTTTTTCTACCGTGCTCCCAAAATTCTTGTTTTATAATGCACTTCAATTTTCCAACAAATTCTTGCATTCTAAAAAGACTCAAACTAACAACTCTGCAGGCATCACAACCTTTGAGATGGAGTATGGGCACTGGGTAGAAAAACAAAATAGACAAATTTGTGAATTGAGAACTGCTTTAAATGCTCATATCAGTGACATAGAGCTCAGGATACTTGTAGATGGTATAATGAATCACTATTCTGACCTCTTCCGCATGAAATCAGCAGCTGCAAAAGTGGATGTTTTCTATGTTTTGTTTGGCATGTGGAAAACAACAGCTGAACGGTTTTTCTTGTGGATTGGAGGATTCCGACCATCTGAGCTTCTGAAGGTGATGCTTCATATCTAGCAAATGAATGAAGCTGAGAAATTTATTCATAGAATCTGCAGGTTCTGAATTTAATTAGCTTTCATAAAACTAGGATGTGTTCCCATAATCTTTTAGGATTCTCTAGATAAACAAAATCATGATAAATGTATGACATTTTGAACGGCTATTGGTTATTTAGAGAATTTTAACATCCTAATGTTCTCATTCCTCGGCGGAGAGAGAGAAGCGTCTTGGTATTTTTAGAGAGGGAAAATGGAGGGGAATGGAAGGACAGGTTTCATTGAAACCCCTGCTTTGTTTGGGTGCTTTTTACGAGAAGGGCAGAAAAATGGAAGATTTCATCTAGCCCTCGAAAATCCTTCAAAGTCCTCCCCTCCATTGTAGTTTTAAATTCTCTTAATTTTTGGAGGAGAAAGTTTTATCAAACAATGGCATGGGGAATTATCATTTAACCTTCCCTTCCCTTCCCCTCCCAACTCCCAATACATACCGTCTCTGTTATTTGAAAATATGATTCCAAAGTTTGCTTCTTCCTTTTGGACAGTTTTGTTTTCAAATCCTTGATCATTATGAGTTACCTTACTTCATAATAATTGATTTTGGAGTTCATTAGGACTTCTATCTGAACCACAGGCATCCAATTAATACTACTAATCTTATTTGCAGCAAGTGATGAAAAACCCTTGCCACTGCTGGGGGAGGTAAAACTATAGGATATTGTGTATTTTCTCGAATAGGAATCTTTTCTTTTTTTTAATTTCTCGCCAGATGTTCCTTAGTTGTGTACGTACCATGCTAATGCAATTTATGGCTTCTTATGTTCATTGCATCCTATGGACATTTCCTTTTGCATGTCGTGGTCACAGGAAGCATAAACCTCTTGTTTTCATTGTCTGTCCTGAATACAACAGGGACTGCCCGTGAGTGGACCTGAATTAGGAATACTTACAGCTAGTGGTAGGAGTCAAACATTAGCCTTTGAGTTCCCACTATCATTAGGTTTTTCTTGCTAGCATCTTCTGCAGGGTAAAATTCAAAACCGTATTAATGTGTTTCTATTTTTATACATTAGGTATGACGTACTTAAATGCTTATAGAACCTAAAATTGCAATCACCCATTAATTGTTCTAGAGAGTAGGGTCAGGTCAGGTGACATTTAGATTTTGTATTGACTCTATTGCTCTGTCAAGAATTACATCTGCACACTTGAAATGTAAATGTTCACTGGGCTACTCGATTCAAATGTGAGATAATTTCTGTTGTCATCGTAACTTTTTAACATATTATGCATGTTGACAAATTTATTTTAAATGCAGGTTCTTGTCCCTTTGATTGAACCTTTGACAGAGCAACAACGATTGGATGTTTATAATCTTGGACAATCATGCCAGCAAGCAGAAGATGCCCTTTCACAAGGCAGGGACAGACTTCAGCAGATACTTGCTGAAACTGTGGCAGCTGGACAACTGGTTGACGGAACTTATATTCCTCAGATGGCTGTTGCAGTGGAGAAGTTGGAAGCTCTGGTGAGCTTTGTGACCCAGGTAATGAACTCCACTTCCTTAATGGCCATTTCTTTTCAATGCATGCCCTGTTCCAGCCACACTGGTAATTTGTATGCCTATGTCTAGCCAAGAAAAGTGTCCTTCCCCAGCATGCCTTTGACTGTCTCTACCTACCTGGAGGTGAAAAGAAATAATGATTCGCAGTCTTACATCATCCATGAGAATACATTGAAAGAGTACTTTTACACTCTTAAAAGTCAGTTCAAGCCCCTGGGAATGGATAAATTGACTTTCTTACGTTGCAAACTTGCAATGTTATTTTACCAAGTATTAATGTTATGATTTTACATTTAAGAAGAATGGTCATGGAAGGTGGCCATAGTTGGATGATGAAGTATCCTGGTGTTTTTATACCGTTGTGTGTGTGTGTGTGTGTGTGTGTGTGTGTTTTTTAGAGACACGCACGAACACCATAATTACTTCTTAGTGCGCTTTGACTGAAAAGCTTTACCTTGGCATTTAGCAAATATAACAAAGGGTTATGTGAAACAGGCTGACCATCTTCGGCAGGAAACCTTGCAGCAAATGTTTCGAATCCTTACAATTCGTCAGGCAGCTCGGTGCTTGCTTGCTCTAGGGGAATACTTCCAACGCTTGCGAGCTTTGAGCTCCCTTTGGGCTAATCGTCCTTCCGAACCAGCTTAGTCTTGCAAACACAGAACAAACTTGTCACGTGAACAAACATGTGTGGCCAGTGTCTTCTTCAAGACCATGAAAGAATTTGCCACGTGTGGTGCGGGGTGCCCCCAATTTTTCCAGCAGTCTCGCGTTATGAAGAGGTTGTAAATATGGTCATTATATGATTAGGAGCTTGTAAATAAATTTATCTTGGAAGCTAGGTGTTGCTGTCTAGATATAACATCTAGGATATGTAATGAGTCTTTATGGAAATTGGCAATCCAGAAGTAAATGTGTATAAAGATGTGCGTTGTTAGAATAAATTCACTCTTCATGGACAACTGTTTTCTATTAATAGCTCTTGACAATAACCATCTTAAAATGCATATGCTTTCTTTTTAATTTTCTTTTTTTTCCGTTAGGTGCTTTTGTTATGAAGGAGTTATTACATCTATATATTCATAAACTTTTAGTACAGTAAGCCATTTTGTCCTCGTCTTTATTTACTGTGCAAGGTTAAATGGATCCCATTTCCAGTCAACAGTTATTTAATTATATGATTATCTGTATTGAATCTGGTCTGTAAATTACTTATTAAACGCTGCACTGTATAATTTACCATTGATAAAACACACAATTCAATCTCTCACAGAAAAACAATTTTCTAAACAAAATCTGACTATGCGTGACATTCCCTATAAAAGACGAGGACAAAATCACATTTCTGAAGTTACTCATGCAATGCAAGTGTCAATTCGAGAAACAGTCACTTATTCATCAGTCTACACAAGCATTTCTGCCTCTTAGTACAGGAGTTGTGAGTGCCATAACTTTAGGTTAGTTTAATTTATGATACCAGTCAACATTCACAATTGAGATAATCTCGCCGTCCATAAGAAAGAAATCCACTCTGTAAGGGGTTGGGCATTGCATCGTTATTCAAAGGTATATATGATACATATATATAGATATGGACTGGGTTAAGTGTTCTTTTAGTATAGCAGTCTGGCCCGGTAATCACGAGTTCATATATACCTAATCATCTTGGCTCCTAGCAGGTTCTCAAAGCTTTGAAACAGCATAGTCCAAGGCATCCGCTAAAAAATCTGCATATTATTAAGAAACCAGTGAATGAAATAACATTCTTCTCTAAACAGACTTCAACAACAAAGAATTAATATAAGAGAGCACAGAAAGAATAAAACCTGCATCCTCTTTGGTGAAACACATCGGTGGCTTAATCCTAAAAACATTTCCACGCAATCCTCCTTTGCCAACTAGAACACCAAGCTCTTCACAATTCAAAAGAAAATAGATAGTTAGCATGTTCAAAAGAAATTTTTGGGGAACGCTTCATGTACAAAAAATAATTATTTTGGGTTGGCCAGCATATTTTGATACCTCTGAGTTTTTCAAATAAAACCGCAGTTTCAGTCTTTGCAGGTGTCTTCTCTTTTCTATCAGTAACAAATTCTATCCCCAACATTAAACCTCTTCCCCTCACATCTCCAATGACTGGCGCAAAATATAACAATTATGAGACTATACAACCATATAATTTCAGAAAAATGAGAAACAGTCACATTCATATAACACAACATGCAGATGCAATCTGACTCTTAGAAAGCAGTCCATGGATTAAGATCGGGCAACTAAGGCCCCTCGTACCCAAATATATGCCTCTATTCAACCAAGCATATATAACAAAAGTAGAGTACAAAACAATAAAAGAAATATTTCGGGGATGTTGAATTCAAGATTACATACTTTCATGTCTTTGCATAAGAGACCTCAAACGCTCAAGCAAGTGAGAACCAACAAGATCACAATGAGATTGGCGCTTTTCCTTATCAAGAACCTGAAGCACTGCATGTCCACCAGCAGAACATACAGGGTTCCCACCAAAAGTATTAAATTGAATCTTTTGGGCCATCACACTTGCAATTTCTGGAGTTGTAACCACGGCTCCTAATGGCAAACCATTGCCAATACCCTGATACATATAAACATGAGAAATGATAAAATGAGTGCAAGATATGGAAGGCACATAAGGCACTTCATCAAAATCAGTTTAATGAAAAGGAAAAAAAAAATCATAAAGAGAACACAAAATGAAATAAGCAAAAAAATGATGAAATGAAAAACATTAAATTATGCTAACAAAATACATAATAATTAATATCATGATAGACAAATGATGTTGCAATCCAATTGTCTAGGTTTCGTGGAATTAGTAAAAGATGAGATGATGGTCTAGACCTTTGCCATGGTAACTATATCAGGAATGACGTCCTGAGTCTCAAATCCCCAGTAATGGCTTCCTGTTCGCCCAAACCCAGTCTGAACCTCATCAGCAATGCAGACACCTCCCGCCTTGTGGATAATGTCATACACTAGTTTTAAGTACCCAGGCGCCAGTTCAACTGCTCCTCCAGCTCCCTAAATGTAATGAAGAAATTATAAATAGTAAGAACAGACCAAGTATAGCCATGAATATTAATTTGAGCATTAGATGTGGTAAATTATATGAACCTGTATTGTTTCAGCTATAAACCCAGCAACGTTTCCTGAAGTGCCATAGTCAATGTGATCCTGTACTTCTTTGGCATAACTACTAGCATCTGAGCCAAAGACTCCATGATATGGATCTGGGTTTATAACGTGATGAATTTCTCCCTTAAAATGTTCAAAATTTTGATAAGAATAACCAGTATATCACCATCTTTAATATAAAAATGAATACTACATTCACAGTGGTATATTTCAGCTAAACTACCATGCAGTCCTGGTAAACGTCTTTCCACTGTTGTTCTGTTCTACCTTAGAAAATAACCAAAAAGAAAAGAAAAACCAGCCTGATCTTTTTGGTAAGCACATTGTAACATTGGTTCTTGGACTCTTCACACAGTAAACTTCAAGAGCCAAGAAAAGTTGAAAGGGGAAAAAATTAAGCTTAGATTGCCATGGTTAGTGATATTTGTATGCAACTGATGGCTCAAAATGAATGTTGACAGTGCCACATAGGATTAATCAAACTTTAGAGATCATGTAACCAATTATATAGACATACCTCTGGTATTGGGTATTTCCATGTGTTCAGAGCAGTCAGCCCAAGTGTACCAGAACTGCCTCCATGATATGCATTCCTCAAAGACATCATACCAAGATTACCAGTGTATAAACGGGCCATCAACATTGCTAATTCATTTGCTTCTGTTCCAGAATTTACCAAATAAACAACCTGCAATTTAAAATTGTTTACTTGATAATTATGTTCCACATTGCAATATAATCAAGAAAACTAAAATATTAAACATTATGTTTCACCAATCAGTGCCTTAGCAGAAGGGCTCCCATTCATCTGTTCATCCCTTCATTTCAGCCACTAAAAACTAACTAGATGGGAGAAATAAAGCAAAATAATGACATAGAGAAAATGTTGCTATTTTGGAAACATGCTTATATAGGAATATTGGGTGAGTATTAGAGACATTTCAAAATGGTTGGGTATTATGAAATGATACCAGCGTCACAATCTGTTTTTACCAAAATGTTTAACTTTTCACTATGCAGAAACAGGAATCAAACACAACTAATGAAGAGAAAGTTGACCTTAAGGTTTCCAGGCATTTTTGATGCCAGTGCCTCAGCATAATCAGCTATTGCATGGTGTAGATATATAGTTGTAGCATGCTGTAGAAGTTTGCTCTGCTCCATGATAGCATTCAAAACTTCAGGATGGCAATGCCCACAAGAAACAGTAACTATTCCACCAAAAGCATCAAGATAACGCCTGCCACTCTCATCAAATAGATATTGCATTTTGCCTTCAACTATGTTGAGCTATTAGAACAAATTAAAGTTTGAATTAGATATACAACGCTTATAGGGAAACTAGAAGGAAAAAAGTATTAAAAAGGGTGCACAGTTCACAAACCATACACTCAACTATATGGATGGACTTGGACCATCCATATCTTAATAAGTAGTGACAAGATATAATAACAGTTGTGGCCATGCTGAACCGCACAATACAAAATAGGAGGCCATTATTTCAAAGTCAAGAGATCAGATCACATTAAAATCATGAAAGGATACATGGTGGTAGAAGCAGAATATAATATCATTGCAGAAACTGATTCACGGAAAGTCTTCTTTCAAACAAATGCATTGAATGGACGGGAGTTACTGAGGAAAACTTGCATGAGTAAATTGTATACAAGCACACCAGACCAGATATTGACACTGCTGAATGCATCAGCTCCCTTTGATGGTCCCTCTGAGGCCAAGCTAATAAAACCCCATTGCTAATGTATAAAAGAAAGAAACAAGAAATCCCCTCGCCCAACGAATAAAAGAATCAAGTAAATTTTTTGCTGGAGTAAGTTGAACTTCTCAGATTTAGTCCATTCCTTGCACTGTTGCGCCCAAATTTTAAGCATTTCCAGAACAAGTCTATGATCAGTTGAGGTTTCATCAGTTATCAGTTATCAGATTGGCATTTCACTAGAAAATTCATAGCACTTTCATCTATACAATACCGATACGCACAAGTCACTCAAACAACTACTCGTGCGGATAAATTTGAAAAGAGATATGCAAACAAACCACATGCGGTTAAAATTAAGAACAAAAGCTGTGCATATAAAAAACTGATATACATGATGAAAGCGAAAATTACAACTATCCATACGCATGCAGATCAAGAAAGGAATCAGAAAATGATGGATGAAACAGATCCCAATGAAATGCATATACACACACAAATACAGAGAATAACAGAAAGTAGAATACTTTGGAATGCTTTTTATTAGACTTCCAGCATAAGTAGTTAAAGAAAAAAATAGATAAGGTTTGATTTGTTTTGAAGACTTACAGGTTTCTGATAGTAATAGAATAAAGAAGGACCCAGGAACTTCCTGCGTTTAGCGAAAACTTCATCGGTCAATGGGCCTTTGTATGGCTTAGGCTGGTAATCAAATGGTGGAAGCTGAGGCGGGCGAGCAGCATGCGTAGCAGCGGCGGAAGTAGTGACAGGAGAAAAAGGAACTGTAGAGAATGCGCCGCAGAGAGAAACGTCGAACCTGGACTTGGATTTTGCGACGGATTTCTTCAGTAGCCCTTGCAAAGCCATGGCCGTGCCGATCAGATTCTTTGGATCAACTGTTCAGTAAGGAGATAGTGCTCAGGAAGTTAGTGCTCAAAAAGGTAATTGCCTTCAGTTGTAGGAATCCCGTGAAATTTGCAGCTTTAGAATATTCAATTCAATCTCCTGATGGCTTTCCGCTAAAAAGAGTTAATCCTTTCTATTCATATTATATTATCTTATATTTTATATCAATTATATATATATATATTAAAAACTTATTTTTTTAACTAAAATTAATATAAAAAATACTCATATTTTTCATTTTATCCTTATTAAATACTTCATTCTATTATTATTATAGTATTATAAATGAGAAGAAATAAAGTATTAAAGACAAAAATAAAATAAAAAGAAAAATATTCAATACCTTATATTTTAGATAAAAAAAACTTGTCTATAATATAAATTGTAGGAAATATTTGTTAATAAATAATATTTTTATCATCAATAAATAATATTTACACAGGGTTTAAAATTTAATTTATACAACCAAAAAATATACAGTGGGTTGAAAATGCTTTTATTTGTGCATCGCATTGATAGGGTCAAAAAATGGGTAAGGGTTTAAGTATGATTATTGGTTAAATTATCTTTTTCTCTCTTAAATCATACTTTAAATTATAAGATTTCGTAAATTTAAAAAAATAATTTTTATTCTTTAGAATTAAAAGATACACTGTAATTATTTTTTACCAATTGGACTTACAAAATTAGATAAAACTACTTAATGTGAGTAGTAATTCAAAGTCTCTATCTCCTAACATGTAAAATGTAAACTCTAGTATGAACTTTGAATTATTTGGCCAAAAAACGATTTTGAATTTCGTTTTCGTTTAAAAACAATAAAATTTCGTGAAATTATAGTTTTTCATTGGCTGATAAAAATTTTAAATAAATTCAATTAATGAAAGAGAATCCGCAACATTGATAGCTATCAGATATTGTCATGTAGAATCGTGAACGTTACTTCAAGGTTCTAACGGACACAAGATTAGAAGACGGTATGGGAGATTTATTTTTTTTATAAACACATGTTTGTTTAAGAATAATAATGGATAAGATAAAGGAGTAGTTGTCTATTAAAAATTAAGGATAGACTCACGCTTATAATGAGAAAGAAATTAGAACCAAACTACTTGATAAACTTTTTGAAGGATTACTATGATTTAAAGAAGTTGTAGTATTAATTAATGACAATAATTGTTGGACTCTCCTCACCAACTTTCCTTGGGCAACATTTTGGGACAAATCATCGATTGATTTGTTTGGGGGATCTTATCTCTTAGGATATGTACAATACAATGTAAGCAAATGAATTCGCAGACACATCAGCTGGACGAATCGGTTACTGTGTTGACCATTGTAGTTATTCTATGGGTTAAAGTTAAGCTTAATGCATCCCGTTCCATGTTTTATTAAATTTTATTGTGTGTCATTTTTGTTTTTTGACCTCCCACTGATATGCATCGTTAATTCGTTGTCTTTTTCTCATTCTATTTCTAGAGGTTGTTCCGTTTTCTCTTTTGTTTGCTGGGTGTGCACACACACATATCTATACACTCCATGTTCTTTACTTGGTAAGGATTTTCCACTTCGGTTGGTATATTATATTATCTTCTTTCTTCATTTTGGGGCTATGTTTGTGCGTAGTCAGCGTTGACCGAGTCCAGCTCATCATAATTGATAGGGCGTCTCAGATAATTTTTTGTTCAGACAAGTTTATCAATGCAGTCGGATTCCTCTTATTCTTATATTTCTTCCATTTTTCAACAATTAATCCCACAAATTAACAAGACGCTAGCCATCAGTCATATGATCAGGAACTGAATCACAAACATGATAATCAGCTTGTACGTCACTAAGAAGAAAAGAACCGCAATCCAAGCGAATATTGTCCCCGTAGCCATTTGGTTAACATCCACAAATTGTTTAAAACGTGGGTAACAGTTGAATCATAGCGTAAAGGAAGATGCAGGGGGTCTATATCTGCATGTACGAAGGCGGGAATGGGAAATTATTATTCTCAGAAGGCAAGTACATATGATCACATATCCACACACAACTTGAACTGAATTGATTCCTAGAAGAAGGAATGTGGACTTTTTTATTCACATCTCACAATTACACCAACAGAGAGACCATACAAGAGTTAAACAGCCAGGGACGAAAAGGGATCCGTCCCAATGAAATTCTTCAATAGCCTGCAGGAAAACCACCCTTTCTTGGGTCACTCACTGCCACGAGCTTACCAATACCATTATCTTTTTCGTATGACTCCTTGTCTTGAACAATAAACTGGCACATAGTCCCTCCTGAAAGGCTCTGGAGGACATGGCCCTTCTTTTGAAGGGCTGCCCTTATATCAGCGGAAACTTCTATGTGGTCACCACTCACACTTGTCCAGTTCTCATAATTAACCACGTTAGGTATCAGCTGCTCAAATCATACATAGTTAGTTTCCTAAGTATTAACTTGGTCGCGAGAAATAATGATCATAAAGAACTATAGAATTAGAGACAAACAATGAATCTGCAAAAGGTGAAGGAGCTTTGATATCTGATTGTATTTGACTATTATTCATTATCTGTAGCTACTCTAACCAGTTTGAGCATGACGCAGAAAAAAAGAGCTTTGACAGTACCTGATGATAGACCCGTGGAGATAGGACAGAATGAAAAGGATCCATCCCTCTGACAAAATGATTCAAAAGAACTTCTGAAGTTCCAGCAATGATCATACCTCCTCCACTTGCTCCAACTACAGCTTTCAGTTTCCCATCCTGTAAAGGCATGGACAGGTATGACTGGAAGGAAATAATACAAATACTGTTGTATGCCTCCTCACTTCATATATCAATTCTCTCTTGGTGAAGCCAACTAGTTTGTCTTAGACATGAATCATCAGTTTCTTTACAATATCAAACATGACAGCTCAAATTAAGGAAGAAAATTCTAGCAAAAAGGATACCTTGAGGACAATAGTTGGAGACATGGATGATAAGGGTCGCTTCCCTGGCAAAACAAAATTGGCAGAAGCTGGCGGTGGAATACTGTTTGAAACATTTGCAGGAATGGAGAAATCATCCATCTCATTGTTCAACACTATTCCTGTACTGGGTGAAAGCATTCCTGCTCCAAAATAAGCATTTATGGTGGTAGTCATAGAAACGGCGTTTCTCTCCTGATCTATGATGCTTACATGGCTGGTACCGTGATCATTGATCTGATTCCACCTTTAGGAGGAAAAGAAAAATAACACAGCATAGTTAAGATTCCACGATGTTTGTATTTGTATTGGCTCTCCAAAAAAAAAAAAAAAATTACAGTTCTGCATAGTTATGATTGAGTGATTGTAAATGGTTTTGCTGCATGTTTCTTAAGCATCTACCCCAAAAGCAGAGAATACTCAACATATTCAGACTATTATGTGCAACAAAGGACACAATGTGTCGAGAATTTTCATGATCAATAGGTGTCTAAAGCTGTATGGAGAAACATATAAAGTTCAACATTATATCCTGTAGTAAGTTATCTCTTGTAAATCTAGAAGCTTACCTTCCACCATAATGTCTGGGACCAAAAGTCCTATTGTCGTTAATGTCGTTCTTTAACTCCTTAGCAAACTTAGGAGAAAGCATGTCAGAAAGAACTGCGGTTATATTTACAAAATCGGGATCACCAAGATTCATTCTCACAGCAAATACATGTTTCAAAGCTTCAATTTCTCGATGGATCCCAAGGGGGCCTAAAAGACCAGAAGGGAGTTCATATTGAGCTAGAATGTTCAGCATCTGTGGCAGCACATGAGATATGACTAAATCATTTGTGGATTATGAAAATCATAATGGTTACTAGCAATGCAAAGAAGATATACATACAAGTATCATTGGAGGGCCACCTGAGGGTGGAGGCATGCCGAGGATCTTTAGTCCAAGAACATCCACAGATAATGGTTCTTTCTGTTTAACACTGTATGTTTTCAAGTCTCCCATGGTCAATATGCCTCCAGCCTTCTTAACATCTCTGACTAAATTAAGGCCAATGGATCCATTGTAGAAGGCTTGTGGACCAAATTTGGATATTAATCTCATTGTTTCTGCTAGTATTTCATTATGGCATATGTCACCTATCTGCAAGAGTTTTCCTTTTGATGTAAAAATAGCCCGAAGTCCTGGGTCTCCTAAGATGTAAGATTCAGTTCGGACCATCTGCATGTGTAGGTATGGTGATATCTTAAAGCCTTGACGAGCAAGAGCCTCGGAAGGCTGCACAAGCCTCTTCCATGGCAGCTTCCCATGCTGTTTCCACACTTTGTGAAGGCCAGCAAGTAGTCCAGGGACTGCCACAGAGAGCGCACCTCTTGCCTTTAGAGTAGTATTGCCAGCATACATATTCTGAAAAACGATCAAATACAGAAGAATCATTTTGAAGGTTTTGGTATACAAATTATGAGATCCAAGATCAGTCTGAGGCTCACATAGTACTGTGTATGTTAGATTACAGTAGGATACATACTTAAGAATCATTGGTTCAATTGATTATCCCACAATAAGGATCAATTCAAGTGGCAGATTTACCTGCGAAGCAAGGGAAGGAGAAGTTTCTCGCATGTCAAAGGCTTTTGCTTGGCCATTAGCTAACCTGAGAATCAGGAAGGCTCCGCCACCAAGGCCACTGGACGCTGGACTCACAACCCCCAAACAAAGAGCAACAGCCACAGCAGCATCAACGGCATGCCCTCCTTCACGCAGAACGTCCGACCCTATTCTCGAACATCGCCGGTCATCCGCCGCAACTGCGCCCCGGCGCGCATGGATTACCTCCTGTCGCAGTTTCTTGTGCCCACTTGTAGCATTCAGACTCGAAGCAGAGTCCAAATTTGAAATAAGCAGGAATACGGTGGTAATGGCAGCCCATAGCCATACAACTACATATCCAATTGATATATCGTACGGTAAATTAATACTGATGTCGAGGCACATAAGTCCTCCCTAGTCTCCGCCTAAATTCTTCATTTCTTTTCAGAAACTAAACATGATATAAAAAAAATGGGAGAAGGTTTTAAGATTTCTCGATTTAGAACATAATATAATACATTGTTGACGAGGAGACATACCTGGACCGGACATGCTGAGAAGGCGTAGGGAGCTTATTCTTTTTCAGTTTTGACTGACTGCAGGCCTATTTCGTTAACCTATCAAAATCGACAAAGCTTATCAGCTTTGGTACTCTACTAAAACCCGTTTTTGGGCCCATCGTACTTTATTAAAACTAAACTATGGTGAAGGGCTTTTATTGGACAATTTTTACCCGTTTCTGTTTCTGATTCAGCACGGAAGAGCGCATTAGTGTAATAAATTATAGATTAGCCTGAATCACGACCCAAGCGAACTGCTAGACGGCTACTGTGATTTTTTTTTCGAAAAAAAATCATTAAATGTTTTTCACCACAAGAAAAAAAATTCATTAATTTTAGGCCTGCATAATCATTTAATATTTTTAAATAAGAACTTTGAAAAGTACTTTTTTTTATAATACAATATTACATGATTATATCTTTTTAAATAAACTTGGGAAAATCGCATAAAAATCCCAAAATACTAAAATAATTATTATAAAGTTTTAAAACCCTAAAAACTTATATCCAAATTCTATTAATGTAAAATCTTAGAAAATGAATATAAAAAACTTTATTATTGAGTATAAAATCATGCTTCAATATTAAACTATACCCAAGTCCCATAAATGTAAAATCCTAAAAAGCAAGCATAAAAAAAATTTATTGTTGAGTATAAAATTGAGCTCATATTTTATAATTATACTTCATAATTTTATATTTAATAATAAAATTTTTTATACTCATTTTCCAGGATTTTACACCAATGAGATTTGTGTGTAATAATTTAGGATTTTGAGGTTTTATAATAATTATTTTCATTTTTATGTGATTTTTCCAAGAAACTTACATTCTCACATTACATTATTTTGATTTCTTTATTTCAATTTAAGTCTTACAATAATTTTAAAAATATTTTTGATTTGAAAACATATGACATTAAAATGATTAATTTAGACATACGTATTTATATTTTTAATTTGAGTAAAATACTCTGACTACCTTTCTATATTGTCTTAATCACAAAAATCTCCCATCTATTTTGAAATAATACACCTTAATTCAAACCATTAATCTAGTTAGCATTTTTTTAAAAGATTCTAAACTAAATTTAAAATTATATGAAAATAAATTTTATTTACTAATTTACCCTTCGATATTCTAAACCCCTAATTCATCCAAGTCTCAATCGCACCAAATTGAGGAGATGAAACTTGCAACGGAGGAAAGACTGAACATGGCGACAACAAGAGCTACAGTGACGGCTAAAGCAATAGGGACAAGCAAGTTAAGTTCTGTAGACGAGGCACTCTCTCTTGGACATATTTGACCCCTTTATTCTTTTTAAATTGAAAAGGTTAAGTTATAAAAGATTGAGAAATACGATCAAAACAACTATGAGGATATTAGTGGTCTGAATATTGGATTTTAAACTCCTATTGTCGAGCAAGGGTTTTAATGTCGTGAACGGAGCTATGAACTGTTGTTGCTGTTGGATCCCCTTTTTGGATAATTTTCTTCCTTTCCATTAGCCTAACATATCTGAACCCAATATGTCCACAATGTTTTGGATATATTTCAACACAATATATGCCGTTTATTAATATAGTATAAGGACGATGGCAGCTCTTGTTATTGGATTACATTTTGGAAGTCAAGGGCCTTAGGAATTTGTGGAAAGTAAATATACAAAATGATATTTGTGGGGGAGGGGCTTAATGGTTGACTAGAAAAGTAACATCATCGTGGCACTAATAACATTGAAGCTTTTATATATATATATATAAAGACTAAGCACAACTCAATGCAATATATTATTATGTTAATTCTTGATTTTCAAAGATAACATATTCTATTTATTTTGAATCATTTTATTTTATTATATTGTAAAAATTTTCATTTAATGCAGGATAACACCATTTATATTGAAGATATTGATAACTGGAATAAAAGTGAACCTCTTGTTGATTAACTATATACTGAATTACTGATAGTGCTAAAGATTATGATAATAATGAGGTAGAAGAAAGTGGAGAAGGTGAAGGGACTGCTAGTGACTCTGCATTGAATAGGGTAGAAAATAGCGAAGACAGTGAACTAGAAATTGATCTTGATGGTTGTGAGAATTTTGCAAGTGGCAATGATGTAGAAAAACCTGAAATTCTTAACGTTGTTAAGAATATGAAAGGAAAAAGATGTGAGAATGATGTTAATGACATAGTGAATTTAGAAAGAGACATGTTGTTTGTTAATGTTACTGAATTTATGAATGTTTTGAGGGAATACATAATTCAAGAGAATTTTGACATAATTAAAGTAAAAAATGAGAAAGCAAAAATGACTGCTATTTGTGCTTTAGATGGTTGTCCGCAGAGAATTCATGCTTCTCCCACCCTAAATGGCATAACCTTTATGATAAAATCATATGAACCTAGGCACAATTGCATTAGATTAACCAATCAACCCAATGCTACATCTACTTGGATAGCAAATAAGTTGAAAGGATCTTTGAATGCTTATCCTAATATGAGTTATGACTTAATGGATAATGAATTAACCATCAAATATGGAGTTAAGGCCCATCGGATGCAACTATAGAGGGCAAGAAGAAAGGGAAGGGAGGAATGTGAAGGTTCTCATGTTGCAAGCTACAAGAAGATACCTAAATATGAAGTGTGTGATGGTTTTATAAGGTTTTCTATGAATTTAAATTCTCATACCTATGAATGCAAAGCATGACAACTTAGTGGGTTGCTTTGCAAAGATGATTTAGCTATCATTGTGTATATAAGAGTAAAGGTAGAAGATTATTGAGATGCTTATTACAGCAATACTAATTACATGGCAACTTATTCTCATTTAATTAGCCCTTCACCATATTTAAATATTGTGGAAGAAGAAGATATTCTTCTACCCTCATTCATTAGACTTCCAAGGAGGCCAAACAAAAAGTAGGAGAAGAGAAAAATATGATGATGCACCATTAGATGCAAGATAAAGACTATCAACTGTCTAGTACACTAACTGTGGAGGGTTGTGAATATTGTATTTTATCCAATTTTTAATATAAAATAATAAAAAGGTTTTCATTTAAGTATAATTTGATAAAGTGAAAATAAAAAAAATGTGTTTCCATTAGAGTTTAATTTGATAAAGAAAAAAATTTAAAAAAAAATTAAGAATCATAAAAATTAGTAGTTTCACAAAAGTAATCTTATTTTAAAGATATGGATTTCTCATTTATGAAATTTTCAAATCTTTTGAGATTTGGATTTACAAAAAAAAATAAGAAAAGCTAAATAAAAATATATCACCAAAGATTAGGATTTGATTGGAGTATTATTGCAAATGAAAAATAATAATGGTAAAGATCAAATAAAAAGTAAATAATAAATTATTTGATTTGATTAAGTATTAATGATGATTTGCATTAGATTTTTTTTTCCCTATCTATATAAAGGAAAGGTAGGTCATGAGGAAAGGGGAGTAAAAAGAAGAAAATTGAAAGAGAGGGAAGGAGGAAAGGATGATTGAGGAAACAGGAAAAAAAAATATAGGAAAAGAGATTGAGGGAAGGATGAAAGAGTTATTGAGAGAAGAAGAAAAGGAAAGAAAAATAGTGAGTTGGAGAGTTAGAGAATCAAAGAAAGAAAAAATGTGGGGGAGCCTTGAGAGGAAAAAAAAAAAGAGAGAGCGAGTTTGTCTCTTTATAATTTTTAGCATCCATTGTTCTCTTTATTATGAGATGACTTTTTATATCTATAAGTATCTCTAATAAAGAAAAAAACATACTTTATATGTATGAGAGAGATCCATTCTTATTTATTTTGCTTTACTTTTTTTTCTTATTCTTTTGCATTACATCTATAACCCTAAATCAATGATTTCATATTTAAAATTAACTTTGAATAGTAGTGACACTCTATTTTTTTATTATTTAATTTATTTTACAGTCTTGAAGCAAAATTCTTATATATGTAGACCAATAACTTGAGTTGTTTATAGTCTCTCTATTTATATTTGAGGAAAAAGCAATAAGGTGAAGTAATATGATTCTTATTGAGAGACTGATTTTACTTCTAAAAAAATTAATGAATAATAATGAGTATTGGTATGTGTTCATGACATCTTTGTTGAAGAATTTATTTATTTTGACAACATAATTCAATATTTCCTCCTTTTTGTGTACATACATATCTTCGATGGTTTTAAAATAATATTCTTGTAGATGGAGGTAAAGTATAATTGGTGTGAATATTATATAATATCAAACCATTAAAGTTGTGTGGTTCGTTACATTATTTTTCTCAACTACGATAACAAAGCTCTTTCATCTCTTACTTATAGTTTAGTTCTTATGATATTACACTATCATACAATCACCCATTATGAGATTGATGTTGTTATTAGAATATCACTATATGAAGTTTGTAGAACTTCTATAGATATTGATTTACTGTGTGTAACATAGATCTCCCTACTATACCAATATAATTATATATATTTTTTTGGATCTTGTGGTTGTTATTTTAGAAATTCAAATAAAAGATTTCTTAAATTTACAATTAAATACTTACTATAAATGAAAGATTTTTTTTTATAATAATTTTCTAATACATTTTTTTTAAAAAAATCGTATTGCGTAAGATTTTTGGAGCCTTCATGGATATTTGAATTAATAAATTTACCACATGTTGTGATATGTCTCTACTAATATATTAGTCATATTATGCATTTTCTTTATGAAAAATATTTTTGAAATCAAAATAATAAAGATTTTCTTAAATTTGATAAAGTTTTGCATATATTTTAAATAAAAATATTTTTTTAAATATAATTATATAATATATTTTCAAGTTATTTTAGATGAGATTTTTAGAATTTCCATATGTATATAAATCAATTAGTGAGCACGTGTGATTTTGAAAATCTATGTGGATTTATTAACAAGTAATAAATAAATAGTTAAATAGTTTATATATATAATATATATAATTCAATTTTTGAAAATAAAAAATATATATAATTTTTTGTTAAAAAACACAAACTCATTAACATGAGTTTTTAAATTCGAACTACGTGGATTTTGCGGACATTTGAACTACATAGACTTTGATCCATATAATAGAATACATAGGACCTAGACTCTTATTCTGGGTCAAGTTCTCTTTTGTAAATAAATTTATTTTTTATCATTTAATTATTTTTTATATATGTGTTTTATAAAGGTAATTAAAATAAATTTAAGGCTACTTTAACTTTGTATAATCAATTTAAGGTAATCATTTTTATGAGCAGATATTATGGGGTACCTAATAACTTCCCCATGACGCAATCGACTCCTAAACTCTTTATATTTTGTAAACCATTTATTTTAAGGTTTTTTCAAAATTCCTCTTTTAAAAATTTTGATTGGGACTCTACTTTTATTTTAGCCTTTTGTTTTTGAAAAATTAAAAATAGAATACAACAAGGTTAGGACAGGATAAAAGGACTTGTCAAAGAACTCCAATTAAAGTCAAGAGAAATAAACAAATAATATATTACCTTAATTTCTTATTGACAATTACATGTAATATTTGTTTATTTTTTTATACTCATATATCTTTATAAGGAGTTTCAGCAAGTGCATCACAAAATTCAGTTAAGAAAGGAGCTCAAAACATAGATCAGTACAAGTCAAAAATTGAAGCTAAATGGATAAAGAAGATATGACACATCAAACTTATTATATTTGATGTCTTTTTGTAAAATATATTGGAATACTTTACTAAAATTTTCTTTTTGCTTGATGTTGATGAATATATCTGGTAGAATTCCTAACAATCATTCTTTTTCAACTGTTGCTCCTACATTTTCAGTTGCTTTGCCTAAATGGGATTGAAATCATGTTTTGTCTTTTTTCTTTCTTATCTAGTTAGTTCAAAATTATTAGATGTTTTAATTAATACATTTATTGGTATATATATTTTGTGTAGCACATTTTTGCTAGAATTTTTTTATGAAAGTAAGAGTTAGTTTTTTGGAAAATAGCTTTTCCTTTAATGTTTAAAATTGAGACAAAGCTTAAGTATTTTAACTCAAAGAAAATATTTAAAACTTATTAAAGTTTTGAGTAATTTTATTTTACTAATATATATTTAACTAAAGATATTTTCTGGCCCAAAAATAAACTAAATTTCAAATATTTTTTTAGCCAACATTTATGTTCAAAATATTACCAAAAATAAAATAAAAGTGTTAAAAAACTAAGATAATAAAATTACTTAACCTTATAATATGATCGAAATTGATCAATTTTATAGTCTAATAAAACAATTTAAAAATACATGTGACTAAAGTTAATTTTTTTGACTAAAGTTAATTTTTGGCTAACATAAATGTTTAAATAATTCTTAAATAATATTAGTGAAAGATAGGGGTATTTTTATCCAAAATAATGTGACCTAACGGTTGGATGATTAGAAATGTTATCTTAGAAATAAAAGAGAGGTCTGTGTAATATAATTTTGTCTTTTAGGGGAGGTGTATATAAGTTTTCAAAATAGAGGGGATGCTTTTGTAATTAAGGTAAAATAAAAGGGACGTTGATGTATATTACTCTTTAAATTTCAAGTGTTCAATTAAAAATTATATATTATTTAATAATAATAATAATAATAATACAACTAGGGCTGTGCATAAAATTTGTGGTCCAGTCCAACCCGATTCTATTGGGCCAACCTGGCCGGGTTTCATTTTGGGTTGGGCCGGGCTTCGGGTTAGGTTGTTTTGTTCGGCCCAACACGAACTATATATAAATATATGTTTTATTTTAAAAATATATTATTATATATATATATTAATTGATTTTATAAGATTTTTTCTATATATCTTATATAATACATTTATTATTTGATTACTATGAAAAACTTTGTAAGGTTTTGATATTTTAATTTTATTTAAAATTTTAAATTAATTTCTTTATTTAATATTATATGAAAATAATGTATAGTTGTAAATATTTATAATTTTTAAGAAAATTAATTTCTATCCTAACATTATATTTTTTAAAAAATTTACTTTTATATTAATAATTAAAATTTTTTTTATTAATACATAAAGTTAGTTTTTATTTTATTTTTAATATTTTAAAAAAATTATGTAGTACCGGGCCGGACCAACCCAGCCCGGTACCTAACCCGACCTAGCTCAGGTGTACATGGGCCGGGCTTCGGGCGGGGTAAAGTTCGGCCCAACCCGGCCCATGCACACTCCTAAATACAACAAATAGATTATTCATGTTTTAACAATTATTATGCCATTATTAAAGATTATATGCTTAATTAGTGTTAAATTTTTAATTAAACATTATAATAAATATAAATAATTTCATATAATTAGATTCAAATGAAATAAAATATTAAAATAATTCTTTAATCTAGACATATTGTTAAAAGTAAGTTAAAAACTATGAAAAATCGAGGCTGCTAGAAAATTAGAATTAACTCCCTTTTTTTATTGGTAGAAGGATCTACTTTAAAACAAGTGGATAACAGGTTTATAGAACATGGGCCTATCTTCATCTGGGCCAGTAACAGATTTCCAACCGAACCATGCTCTATATATTGACAAAAACAATAGTGCCCTTCTCAACCGATCTTCCTTGCGCCCGAATTATTTCATTTCATATTTTGTTGTCTGCTGATCTGCCTAGCGTTCGAAAACTCTTCCTTCTTACCTTCTCGAGAAGAAAGGGGAAAAAAGTGGCGGAGAGTTGGCACACTCCAATCTGCAAGCTCCGGTGAACGGCGACCTTCCATCGCGACATTCACTAGGCGGTCTGTGTTTTTACTTCCATGGTAATGACTCTGCAACCCTAATTTTACATTTCGTTTTATGTCTTTGTCAGGTTTTATGTTATTTTTCTGTATTACAGCCATGTGTAGAATTACTCAACAGTTTAGCCTTTTGAATGAAAATAGGCTTCTCCCTGGAAACAATGAGACATTTGTTTTTTCTCCGTGAAAATGGCAAAGCGAAGAGCCAAGAAAACAGTTAAAAGACCAGAATCGGTACCTGAATCCAATGGGATCAGTACTGACGATCCCATGGAGCCTCAGGTTCAAACACAAGAAGCTCAATTTATTGACCTCGAACTCGAAGGTATATTCTTCGCATTGCTTGCATTATGTTCCCTTTTGTCCACACGATTTAAGTATAAAAGCCCGATTGAGTAGATATTCAGAATATTTGTATTGTCCTAGTCCTATACAATGGTGAAACTTTATAGATACAAATTCCTCCGTTACACTCCACTTCCCTATGGAAGAGCCAAATTAAACTTTTTGTTTGTTATTTTCTTTTCATTAATAAATGAATGAATAAATTCTCTAGGTCATTTCTTGGAAAATTTCATTCTAACTTGATGGATTTTTGTTAACCAGTCCAGCGACAAATTGCTGCCGTTAGGGCTGTGCGTGATGTGGAGATTGGACATTTACTGACTGAATTGCGTTTGCTTCGGTCATATTCTAACAAGGAACAACTCCAGAAATCCGTGCTACGATTCTTTGAAGAAAATTTCCCAGATCTTTCTATTGTTAATGATAAAGAGAATAAGAAATTTGAAGTGAAATGGAATGATAAAGACAGTAGATTGTCCATGAGCTGTGCTGATCAAAGAGATGTACATGCTTCTTTTCTTCAAAGGTTGTCTATTGCTTATCCTGACTGCTCTGTTGCAATTCCTCCTTTGGGTGGCTATGAATATTCTAGCAAAGCAGGTATTTTACTTTATGTTATGCATAAACTTGAAGGCTTCCTCTTATCTTTGGCATGGATTATAATTGACATTGGTTATTTGATTGGTTATAGGGAGAACAAGCCTTCTCGGTGCTGATAACTTGCATATCTACGAATTTGTATGTTCTGTTTGTGCTTTATGTTAATGCTTAAAGCAAAAGTTCATCTTGGGTTTAAAAAAAAAATAAACTCTTTGCCTCTGTCAGTGCATGCAGGCTTAGGGTGCATGATTCTTGCAAAAGGGCATGTAATATTATGCATTAGCAGGTTCTGAATGGACCAGACTAGATCTTAGATTGGGCTTTAAGCTTTTTATCTTAAGAGACATGTGTCTTCTTGTTATGACTTAGGACGAAATGTTTTTTGTACAGGTTTGGCAGGAGCCATCTGAAACTCAGACTCTCGCAATGCAAGATGCTCTTCAGACGCCTATGGTTTGTATCTTCCCATTCTAACTAAAGTATTTTCTTCAGTTTTTCTTTGTTATCAGGCTTCTATTCAATATTTTGGGAGTTATTTATCTTTGTTGGCTGTTTTTAGATAGGACTTCAATTCTTGCATGATTTCTTGAAATACAGAATGTTCATATGGTTTAGTGAACAAATAATTTTTAGTTTTTCACTGACCGTATAATTGAACTTCAGGACTGAAAGTTGTTGTCAGCTTGTGCATATTACTTGTCCATTAGTCAGTTCCCAAGATGTTCTGAAAATTATGTGCTATCAAGTATTATGAAATCAGTTACTCACTTGGAGTGCTTTCTCCATTTTAAGCATAAATTGAATTAAATGACTTTGAGGGGAGTATTTTAAGGTTTGTGTAAGAGGGATTATAAAACGCCTAAAATTATTGTGAACTCTGGTATTTTGTTCTCTTAATTATAAGTTGGAGCTAAAGGGATGTCCATTTCGCTTTTGATTCTCAATAGTTTAAGATATTAATTTGACTATGATGAGATTGCAGGTGAGCAGTGAAAGATTGTCTGTCGGAATGACACCTAAAACACTTAGGGTGCCCAAACCTGGCGAGATGCTTCTCTCTGTCCATGGGTCGCCCCTGGGTGTTTACAAGGAAAACAACATGGAAGCCATACATGGTATGAAAAATGTCCAAGTTATCCCTGTATCCTGTTGTTTAAAGACTTCCTTTCCGTATTGCAAAAAGACGGAGTGGGTTGTCTTGTCCCGTATGTCTTAAATCTACTTATATTTCTGAACATACCTAATGCCTTCCCCTCTGAACTCTACATCTATTTATGTTCTATCACACCAGATGAAATAGAGTTTTTTTTTTTTGGGTTCTAATATTTGATATTTATTGTGATTTGCAGAATGATAGGAAGGTTGAATGCCTGCTAAATCTCTTAGCCTCTCATGCTGGTTCAAGAACTTTAAGAAAATCATGAAGTCTCCATGTGCTCTGGCCAATACCATGTTTGTTAGTACTTTAGATAAGGATTACTAAAAAAAAATTTTGGCTACCCTACCAGTAATTCTTACTATTTTTTTCGTTAAATCTTCTGAACTTCAGAGGTTGCGCCGACAGCCAAGAGGACCCAATGTGAAGGTTTATTTTGGCCTTCTAGCTTCCACAGATATTGGAATAGGATGCAGCTGGAAGACGGTCCTACCTAGCAGAAAAGTTGTCCGACTAACGTACGTGTTCTGTTTGATGTGCGTATGGCCAGATTGCGTTCTGAGAACCCTAGGTTGTTAAAGCGCTCTAATTTTTCTGTTGAAGTAATGAATTTCTTCCTTTTGAAATAGAGAAAGGTTATGCACTACATAAAGGGGATCAATAGAAAAGATATAACCTACTCTCATTTAAATTCTAATTCAATATTCAATAATGGAAGGGATGATGATTACAACTACTAAAAGCATATTTCAAGAAAAAGATGAGTGTGCTCGGATGAATGCAGTTCCATGCACAAAGCTTGATAAGAAACAAAATTGTACATAACTGACGATAAGGTTGTGTCTGAGATTATACTTTGCATTGGACAATGTCTTCTCTTTGGGTCGGAACTGATTCAACTGGAATGAATACTTTAGATATAAATGACCAGAAATGTCCAAAAGTCAATACTGATCAATGCCTGATTTCCCTGCACCATGCATGTCTGAGGACGTAGATGGGGCATTAAATTTAACAGATGGCTACGATTCATCATAGGAAGGGACGGTCCAGATTACATTGGAACACTGTCAGTTTCGGGTTTCAGCTATAAGCGGTGGCACACAGATGGCAAATTGGGCCAAGCCAAGCTGAAAAGCCTGATTTGCTAAAAAGAGTTGAAGTTTCAAGCCCAAGCTCGTAGAATTGGTTTCACGGTCGGTCCGCAGGCTTATTTTAATTATTTTTCAATTTAAAAAAAAAATTATATAGTTTTTAAATTAACACAACTAATTATCATCATAATTCATCAAAAGCTAACATAATATTTAAATTTTACAATTTATATGTCACTAATTAATAAAATAATATATTTTTAAATATTTTAAACAATTAAAAAAAAAAAGAAACGGGTTCGAACCGGTTCGTGGCCAGTTCGGGCCAGCCCACCATAGGCTGAGTCCAAAAGCCTGACTTGTATTTTAACACTCAAAATTGAGGCTCAATCCACTTATTTCTTCGGGCTTTTTGGGTCAGCTTGTTGGACTTAATCCGTTTTGACAGCTCTAAACACAGTGAAGCGGGTATGCAGTGGAAACAAATGGAATATCTTAATGCCTTTCCCTGTAATAATTAAAAAAGGAAAAACGGAACGTCTCAATCTTTTAAAAGTCAATATTATAGCTTAATCACTTTTTTTTGGGGGGTTCAGAGCTTAATGATTTATTAACCTTGCAAAATATTCCTATATAAAAAATTCAGAATAATAATAATCTCAATAACAATATCATAAATAATAATATTCATGACATTAAATTAAAAAATAACATTAAGAAATCCAAATCCATTATACAAAAACATTAAGAAAATTAGAAAGAAAATAAGAAATATTATATCTTGATCTTACATAAAAAAACTCTAAAAGTATAACATTACAATAAATTAAACACTCAATAAAAATAAAAAATAGAAAAATAGAAAATTTGGTTCAATTTTGTTTATTTAGGTTTTTCAAAGTTAAAACCGAAGTGAATAAGTATAATTGCAATTTTTTTTAAAAATTAACTGAATCAGATTAAATAACCAAATAAAACAAACCAAATTGATCAAACTTAATTTGGTTCCATCTGGTATTCAATTTCAATTCGGTTTTGTACCTTAACGACCTCTTAACTATAATCTCATTTACATTCTCTTACCATTTATAATCGAACCAAATGAGCTATAAATATCCATAACTTCCAACTTTGGCCTCCTACCATTAACCTCCTAAATGAATTACTTTTAGGAGTTTTCTTATGTTTAATATCTATAACACTCAAAGTTTACATGTTATATAATCATGTGGATTAATTTTGCTATCTTTTTTTTGTAACTCCTAGAACAATTTTAGAATTTGCCTTCAGGCCTCATCACAAGTGATGAGCACAAGGTGCTCATCAAATTTGGGCCATCCAGATTAAATCTGAACAGTCCAGATTTATTATTTTTTATTTTGATTTTTTTTGCATAATAACAGTATTTTTTAAAAAAATAACAGCTGTAAAATTATATCTATTTTAAATTCTGTATTTAATAAAATAAAAAATATAATAAAATATGGATCGTCCAGACTAATCTGGACAGCCCAGATCTGATTAGCACAAGGTGCTCATCACAAGTGATGAGCATCGAAGGAATATTCACAATTTTAATGATTAGAAGCCTATAAACAGAAGAGATATACTTTATATTTGCAACCTTTAAAATAAACAAGAATCACTCTCTCTATTTCATCTTTCTACACCTCTCTCTTGTATTTTCTTTTGGCCACCACTTCTCTTTTCAATTTAGTTGCATATATTTTCATTAGTTTTATAATAGTAATGATTTTCTTTCATACAGTCAATTAAGAGTATATCAATTGTACTGTTTTTTGTTTTTTTGGCAATCAATATTGTTTCTTATTGGGTTTGTGATTATCAAGACTTGCATATAAGTAATTGTCATGATGTTAACAAAAAAACAGTAATTGTCATGATATATATAAGTTGTTATCAAATCCATCAAATACTAAACGACACACTAGACTAGATCCATCCAGGAGAATCATACATGCATGAAAATATATTTTATGTTTTTTATAATATAAAAATTATAATTATTTGTGTGAAAAAATATTTATAATATTTTGTATATAATTATCATGTTTTTCAATCAAAATTAAACATTATAAATATATTTTATATATTAGCACAATGAACATATAAATTTTTTTTTGTCAATAATTGCACAATTGTTTAATTAAATGATACATGTGTAGTATTTTTATTAATATATGTAACATTTTGCATATTACCTTATTAATAATACATATGAATATGTTAATTTTTTATGTGTTGAATACTTGATTACTATAGATAACAAAATATATGTGATTAATTAATTTTTCAATTATATAATTTTATATTTTACTAATTATTTACTTGAAAAAATTGTACCAATTTATATTAAATTTTAGTTATAAATTTATTTTGTTATGAGTACAGAGTGTATCCGTACTTACAAATTTAATGCCCTCAATTACAAGAATAAACATGGAAAATTTGATTAAATCGAAAATAGCCCCGCAAAAGTCCACAACGCCCCTCTTGTCCATTGTTACTTTTATATATCTAATAATTAGGCAATGTATTCTGGCAAAAAAAAAAAAAAGCAAGATATTGGTAATAAATAAAACTACGTTTTTTTTTCCAGTACTATGCGTGGACTGAACAAAAACTTTGTGATTGTCACATATACTATTAAAGTGACAATCACAAAGTTTTCATAGAAAAAAATTGTTGCAACATACATTTTATATATAAAATTTGAAGAGAAAAAAACATAGTAAAGTGACTTTTGTACTTTGATACGAACAGTATTAAATAATAATTATAAAATATATCATTGACGTTGTTTTTATAATTTTTTTGGTTAAAGTCCTCTTCCCCGCCCCTACCTTCAATTCAAAGAGGTTTGTTCCTTACTCCACCCTATTTTCAATTCAACTGGAACCCTCCTGCGCATTGCATGGGTCTTTCAAGTAAATTTTGCTTAATTTTTATTAACTATTAATGTAATAAAATATTGAAAACGCCCATATATTAATTAAAGTTTATAAAAATATGATTTAAATCGCTGATTGAAGTTATCAACGTTAGGAATTATCGTATGAGCTGAAAATGTATTTTTGTGACATTAGTTTATTAGTAGAAAAGCATATTTAAGATATAATTTCAAAAAGTATATTTAAAACAAATACTTATATTCTAATTTTATAGTAAATATTTACTTTAGATAAGTGTTGTAATTTAGATCGTGTTACAACTCAATAATCTTCTTCATCTATTACAACTAAAGAACCAAAATGTAAGAGTACACTACTAGAAATCAGTCCGATAATATTCTTGTCAACTTAAGAAATATGAACAATAGCTAAAATCCTCATTTTTCCTCGATTAGCAAAATTTACTATACAAATTGTAGAAGAAATTTAATATTTTAATTTTTTCCGTGTGACGTGTGGACAATAAATTCGTACATTGTTAAAATAACCTTAACATTGATGTGATTTTCATTTTAATCTCTAGTAAAATTAAACAATCCTCTCTCTTATAAATAAAATCATTTTGAAAATATTAAAATAAACTAATTAATACCTTAAAAACTTAAGTTACTTATATTTAAAAGCAGAAAAAAAACTTTTAGGATGTAATTAATAAAAAACAAAACAAAACAAAGTAATTAACAACACCTCCACTTGCAGCAACAAGCTATCTTTTGCATGTATTTTTATGTCCATGACTGAGCTAGAAATTTCTCTCAAGTGAGAAAATTATGTAGATTTTACTCCAACAATATATAAAAACCTTTTCTTTTTAATTACAAATAAATATTACGGTTTTATTTTATATTGATTTGAATATGTTTTTAAAATTGTTTTTGTAAGGGGGTATAATGTTGAAGTTTATATTAATTTAAATCATTGTAAAATTTACACAATATTTACATTGAACATAAATTTAAGATGTATAATTTATAGTCCTTTTTTAACTTTGAATATAAATGGGGATTGCTATTTTGGCATCCTAGCTATCAGTTATCAACTTTGAAATTTAGACAATTTTTTTTTAATTGTATACACTTCCCATATAAAATTGGACTTGGCGTGTATTAAACTGTGCAAAAAATGCGTGAATTTGATTTTGGTATTAGACATTTATTTAATTTGGTTATACAAGTGTGTATACCAAAAATAATAAACAAGAATACGATACAACATTTGTTTTTTGGCAAGAAAGAATACGAATACAACATAATCTTTGTTAGAAGGTATATTTGGTTATGTTGACTAAATATAACACTCCCTCAGTTTATTTTATAAGATACTTTCAATTATTTCACATAAATTAAGAAAGTTAGCTATTTTATTGAAATCCTTAAAAAAACTATACATTCTCTATTTAATTCCTACTTATTATAATAATGTAATTCTAGGCTTTTAATAATTACTAAGTGAGAAATTGTGAAACCAATTAACATAAGATTAAGAACATTATTATTGAGCAATTATACAATCAATTATATAAAATTTCCAATGACAATTTATTAAGTTAAGAAATAAATGATTAGACGCAAAATAAGAATAATTACTAAACATTGTAAAGTGTCTCATAAAAAGAATTAAGAAAAATTTTTGGAATGTACCTTACAAAAGGAATAGGAAAGAACATGACCATAGGTTTTAACAAAAATAGAAAAATTTGGAGAAATATAAAATTCAAAAGAAATGAATGCATATTTCCCCCTCCGCAAATAACATCAAAATTTGAAGTGTATGCACACATTTCAAGGTTTTGCACTCCATTGTTGTCAAATATAGCCCTATGCTTGGCTATGGAGAGAAAATGGGGAGGAGAGAAAAAAGAGGAGAGAAAAGTGAAGAAAAGTGATTTTCTCTTCATATGCTTGATTGAAGAGAAGAAAACAAACAAGAGAAAAGTGATTAATTTTAAATTATTAATAATACTCTTATTATTCTGCCATACTATTTATATAATTTTCATATCAAATTAATAAATGAAATTAAAATATAATTTTTAATCTTAATCTTAATTTAAAATTGTTTTATCCAATCTTAATTTTTTTAATTTTTAAAATTATTTTTTTAAACATTGATTTTAAAAATTTTAAAATAATACTAAAATTGAAAATATATAATATATTAATATTTTAAATTTAAAAACAATATAAGTATTTTTCTCATAATAAAAAAGTTTGGTAAAGTGATTTTGGAAATTTTGGAAAAAGAATTTCCCCTCCAAAATCACTCCATTTTGTGAGATAAAAGTTGGGAGGGAAACATGTGGAACCCATATATTATTATCCCCATATTTTTCTCTCTTCAATTTTCTCTTGTAGCCAAGAAGGAGAAAATATAATTTTTTCTCCAATTTTTCTCCATACTTTCTCTTTTTCCTCTTTTCTCTCCTGCCAAACACTGGGTAAGTGCCCATTTGCATGGTCTAAGGAACCACGGTTTTGGGCATGCTTCTCTGCTTTTAACACTTTAATTAGAGGACAGTTTGGTACCTAATAGACAGAGCTATTTTAAATGCAAAACTACTTGAAGATATAATCATCGCTGGAGAATGTTATTTGAAGCTAAACAATTTAATTCCTCCTGTTCCCATCATGAACAATCCTTTTCCCAGATATTAAACCGATAATAGTAAATCAAACAGTCAAATCCAATCCTATAGTGAAAAAAGGAATTTGCTTCAATTTTATGCTCCCACCAATCTAGTGCCATGACACAACGCAAAGTTTGGTTAATACTATGTACAACAGTACAAGCATTATAGGAATCCAAACCTTTTATAAAAGATTATTAGGATTGAAGAGGAAGACCATAGCAAATAACAAAGTTCAGAAATTCAGGAGGGTAAGCTGTTCATAACAACCTATGCACACATTTAACTACAAATGTTTTTTGTTCTAATCTATGCAAAATTTGAAAGGAAAACACAATCTAAAGATTTAGTCCTGTTTAAAAAATTATTAAAAAATACAGAGGAGGGTTACAATGGTAAATTTTTTTTTGGCTATACAATTAAAACTTGTTCTTTTCTTTTAATTTAGTATTTACAAGCCACATCCAAATTTTCCCATACTCACCTTAGTAATCTATAACAGAACCTGTTACTATAAATATCAGCAGAAAGAAAGGCATCAAGCAAGATCAAGAGCTATAAGCAGAAAGCATCGAGCTATAAGCATAAGGAATCCATGTCATTTCCCTATTATAAATGCTTCCAGGATTTCAACAAACGTCCCAACTAAATTAACACAATCTTTAATGCACTTGGACTACAAAATGATTTTAATTTTCAAAAGCTGAAGAGCAATATTAATAGATCTGAATAGAGCAGCAAACCAAATAGAGTTTGCAAGTAAGAAAAAATAGATCTGAACAAAAAAAGCAAGGTTTGCTGAATAGTCAATATTCCTTTTGGAAGGGTGTAAAGAAATCAAACTTCATCACTCACTTGAGCAGATGTAACAGTATATGATAAACTCCATAGATTCAGAAACAAATTCTTCTAGTAGATCCCTATATAGTGGACATCAATTAACCTAACAAAGAAAAGGAATTCCAGAGATTAATAAAGACTCAAATGTTAGGTCCTCTAGTAGATTCTCAATCAATGAATAAAAACTCTATCTTAGATGCTTAGCAAATAGAATTTTTTCTGGAGGTATGGTTTATAAATTGAATAATAAATAGCCTAATCTTCACCACCACATGTGACATGTCAGGAATCAAGCATATATCCCTTTCTAGAATGTGCTACCTGACAATCTTGTAATCGACATTACATGACAGGTCATTCTAGTCCATTGTACCATGTAGCTTCATTCTCCCAGTCAAGCCTAAAAATATGTCTCTAGTAAAGTTCAAAATTAGTTTACATTGTTGAGAAGGAAAAAATTGTGTTACAGTTGATCGTTATAATGTATGGATAATGATAATACCATAGTCCCTTGCTGACACTCAAGCTTATCCAATATAAATGAAACAGTCATGTACAATAATCAACAAAATGTTGAAAAACTGGAAAACTAAAAATGGATCCATAGTTATCGATGGCAAAAGAAAACTGAAAAAATAGTTCCTTTCTAACACTCAAATGTTCTATCCTATGTTTTAAACACTAGAAGAAAACCATACCTGTATTCTAAACTTTAGTCATGAGTATGCGCTATTTTCGGCTTGATTTAGGGCTCTAACCCTGTCAACAAAGAAATGGAAAAAACACCAACGTTATTTAATTCAGTGAGAATCTAGAAATGGAAAAAACACCAATGAGTATATCATTCATAGATATACTACTCAACAGTGTATAACATGTTTTGTAAAGATTCCAAAGCTTGCTCATTTGGTAAACTATAAATCAAGTAAAATAATTTAATATCTATGAATGATAGATAAAACAATAAAATTTTCCCTCATGCTTAAAATTTTACCGCCAAGTAATATACATATTTTCTCATCATAAGACTCCATCTAGTTGGTTAAAATAAAAAATTATTTGATAGAGTCTTTCTAACAATCAAATTGAAAAAAATTGGTAAACAGAAAAAGTGAAACAGAGAAGTAGGAATCAGCAGTTATAGAGCTATATACCAATATTGCAGGATTATCCCATAGGGAAATGAGCTAGAACAATAAGACTAGCAAAATTTGAGGAGATGATAGGATTGGTGGCCAATCATCTTAAAATATGCAAGTTCCATTATATTTTAGCCATCTTCAAACCAGCACAAGTACCGGGATCATCACTTACTTGTGAGGAATAGATTGCATAAAATATAATCATGAATTATAATATGGTAGAACTACCATAATATCATTATCGTATTGTGTTGATTGCTCAAGAAATTAGAAAGCAGTGCCTTTATTAAATAATTCAGCAGGATATATGACTCAGTTATTCTCTTGCAGTTTGAATGTTTTAGTTCAACCATCCCATTGCAATATATACCGAAATTGAAGCTAAAATTACACCGAATAGATTAGCAACTTAAATATGGTACAGGTATCCTGTAGTAATGGATGCTATGTTAGAAAAATCAATTGTTACATGACCTTACAAAATCTGATAAACCAAAATCACTAACCTTCATTAGAGAATCATCATCTTTTGAGACAAAAAGAAAATTCTGTAGAGCAGGCAAAATGTACGAGTGACATCATATCTCCTAACAAAAAAAAATCCAAGAGCATGACTGAGTTATTCCATTATCTTCACAGCTCCATACCTCTGGTTTAAGATCACGATGAACAACTCCTTGAAGAAGACAAAAGGCAATGTTAAGAAAAGGTAGCATCGAATACCACTTCCTTGCCTTCAAACACGGATGCTTTGTTTGCTGCCCAAATTACCCAAATTGGAAGCAAAAGAATGATGTGATTAGCACATAAGACGACTAATGTAAGAAATTTAGACAATTAACTGATTAGAAAAACAAAAGAAGCATTTTTTCATTACGATAGCTCAAATTCAGGTAAAAATAAAATAAATTAAAAAAATTACACTTCTTCCGTCAACGCTGTCTTTGTCCTGACTCCTTATTATCCTCACAAACCCTTCAGCTTGTCTTCGACCTTCATCTGCCTTGGTTTAGAACATTGTGACTTCCAAGCTATGAGGCCCACCTTCAAGCAATGGGGATAAACGCGATTCCAAACCAGTGGGACTCAGCCTCGTTGATGCTCTCATTGATGACTATCAAAACCCGAAATTGTCATCCAAACCCGATACACTCCCCCTTCAGATGAAGATAAGCAGGATGATTTAGAAAAAGAGAAGAATGAAAAGGAAAATGATAGATAATGGGGCTACAGTGAATGCTTACCAAAAAAAGCTTTCAAATTTCATCCATCAGAGCTTGGTTCGTTGAGATCCCTCAATCCGAGATTAGCAACACGTAGAAAGATTTCGTCGACTCCGTTATTCTTTAGTGCGGTGGAGCAGATAAAATGGAGAAGAAGAGAGGTAGACAAATGAGAAAAAAGAAATTCTCCCGTACAAATAGATGAACTCTGTTCGATTGAATTTTCAAATTCTGCAAATTGAGCAAACAGAAATTAAAATTTTGATTCTTAGAATCTGAACCACAGCATTAGAATGACAATCTGAAGGATTGTAGCGATAAACTGGAAAGTAGAGAATAAAAAGAGAAGCAATGAACCACAATCAGATTTTATTTATCGTAAATAGATTAATAGATGAATTCTGTGAGAATGCATTTTGGAATGTGTGAAAATTTACCCAATAAAGATTGAGAGTTTGAATGTATGGACAGCCCATTGAATCTGTGCATGGACCATTGAAATGAATTGCACCAATATTAATTCAGATTTTGAATCCTCTTCATTAATCGCAACCAACAATAATTTGAAAATATTCAGCCCTAAAAACCCTCCATATGCACCGCCCAATAGTGCCACAGCTGACAATAGTTTGAAGATGTTCAGCCCTAAAATCCCTCCACATGCACCTCCCAATAGTGCCACAAACCATAATACAGTCTAGGTGAAAAGTATTAAATACAGCTCGCAGCCCAATGATTAGCTGTATTAGCCAGACTAGTGAATATATCATATTTTTTCTAATTATTTTTTTTACAGTTTTGGTGGTAACAATTGATTGAATACAGTTCGCAGCCTAAAGATATGGCGGATTAGCTAGACTAATGAGTTATGAATAATGCCCACTTATATTGTTCCTAATGTTTTATAATAGATTGTTCTATACTGACAACAACATTTGTGTCTTAAATTACTCTATGACATTTTGCTTTAAAAATTACTCCATGACTTTGCATTTGACTGATTCAACTTGAATAATTTCGATGTAAATCACTTACGTCCAAAAAGTCTACACTTCTGGGGATGAGATAAAACCATAGAAAACCAGAGGCTTAGTAAACAACAAAAAGCAAGCATCTTTTGTGCAGGTATATTCATCGAACTTAGCTAAATACTCATATCAAAATTTTTAATTTGAAATAAATAAATGTGGTGGGACCTATCGAACGATTGAATCGCGTGATATCTAACAAGTTTCGCTTCAGTATATTAGAGAATCCGTTTGCTTTAAGCAGCAGACGCATATGTATTGAACCATGACTTGGACAGCAGTTTTTCTGGTTTCTCTTGCTTATCTTCTGCATGTATGGAGGATCAAGAAGCGAAGAAACCACCTCCTGGTTCGAGAGGGTTGCCGATTTTGGTAAGCCTTCACATGTTGGGGTTTCATCCCTATCGAGATTTGCACAAACTGTCCCAAACTCACAAACCTATCATGTACCTACGATTAGGTTTCGTGCTAACCATCGTCGTGTCTTCGCCTCAAGTTGCTCAACTCTTCCTCAAAACACACGACCTCGTTTTTGCCAGTAGACCACCCCATGAGGCTGCCAAGCACATGTCTTGGGATCAGAGGAATTTGAGCTTCGGCGAATATGGTTCCTATTGGCGTAACATGCGTAAAATGTGTACCTTGGAATTAATCAGCACTTCCAAGATCAAGTCATTCCGATCTACTCCCTTCACTCGTTTTTATTAATCATATTTTAAAATTTTTTTATGATTTTAAATGCAAGTCACATTTTATAAATTTTTAGAATATTAATTACTTTATTTTTAAAATATCCTTATTTAATTATAAGAGAATGTAAATTATTTAAATTTATAGTATAAATTTATAGTATTTATTAGAGGATAAAGATGAAAAATACATTAATTTTAAGATAATTTTAATAATATAATAAATTTTTCTTGATTTTGATAAGTTAGTTAGAAGTCACTTACATTAAGAATTGGAGAGAATATAAGAAAAGAGGGGCTTGATCTTCTAATCGAGTCACTCAAAGAAGCAAGCCGTGATGGAGTTTCTGAGGATGTTAGTGCCAAGGTTGAGTCACTAAGGGCTGCCATGAGTTGCAGAATGGTCCTAGGGAAGAAGTACATGGACGAGGAGTTTGAGGAGAAGGGGTTCAAAGCTGTGATGCAAGAGGGAATGCATTTAATGGCAACGCCTAACATGGGCGATTATATTCCTTTCATTGGTGCACTCGATCTTCAGGGCCTTACTCGCCGCATGAAGGCAGTAGCCAAAACATCTGACGACTTCTTTGAGAAAATCATAAACGAGCATATTCATCAATCCAACAGTGAAAACCAAGGATTTTGTGGATGTCATGTTGGACTTCGTTGGGACTGAAGAATTAGAATACCATATCGAGCGACCCAATATCAAAGCTATAATGTTGGTATGTATAGAATATATATAATAGTTTACAACACTAATTCTTCACCATAGCAACTGCTAACCTTTGATTAACATGCAGTGATGTCGTTATATATAGGATATGCTGACCGGGTCAATGGACAAGTCAGCAACAGCCGTCGAATAGACACTGTCAGAGCTCATTAAGAACCCAGGGGTGATGAAGAAGGTTCAGAAAGAGTTGGAAATTGTGGTGGGAATGGAGAGGAAAGTGGAGGAATCAGACTTAGAAAAATTATAATACTTGGACATGGTTATAAAAGAAAGTTTGAGGCTTCATCCAGGGGTACCGTTACTGATTCCATACCAGTCAATCGAAGACTGCACCATAGGAGAATATTTCATACCAAGAAAATCTAGGGTGATAATAAACGCGTGGGCAATCATGTGAGACTCGAGCGCGTGGACCCAAACAAACAAGTTCTGGCCTGAGAGGTTCGAGGGGAGTAGCATAAATGTGAGGGGACGGGATTTCGAGCTGATACCATTTATTATATCGAGTCGGAGGGGTTGTCCTGTATTGCAATTGGGTCTAACAGTGATATACTATGCTTAGTGCTGGCTCAGCTTGTGCATTGCTTTGACTGGGAGCTTTCACGTGGCACATTGCCTGCTGATTTGGACATGACTGAGGAGTTTGGCCTCACTATGCCTAGAGCCAAACACCTAGTCATTGTTCCTTCTAAATATAGACTCCAGCACTAAGTTATGAAGTAAATTGGATCACCTCATGTATCTCTCCATTGTTGTGATGCTTTTATTGTTGAAAGTTTTAAAGAAAGTAAGTTAAATGAACGTGTATACCTATGTACCTTGTATGTTTGATTGATGTACCTAGACTATACAAGTTTATGTGTTTCATTGTTTCGGATATTTGATAGAGTTCATGAGTTTATCCTCTTTGTAAGTCTTTAGTGATTTGGTACATCCGTACATGTCAAATAAAATTAAAAGTGAAAACGAGATTTTAAGTGCAAGTCTCATGTTCATTCAGTAGTTCTTCCTTCTCCTCCCAATATTTATGTGTTTCATCTTTTGTGATTGAAAGTTTTTAAAACTGGAGGTAAGTGAAATTAACTTCATAAGAGAAATGCACGAGCTGAATTGTAACGGGTGGACAGTTATTTGGACAGGACACATAGCTGATCTTCAACTCCATTGTTGATGGGCTTGTAATTAACGAAAAGACAGAGATTGTCAGTTTTGCGACTCAGAAGGCTGAGTAGCATGAGAGGGACTGTTATGATTAGAATAAGGATAAAAGAGCATACCTAATCTACGTGAGTAGGCTCTCGTATTTGAATTTCTGATATGTTATATTCATCTGGCGCTTTTGGGTCATTATGGACATTATAATTGTGTACTGAAGAGTTTTCCGAATAATCCGATCCTCTATACATTCAATAACATGAATGTAAATGGTGTATTTGGAGGGAAACAAATAAAAAATAGTAAATGAATGTACTAATAAGATGTGAATTTTTTATATAGTCATATTTTCTTGTATCACTCTTCCTAATAATATAAATACATAAATGAAAAAAATCCAATTTATTTCTAAGCCACGTATTTAATGTGCTTTTGAACAAGTCAAACTTTGTATTTGGACAGCTCCCAAATGAGAATGCTCTTCACTTGTCGCCCATAAAATTCGTGGGCACTGAAGATAATAGTCCCATAATTTCGAGTTTTGAACAAGTCATATTTTTTATTTTATAATTTAAAAGATTTTTTTTTGGGCCAACATTTTTTAAAAGAGTTTGTGGTAGTCTAAGAAACTTGTTGAAATTTAAGAGGCCTAGAAATTTTTGGGACCCAAGGAATGAAGTTGTCAAATACGGGTCTTCAAATACCACCTACTCTGCTCGGTATCAGAGCCGCAAAAATTTCCAAGGCCTACTAAGAATTGATGAATAAGGAAGAGAGTTGGTTAGGAAACTCCCATCCATAGAACCCTTTCTCTGAAAATAATCAAACTTTGGAACCAGCTATATATTCGCATAGCAGCCATTAAACTAGTTCCAACCCTCCACGGGCGGAATCCCAGCTATGATAAGAACCTCTCTCTTGGACACCAATTACTTAATAGCGTATTTTAAAGACCCGATCGAGTTAATATTTAATGTGAGAGAAAAACAGAGAGTAAGAACTTCTAGCAACTAACGCAATGGATTTGAGAAAACAACAAAAGTTTGGGAGATGGAGCATCTTGACGGTCGAGGTTCAAATCAAACTCAAGCACTGTCAATTAATCAATTGATCGATCGTCTCTTTACAAGGAGATTTTAACAGCATGAGAAGAAAAGAAAAGAATGTGATGATTATCCAAAATCAGATGGCTATAAACCAATTAAGGACGAGACAGGGAAGAAATCAGAAAACAACAATGGATCGAGGAACCAGAAAAAAATACTAATTCCCACTTCCCAGATGCATGTACAAAAAATTTCAAATCGATATAGAACAGAGATCGTCTAAAACTTGTCTGATATTAGGCCTTTCATTTACAGGAAGAATACACCTGAGAGATATTGCAAGCAATTCGTCCATCTCTCTAGAAGACTCTTCCCCACCAGCAATGTCTCTGTCAATACAGTCCATTACCCGTCCTTCTTGCTCACATAGCCTAACCCAATCTGTTAGATCAACAGCCCCGGATTGCCCAGATATTATGTCACCTGCACTTTTTCTGGTTAATAATTCCATCAAGATCACGCCAAGTGCATACACATCTGCCTTAAAAGATGGGACTGGTTTGTTAGCAGAGGCAAGTTCTGGAGCACGGTATCCAAGAGCTCCAAGATTTAGTATCTGCTCCGAAATTCCAGCTGGCGTCATGAGACGGTGCAGACCATAGTCAGTCAGACGTGCACTGTACTCAGGGCCTGCTAATAAAATATTTGTTGGTTTTAGATTTCCATGAGGAAGCCCTCGATCATGAACGTATGAAAGACATTGAGCAACTTCAACAGCAACTCTTAATCTCTGGCTGAATGATAATGGTGAGTACCTCCGGGGTGTTGTCTCTGCACAATTCATAATGATATGTACTCAAATATTTAAACCAAGGAGGAAAAAACAAAAAAGCTCATACGTCCAAACACTCCGCATGGACAAGCATAGTGTGTATTAAAATCTTTCAGGGATTTATAATCTGGTATATGGAAACAATTGCAATAGTGGGCTCCGGATTGAACATTTTTAGTCATTCCCCTCTGAAAGAAGGAAAGGAAAAAAAAAATATATATATATATATATATAAATTGAAAGAATAAGAGAAATGTGTATAAACAGAAGGGTATTTGTAAATCACAAACTAATAAACCAATTTTTTTAAAGTTAGACAGGACAAGATAGAATTTTTAAAAACATGACTCTTATCAACCGCATAATGATCTAATCTTAATCTTCTGCTCATATATTACCAGGGATCTTTTCATTACTTTGGTGATATATCAAGAATTCATTGACTTGTCGTATGAGATATTCCAGAAGGATGGCCTCATTGTTTTATAACTACGCATGCATATATACAATTACAATAAAATGAAGCTCGCTCTATCAGACATTTTCTTCAACTTTTGAACATGTTAGTATTACATTCTCATTTTTCATCTGTGTTGAACATTTAGGAGATTGTTGAGGACACCAAAAGGGAAAAGCCATGCAATGAAAAGTATAACACAGTGTAGATATTTCAATGAACACACAGGATCGAGGGGGAATTTAACAATTACCATAAAGATGTAAGGCCAAGCTGTCGCCAGGTATATAGTCAGCTAAAAGAAGCCTCTCTTGTTCCCTAGGCCCCCAATAGTACGCCCGCAATGGGACAATGTTAGGATGCCTCATAGAACCAATCCTTTTAACTTCCCTAGCAAATTCCTTCTTATGTTTGACCAATCCAACACGTAACCACTTTACAGTCAACATATGACCACTGTCTAGAGTAGCTTTGTACAAAGTGCCATGGCTACTTCTGCCAAGAACTTCAGCTGGAGCTCGAGATAATTCCTCTGCAGTGAATGCCAGGGAAGAATCAAGGAAGAACAACTCTCCAGCCAATCGGTCTGGTGAATACACATCCAACATCACTGGTTTTTCATGTGCTTCTATAAAACGGGGGGAGGAAGATAATGGGGATCCAGGAGATGACTTCCTTCCAGATGATGTGGGAGGGTTATCCATTACATCTGGATTTACAGAAGCTGAACTAGCTGCTGCCACTCCCTGAGCTAAGCCATGCTCAGTAATTTCAGTTACAAACTCTGACTGTCCAGAGAGTGATCTAGATTTGGATGTAAGCAAGTGATCATTTGAAAAGCTCAATGAAGTTGATGGGGGCTGAGCATTTGTGTGGAACTTGAAGAGGGAAGGCCGCACATGCCCCCCTGACTTGCTATCTTGTCCAGTATTTTGACCACTAAACTCACTTCTTCCATGAAATTCTTTAAGCTGTGTTTTATGATAAGCAAATAAAACAAACACAATCATCACAGCAGCACCAACCGAAGCTAGGATAATGGCTATCTTGATATTTCCCTTTGAACTATGATGTTTCCCTTGAGCTTGACCAGAAATACTACCAGGCACTGAAGCACCAGTAATATAATTTGGGAAGTTCAGCTTTTGATTTCCAGGGTGAAAGGATGAAGGAGGGAACCCCCTCAAATTATCTGGAACATCACCAGATAAATCATTATTGGACACATTAAACACAGTCAAGCTGGATGAAAGCTTATCCGGAATCTGTCCCTTAAATCTATTGTTAGACAAATCAAGGTACTCCAAATTAACAAGTTTGGTCAATTCATTCGGCAGCTGTCCTGAAAAATCATTCCTGGCAAGATTCAACAATTTGAGCCCACCCATCCTACTTATGTCAGAAGGTAAGATACCTTTTAAGGAGTTATTAGACAAATCAAGATATTCCATTGGCAGATAAGGAGGCATAATTATTAATTCACTTGCTCCCGAGTTTGCAAGAGGAATTGGCCCGGTAAAATGATTTCCAGAAAGATTCAGGTTTGTCAATGTTGTTGAAGTAAATAAACTACCAGGAATAGGGCCGCTAAGTTCATTTAAACTGAAATCAACCATAAACAATTTAGAATTGGTCCCCAAATTAGTAGGCAAAGTTCCAACTAAGGAATTATTCCTCAGAGCAAGTGTGGTTAATCCCTCAAACTGACTTGTCAAATTTGGAAAGCTTCCTGACAGCCTGTTTGAACTCAGATCAAGAACCTCAAATGTGGCTTCCCAGTTCTGCATAACAGACATGTCACCAGATAACATATTCCTGCTTAAGTCTATTACCGTGCATTTTCTCAAAGATGTTGGCAAAGAGCCTGATAAACCATTTGATGAAAGATTCAATATATTCAAAGATGTAGAGTTGATTGAAAGAATTGAACCTGCACGTGTAAAAGTAATGCATCAAGCACTCATAATAGTGCATTGAGGTAAGCTTCATCAAAAGACTTCATGAAAATTACGTTGACAATTGTAAATGCAATTGGTAGTGAGTAGGGATAATTCAAAATAGAGAAAGCTCCAGTGTTCCCCAAAAACCACAAGACTTCAACTTGGGGACTGAGCAATGCAAATTACAGTGTTTTTCCAGGTAGTTGGAGGAGACAGATACATTCCTGTACCTCATACAGCCATAGCACAGTATAACCTCACACTGTAAGATTTCTAGTGTGAACAAACTAAAAGCATTCCAGTTGCCAGGTTTTGGTCCATCACATTGCAAAGATGCATATATTTACCCAAGGTAGTCAAGGCCTGTCAGTTGCCTTGAACCTCTGTTACTCGCATAGGCAGGTACACGCAGGCACCCAAAAAAATTGCACATTGGAGGCATTTCTGTAATCAGTACACCGCTCTGTCTCATCATTCCCTTCTCCTCTACCTCCCTTCCCTCCCCACACTCTCTGCCTATCTGTCTGTTTCCCTCTTCTGTGTTGACCTTTAGTTGCATTATTAATTGCTTATATTATATAAAATGGAAAAAAAAAGAATTTACATATGTTCATTAAGAAGTTAGTTATTCCCCCTCCTCAGTGGTAATGTTTCTGGTAGAACCAAGAGATGTGATCAAAGAGTAGCTATCTCTCGTTTATGCATCTTTGCTATACCTCACAATTCACATTACCGAAAATGCACATGCAGACGAGCATGTGCATTTGCAACTTTTACACTTTCTTTTGTTTTTGTCTCAACTCTCAAGTAGTAAAAGGTTGGGGTGGGATTGAATGCGATGATCTAATTTCAACTATCATTCATAAAGATCAAAATTAAGATCCACAACAAAATTAAGCTAGTATTAAAAGATGTTTTCATGAAATTAGCCTTGATAAAAGAGGTGGAATTATTCCTTTCTAAGTCCGCCTCACTCAGAACAAACAAAGAAAAATAGATAAGATCCATGCTAAGGAAACAAGATATACTACAGAGAACCAGATTATACCAAAAAGAATAAGCCCCTGGCCTCTATGCTGAATCACTACCTAAAGCCATTGTAGTGTGGTCGCAAACAGGATAATGGGAAGGACAAAGAAATGAGTGAATTAGATACGAGAAGATGATAAATTGACATTACTTACCCGTAAACCCGTTGCTACTAAGATCTATTTCTTCTAATGACAAAGAACTTTCTAACAACTCCTCCGGTATTGACCCAAATAATAGATTACTGTCAAGTCGCAAAACTCGAAGATTCGGCAATGACCCAAAAGAGGGAAGCTCCCCCCTGATCTGATTGTGACCCAAATCCAAAACTTCCAAATTACGAAACAATGCAATCGAATTACCCTCAAAGAACTGGCCATTTAATTCGTTGTAACTCAAATTTAGAAAATGAACCGTATTCGCCAAGCCAGAAACATTCTCCACGCCAAGCGAAAGCCCCCCGTAGAACTTATTAGAGCTCAAATCAAGATGCTCCACATTCCGCAATGCGGACAATACATCACCAATATCACCCCAAAGTTCATTCGAATGCAAATCCAGCACTCTCAGCTGCTGAAGATTACTTATCCCCCCCGGAAACCCACCTTTGAAGCTATTCTTAGACAAATTGAGGTAATTCAATCCCCACAGGTCATTAATTCGAGCTGGGATCGGCCCGTAGAACCTGTTGTCAGAAAGATCCAAATGCTGCAAAGTGGTCAATGTCCCCAATGCCGGCGGCAGGCGCCCAGTAAAATCATTTCCGGAAAGGATGAGATTCCTTAGCATCTTGAGTTCAAGTAGAGTGTGAAATTTCAGCTCCCCTCCCAAACGGAGCCTATCGAGGACCACGGCGGTGACGTTGCCAGTTCCCTCGTCGCAGGTAACTCCAGTCCAAGAATGAGGGCAGTCGTTGAGGTCTGTGAGTGAGGACAGCTTCCATGAGTCGAAAACTCTGCCAATTGGATCTACGTCAATCCCTTTCTTGAATTCAAGCAAAGATCGGAGTTCAGCTTCTGAGGCAGAACCCGAGAAGAGCAAAGAAAGGAAACACAAAGAGAAAACCGCAATAGAGAAGTTGGGTACGGAATTCATCGGAGACAATGTGAAAAGCCACCTTAATGATTCATTGAGAGAGGGAAGGAGGGAGAAACAAGGGAGCTTTCGAAACCCTAGAAGCTCAACATTGGAAGAGAGCTAGGGGTAGAGAATGAACATGAAGAGAGAATGCAGGTACAGCTAGGGTTTTATATATGAAAGAGAGAGAGAAATCCGTTAAAAATGGCGGTTTGGTCAGGTGGGAGAGTGTTGGTTGGTGGGAGTGAGTAACTACAGTCTGTAAAGGACAAGTTCCTCGTCCCCTCCTTCTGTCCATTCATTCATTCACTCACTCTAACACACTCCCTCCCCTGTTAGACTCTCTATCTTCGTATTTGTACATGAGAGAGAGATTGCACGCTGTAGTTTAAATCTCTCTCTCTACATAGCCCTACGCGCACATGTGTTTTAACGTCCCTCCACGCCGTCAACTTTACTGTACTCAACTTTAAAATAACCTCGTCTGGTTTTTCTTCCCAAGTGGGAAATTTCAGTTTTTCAATTACGCAGCCAATTGTGGATCCACACCAAATAAGAAAAGTTTGAAATTAAAATTAAAAAATAAAAATAATGAGGAGCGAGGGGGCGAGGAAGGAATTGACGGGAAAATAATGAAGGGAACGGCGTTATGGGCTATCTGGTTCTGGATTCGACAACCACCGAAGATGCCGAACCAGAGAAGAGCTTGTCTGGAAGCGTACAAATGATTTACCAATTCAGTTGTTACTTTTTTGACCAAAACCATTTTTTGATTCAACTCCATTCCAAAACCCATTTACTTCCTTCCTTCTCATTCTTCCCATTTTCAAAACACCCTTTCTATTAATATGCCTGCAATTGCTTTGTAACGAACCTGTGGGACACTTTCCATCATGTAATTTTATATATGTTACAACTGTACTTGTATTTTATTTGTTATTAAAATTAAAATTTTTTCCACATTTGTATACAATAATTTTTAATTATTATATACATATATTTTGAATTATTCTGCACACAAGGACAACTTCTCCAAACATTAATCTCTTCATAACATTCCTTAATTTAATAAATTTAATAGTTGATAAATTAATAAGCAGGACAGGATACTGCCGTTCTTTTTTCTGTGGGCTGGGATAAAAGTAACTCTCAGTTCATATTTATTTATTTATTTTAAAATATTATTACATGAAAGTATTGGTTGGCAAATAAATAAAAAAGCAAAAAACTATTTTTTTGGGCCTGCAAAGTAAAGCAACTATCAATAGTGTCTTAGTATTTTGTTCATTTAATAAAAACACAAATTCATTTAATAGTTAGTAATCTGATTAATAAAAAGTATTCAAATATTTTGATGGCAAAATGTTATTTCATAATAGCTATCCATCGATATCAATGTCGTAATAATACTTGGAAACACTGGTTTGGACGTAACAATTCAAGCCTTGACTAACATCACAAAATAAGGTAGGAAGGAAGGAAGCTGCTAGAGATGCAACTATGAAAATGTGAGTAACTGATTATATATATATATATATATATTCCAATATGTATATATAATCATTGCTCAATAATTGTGAGATCCCTTTCCCATTTTTATTATGCCAATTCGGTAAGTTTGTGTGCCATGTTATTGGTGGCATTGTCTGTTAGGGTCAAAGATTTACGGCGATCATCTGTACATCTTGTTCAAAATAGAAAATTAGAGAAAATCAATATTCTTATTCATTATTAATATATATATATATATATGTTTTGGGTTTAAGAAATTTTGGGGCATGAGATGATAAATAAGATGAAATCAAGTGCCCCAAAACAATTTGGAAAAGGTTGATGGTGTAAAGTATAAGGGTATAGCACTCCTTCCCACCCGGCGGGCGGCCGGGCGGAAAAAAAAACAAAAGGTAAGTTTTTGAATATTTAAAAAAAAATTAACAAGGTCTGAGATAGTTTATAGATAAATGTATACCTTAAGCATGCTATTCAGAGTTTGATTTTCAGTCGAGTGTATAAAAAAGATTTTGTTATGAAATACAAAATTTACTTTAATAATTTTTACACAATTCCAAGGGATTACTTTTTAAATGTTAATAGAGAAATTCTCTTAGTGCTCACAAAAAAAAAAAGAAATGCATTCATTTGACCAACATGATAATTATTTCCTTTAAACAAAGTTTTGAATTCAATTATTATGAAAAAAAAAAGAAATTGTCACTAAAAGCATTTTATAACTATATAATTCAACTTAATCTGAATTACTTACAACCTAATTTAACTTCCAAAAAATTCGTTTATATATATATATATATATATCTTCATTTGTCAAAACTGTGTTTTGCTTTTAAAAGAAAGCGTACACAGTTGAGGATGATGTGTTAGTTTTTTATTATACCATAGATTAGCATTAATTAATAATCAATATTAATTACCACATTACACCTATTAATGTTAAGTATTTATGCTTAGTATTTTATTAAAAATGGATTGAGTTATTTGATGAATAAATCATAATGAGTTGAAATATTCAATTTTGACTCTTAAGAAAGAGACCCAACTCAGATTTAGAATGGTTAATCTATTTAAGTTTCTTAGGGTCAATTTAGTCATTTAACAAAATAACCATCTTTCATATTATGTTGAACCTAGCCTCTCTTGCTCTTGATCTTGCTCTCTCCTCTCTCTCAGGTGGTTTAATGGGTTATGATTCTTCCTCTTCATCATCACTGTTCAAACAAGTATAAATTTTTCATTATTAAGGTATGGGTTGAGATTCATATCATATCCATATACTGCCTAATTTAAATGAGTGTTTTAGAATTTTATAAGTAGAAGCATGTGATATTTATTTTTGTGCTTAATGTATGATTAAATTCATTCTTAATGATATAAGTATACATGATCATTATTTTTGGTGCAATAATTATTCTACAACGGAGGTCATGTTGAATAGAATCACAATTATGAGATAATTCAAAAAGTTGAGCTGTGATTAATAATCAGTATAATTTTTTATTCAATAATTAAATTGAAATTTAACATCGAAATCTAAGTTACTTGGTCGGTTTAACCACCTTGAACTTGACTTGAGTCGCATCCAACTTACAAAAAAGTAATATTTGAGTTCCTGCAGAAAGAATAAGAATGCTTAGAAAAAAATGATTGGGCGATGTGTATTACAACCGTCAGTCAAATTTATTTGTGCCTACTGGACCACTCAAATTATTTAATCAAATAAATTAAACTCCAATACATTTTATTAGCTTGTTAAGTTAGACAATAACTGGATTTCTTTTTGGATCAAGGACACTAACTGGATCGTTAATAATTAATAAATTGATATGATTTTTATTGATAAATACAAAACAACCACTCTGTGAAGGCATATCTATAGCAAAAACATATAAAGACTTGTAAAATAAGGGAATTGATATTTAGAGTTGAAAATAAGGCATTTGGAAACCTTATAGAGACTGTCGAAACAAAAAATGAAAGAAAGAAATGGTATCAAAGTAATGGACAACTCTTTGGCAAGTGATCTCTCTTTCCCTCTTTGTTTCCTTTTATTAAATACACACACACACAAAGGTGAGAAAACACCAAGATAAGCCAACCTTGCTCTTGATGCGCGAGCTTTGTGCTGAGGAATCCGAAGACAGGTCAAAGAAGAAGCTGAAGCTCTGAATTGAATATAACTTATAACATTATTTAATATCAACTTCTCGTCGGTGCTGTCCTGTAAAGGTTTAGGACCACCTTCGTTATATAGGGGACACTAGACTAGATCACACATTACATCACAGGATTCAAGGTTCAAACTGGCTATAGCTACAATGACACTCTCGAAACCAGCTTTGTTTCTGTTTTTAATGTTCATCTTCAATGTCATATTCGTAATCCAAAGCGAAGCAGTTAACAATGAACTAGTTGTGGGTTCTGGAAGTTCTTCCACAGTTGTGAGTTTTGAATCTCCCTTTCTGAATCTCTTTCCCTCTCTGATTATTGGTCTTTGATGCTCTGTTTGGGTGAATTTCTGGGTGTTCAGTTAGATTAATTAAAAGTTTTTGGAGTAATAGATTGCTGTAATAATGTTGATGCAGAGAAGAGGTGGGTGTGAAGAAGAGGGCGTTGAGTGCAAGAAGGGAAATGGTGGGTCGGAGGAAAACGTTCTGGAGAATGAAGATTACATCTACACCAACTCTCTACCTTAGATGACAATATTTCTTTTACTCTATATGGTTTGTTTTTTTAATTATGCTTGTTTGTCCAAAGTTAGCCTCCTTCGTAATTGTAAAGGATCATCTATTACTTATTGCTTTACGGAAATATTTTGAGGTTTAGATTCTACGCCTCTACTGCAGAAAATCCATATTCTGATCTCGCTCATCGCAGTGGTTAACATGGGAAAATGCAAATTTACAATGTACAGTTTCTTCCTTTTCCCCTCTTATCCCAAGCCTCCTTGAAACAGAGGTAAATGAATAAACGGAAAATGAAAATGTTTTGTGACTTAAAATTCAGACTTATTTAGTAACCTTTTTCTTCAATTGGAAAATTCTGAAATTTGATTTCACCAGAGAAAATTCTGAAATTTGCATGCAGGCTAATTTTTTGAACGATTCCTCAAAAAGGAATTTATGTATACTTTTTTCACTTGTAACTAGTATGAAGAGAATAAAACCTCGCAGAATTCATTGAAACACTCATTTTAACAATTTTTTTTTAACTTTTTACTTAGTTTTTTTTATTTTACTTTTTTATACATACAGTTTGATCATCTTGAAGGCAACAAAGCTGACACTTTGACTATTTATTTTATTTTATTTTTATTAGATATGAATCGTCGATTAATGGCCCGTCATTGACACTTTGAACGAGAGAGTGAAACGGAACTTCCATTAATCAGTAGCCCGACATACTTCTGAGAATTGAGATTTTTTTAACCAGATCTTGGGGTTGAGATCCAGTTGATTAATAATTGTACGATAGTCTTGTCCTTTTTTTTTTTTTAATAAAACTCATATCATTCAAAATATAAGCAGGGGGACAAAACGCCCAACAACAAGTATCTACAGACACCTTTCATCAACAGCCGCCTTATTATGCGTAAGGTGGAGATTGATCAAAGGTATAAAAAATGTAGTTGTGTTCCATAATATTCCTAGCTATCACTACAGAGCTATTACTCAAACTTTCCAGCAAAAAATGAAAAGAAAAAGTCCAATTCTTATACATAGCAACTCTAACTTGATCAATATACTCTTTGAAAGGACGAGCCACCATCTCATTTCGTGTTATCATATTAAAGGCTTCAGCACAGTCAGTTCTTATGTGAATGTCTCTCCAGTCCCTATTCCATCCCAGCTCTAAACCCTGCCCAATTCCTCTAATTATAGAAATTGCCATAGGACAGACACCATAACATTCTCCATAACCAAGCTTCCACATATCATCTCCATCCCTGAAGGTTCCTACAACATATGCCACACCATTTTTGTCCTTAAGACCAGTGATATCAAGCCTATGGCCATTGGTCTCCCTAGATAGTCATGAACTCGTGATAGAGGGAGCTCTTTTCCTAGGGAGAAAGGCAATTCTATGAGGGTACAATTAGAGCAAGCTTTGAAGAACGAATTTTCGGTTGCATCTTGTGTGTTGGTATCATCTGGCGAGAAGATTTTTCTATATCTAGATGTCCAAATATCCTAACACACATAGGCAAATAGCACTTTCCACACTACCTTCCTGACCTGTAGCTTTCTAATCTTATTCTTATAATTCCACTCCACCTAGTCTCTTAGGTTGCGACTCTTGAAAGCCTACCAATGTCCAGGTTTGACCAAATTGGACCATATATGATTTGCATGTGTACAGTCTCGGATCAGGTGCATTGTATCCTCTTCCTTATTGCATCTGAGCAAGCAAGTCTCCATTTGTTATAGACCCCTTTTAGCTCTAAGTGCCGCTATGTGTATTCTATCATGAGCCACCATCCATAGGAATGTCTTTTGTTTCTCTGGAGCTGGCCATTCCAAATGTGATTCCATCTCTCCCCCTACTCATTATTAACACCTTCATTCAGAAACAAATAAGTAGATTTAACAATGCCATCTGAAGATGGTTTCCAAAAATAATCATCATCTCCTCTCATGGGATGAGAGTTTGTGTGCAAGTAATATGGTTCATGATATTAGAAGGCAACTGGTGGGACATTTTCTTTACATTCTATCTTCCCGTATCATCCACAAAATCAACAACTTTCTCTTCCAAGTTAATAGGAGTTCTTTGGTTCTCTACTAAGTTAATGAGGGGTTCTTCATACCCTGCCCAAAGATCAGTCTAAAAGTAGGTCTTCTCCCCATTCCCAATCTTTCTATTGATTACAGTCTTGAAAAGGTCCCAAACAATTGATATACTCCTCCAAGTAGGAGAGGCATTATATTTTCTATTCACCATTGGCATATTATTATCACCATGCCCATACTTGGCCCTAAGAACTTTAACCCAAAGGGAATCCCTATTTTTCATCCGGTACCAACACAACTTCATAATGAAGGCTCTGTTTTGCTTTCTAAGATCTTTTAGTCCCAAACCATCTTTCTTTCTTTTTTTTCCTTTTTACAACCTCTATCCTAGAAATGAGATGGAGTTTTTTTTCCTTATTTGACAACAAATCTTTTCAAGCTCGTTTACCAACTTCGTGGGAAGCAACATAGTTTGCATAAAGTAGCTAGGCAATGTTGCTATAACAGATTTGATTAAAATAACATGTCCTGCCAATGAAAGGTATTTGATCTTCCAACTCGTTAGCCTCTTCCTAGCTCTCTCCAGGATTGGGACAAGCAAAGGGTAAGAAGCTCTTCTATGGATAAGAGGGATGCCCAAATATTTATTTAAATCTTTGTTGCTTTACTAAAGCACACGTTCCCAGACACATGAAGTCTCGTTTTGGTTCTGTTAACTTTGACTTGAGCTAACACAAAATCCTTCCAAACATTCATTTATCACCTCTACTTGGTTTGTGGATGCTTCTACAAATAGGACCAAATTGTCCTAAAAAAATATATGGGTGATTTCAAGTCCGTTTCTCCCAAGCTTAATCCCCTTCCAACTCTTGTCTTGTATCTTATCTTTAATACGGTGACTTAGCCTCTCAATACAAAGGATAAAAAGATACGGCACAATAAGGACAACGGGTCCCTTTGGTGGACACCTCTGGAGGGCCGGAATCTTTGTGAGGGAACTCCATTCCACAAGATTTGCATTTCTAAAGAGCTAATACAAGCCATGATTACTTCTCTGAGTTTCCCTTCAATTCCCACACTGCTTAGAGTTACACTAATAAAAGCCCCATTCAAGACGGTCATAAGCTTTCTCCATATCAACTTTAACTACTATATATCCTCCTCCCCCCCTCTTTAGTTTCATTGTACGAATCACTTCTTGAGCGATAATAATGTTATCACATTCTTGTCTCCCTGCTATGAAGCTGCATTGGTGTTATCCAAGAAGCCTATCTATAACCCTTTTCATACATTCAACTATAATTTTAGACATGATTTTATAGCTAACATTGCAGAGAGATATTGATCTAAAATCCTTCAATGTTTATGGTTTATCCACCTTAGGGATAAGAACGATATGGGTTGAGTTAATCTCAGCTACCTTATTGATGTCAGCAAAGATTTCTTTGATCAACTTACATAATGGGGTCTTGATCCAATTCCATTGATCTTGATAAAAGAATGCCAACTCCTGGGGCCTTGAAAGGACCCATCTCAAACACAGTTGCTTGTAGTTCCTCATCAGTAACCTCAGCATGCAAAATTCAATACTCTTCCATGTTCATAGGGGGAAAATTCTTATGAGTTTTCAAACTTTGTTTGGGTTTAGGTTCAGAGTGAAATAATCTTTTATAGTAATTCATAGCCATTGTCCGAAGTTCCTCGTGATCCATAACCCATTCTCTATTATCATTTTGGATTGCATCCATTCTCTTCCTTCTCCTCTTGACAATTGTGGACACATGGAAAAAGTTGTTGTTTCTATCTCCCCACTTAAGCTAGTTACATATAGTTTTCTGGTACCACAATAACTCCTCTTGGGCCAGCACTTTATTGTAGTCATGCCAAAGTTCTTGCTCAACTTGTTTTAGGTATTGTGAGTCCCATATACTTCTAGCATTTTCAACACCTGCGATTCTTCTTAGTAGACTCTTCTTTTTCTGACCAATGTTCCTGATTCGATCCCTATTCCATTTGATTGCATTGTTCTTAAATTTTTCTAGACCACTGATCCAATCTTGTCCTAACCATGCCCCTTTAACCACATCCACAAAGTCCACTTCTAGGCTGCAAGCAGCTTGGAACCTAAAGATCTTTTATTTGTGGTGAACAACCCCTCCCAGAGATTTTTTAATTAGCAAAGAATGGTGGTCAAACCCAAACTTACTAAGGTGAAACACCTGAGCCTCCAGGAAAGAAAGGCTCTAATTGTTATTACAAAAAGCCCAATCTAGTTTTTCCTTCATTCTGTGATTTTCCCATGTGAATCTCTCCCCCACCGAATCTATTTGCAGCAGCTAGGCTTGATTAATGCAATGTCTAAACTGTCTCATGGCTTGGAAGTTTGGTTCAAAACCTTTGATCTTATCCTTTCGCTCAAGATTCGCATTAAAATCACCAGTAACAACCCAGTCATCCATTACATGCTTACTAATCAACATGATATCTCCATATGGATCCTTTATAGGAGAAGGTGTTGTCTGACCATAAATACTTATGAGCCCAAAATCGGAGTTATTAGCCTTCATACGAACTTTGTAGTGAAGTAATTGAGTTGTAGACACAGCATACACAACTTTTGTTTCTGAGCAATTCCATAGAACTCAGATACCTTTCGCATATCCCATCGCCTTAATTCTAATCTAGTCAGAAAAACCTAGTTTTCATACAATCCTGTCAACCTTGCGTCCACTCACCTGAGTTTCTAACACGATAACTACTTTTGCATCATAACCCTTCATCAGGTCTTTCAATCTTAAAGGGAACGTTCTTGCCGCCCCTCCTCGACAATTCTAGGATAGTATTTCCATAAAAAATTAAAATCTAAGGAGCACACTTGAGACAGATCTTAGCTCAACATGGTCTCCCTCTCTTGGCAATCCTTATATCTTTCCTCCTTCAATGCTTCAATAAAGAACACGTCTACTACATGCTTGTCTTCAGGATGAATACTCTCTGTTATCATACCTTCCACTTCATCGAGAATGTCCGGTGGTTTTGATGGTGGTATCCTCACTTCTTTAGGGGACTTAGTTTCGCAAACCTAGATTTCTCGCCCTAAAAGATTATTATGATTTGGATTCGTTCTTGGAAACCCACCCGTCTCTTTCTCATATGATCGGGAACTTGTAGATTTTTCTTCCATGCCCATATTATCAAGTACTAGTGGGCCTTTTTTACCTATAGAACCCAATATAACGTTGTGGGCTTTCACCATTTGTGATCTCTCATGAATCGGGGATAGAATTTTTGGCCTTGAGGCATGGTTCCTCTTAGTCCCGTTGGTTTAAGCTCTTTCCTTAATCACCTCTCCACTACTCCTTCTCGTTGAGCTTTGGCCCATTCCCTTTGCTATGGTAGCTTCTAGGTTTTTGGTGCTAAAGATGAAAGAAGAATTTGACTTCCCTGACATTCCTACTTCACTCTGAACCTTACCCTTCCTTTTTACTTCTACTTTTCTGCTGTCTTTCACCTTTCAAATTTTTTTAGTTTCCATGAGAATGCTAGTCTCTACCTTGGGCTTTTCTGTTTCCTCCTTCATGTTGGCTAAAATGTCAAACCTAGCAATAGACCCTTGCTTTCAGCTATTTGTTTTCAACTTTTCTTGATCTATCAATTTATGAGCTTTGCCCATACCCATATATGTTCTTAAACTCTGTGCCTGCTGATTACGCTTCACTACCATCCAAGGATCAAACTCCTCGTTCAGCAGTATCTCTGTTTTTCCAGTAATCAGAGTCTCTGTCGTCTATGTTTGTTTTGGTTATGATTGTTGCAAATTTTCTTTACTAGCCAAGGGAACTTCGTTAGGATGCTGAAAGTTTAACGGGCATTCCTCCGTCCTATGTCCATGCTTTCCTCATTTAAAACATCTAACATGTGGTCCTTCAAATTCCACCATGAAGACAAGCCCTTTAATCACTTCTCGAGGGTTAAGCTTACACAGATCAATTTCAACACTAACCCTTACATAACTCCCCCTCTCAACTTTGGGGTTTCCTCTTTCTCCCCTGTTAATGTGTTCAAATCCACCTTTAGTGTCTTTTCGATAAAGTTCCCAATCTCTATGAGAAAATCCACACTATAGTAATGGAGGGATAAGTTTCGAACTCTGACCCAAATTGCCACTTTTCATTCTGTGTAGCACCTTGGATTGAAGTTAGGGCTCCAATGTTGCACCACCAGGTAGCCCCCCTATATAACCCATGGTCTCTCCTGTAACACCTGCGGGCACCAGCTCTTCTTGAATCTAACCACAAAATACATTCCTGTCCTCATTTAGGTTCAGATAACCTAACCACTTTATTTGGAGGATTTTTTAAAAAACAAATTGAAGAATGAGATTATTGGACTGGAATACACCGCTCACACTACACCACCATTTCATCACCCAAGTTCAAAAGTCAAATGACTTAATTGCGACAATGAAGAATCAAGAATCTCGTTGATATAGAAACCCAGGGCGCCTAGTGTTAAGCTTGCTTGGCTAACGAAAGTTACAGAACACGACCATGTTGGATGTCGTATAAATTACCGTCCATGACGACGTTAGAGCGAACTATTAGCATATCATATCATGTTCCTTCCTTGGGATACTCTTGTCCTTATTCCTGGTGTGTAACGTCCTCCTGTGTCGTGATGTACGCACTTGAATATTTCGACATTTTTGGGAATGGTGAGCATTAAAGGCACGAGACTGAAACAAAAGGAAATCATTTCTTTCCATGGACACAAACGGGAGAAACAGTAACAGCAAACAACGGAAATTAAAGATGGAGATCTTGTCAGATATATGAAACGGACAAAGCGAATTAAATAGGTCCTGTGTGCATATGATGAAGGCGGTGTTAAGTGTTGACGACATGAAACCTTGTACAATTACGTCAACCGCCTAAACCTCCAAGAACCAAAAATGTCGTTTAAAGGAATTAAAGCCATCATATGAATGCCATCTACTTGAAATTTTCACTGAACAAATTTCAGTTCGTCAGTTTCAGCTTGAGCTTACCGCTGTCAAATTTTGTGGGAAGCTGCACTATATCATACTGTAATTACAACAACAAAGGCTACATTATCATTTAGCCTACGTAACAGACTACGGGGAAGAAGTGTAAAAAATAAATTTTATGAACTGTTATTATGTCACTATACCAGGGAAGGGGGCTCAGGTTAACAACAACAAAAAAATGATTTGGCAACCTCATAGAAACCCGATATTTTAGACATAATTAACAGAAGCCTCGAGCCTGTGGAAATTCTCACAATATATAATTTGCCAGCTGATATTTTTTGCATATGCTGATGTCTTTTGAAAGCTTGGGTTTAACTTTCTTTGAGAGCTCTTAATCGTATTCCCAGCCTGGAGATCAACTAGTAGAGTAGTACCGGCACGAGCTATATTATCCATCCTAGTTCTGCAATGGACCCAATCAAAGAAAATGGGGGGAAAATTAAATGGGCAAGTTAAGGATACCAGATAGAGTGTTGAAGGAGCTCACCACAGTTTAAATTACATATAGCAAATCATGCAAAACTAAAGAGTCCTTGACCCGTTCAATTGGTATCAAAATTTGGTGGCAAATGGAATGCAGGCATCATATCACATTAGCATAAGTGGCCAAGAATTCAAGACTTTTACATTCTTGAAATCCTCTGTATATTTTGAATTATTTTTAATTCACACGAGGTGCTTGAATTCCCTTACACTTAAAAGATATTGGGGTATCCCCAAGGTTGAGTAAATCAACATTCGGCTGTGCCTCCTAAGATAACAGAAAAATAGACAATTGTATATATATAGGCCCTCATACCTGACAAGAAATAAACATACACATCCAAACATGCATTTACCAGAGTCATTCACTTTAGTAAATAACATCAATTCCCTCCGAAGTGGTAAACAAAGAAGACAAGTGTTTCATTAAAAGAATTATGCCAAGGACAATCACAACACTAACATTCGAAACAATGATTGTACAGACAGTTGAGAGGACATCACTGTCCCCTTTACTTACTAGTTGATTGATTGATTAGGCAGTCCCTGTTATCAATTGTTCCCGTTCATCTAACTTCTTGACCTTCACAATGCCAATGAAAACTTGAAGACTGAAAAATGCACACAAGGCATATACTATAAAGGCAGGTACCTGAAAAAGAAAACACGTGACAGAGGAATGAGAAATTAAGAGCAGATAATCAATTAATTAACTAGATAATAAACTTCGGAAAGAAGGGGTGGCAAGAAGCTTACGCGAATTGAATTGAGATACAAAACTGTTGCAAGATTTATTAAGCTCCCAGCAGCAACACCCTGTCAATTGATAAAAATGGTAAAGTGAATATGCATCATGCTGTTGCCTAGCAGGTCTTTCTGGTTTTTCCTCAGATAATAATATCAATTATATCATAAACTAACATTAACAAATGGCTAAACAAAATGTGTACGTAGGTTACTATACAAACATGAATATGTAAATGGAATACACTTGTGTCAAGTATAAACAAATTATTCACATCCATATGTCACTTACAGGTCATGCATATCTCCCAGAAAATAAATATATAAACATTTAGAGGAAGTAGAACTGTAGAACAGACTCATCTCAAGTGACAAATAAACTGAGTTATACGCCAGCTTGACTCACATTCCCTATTGTCTTCTGGACAGCAGCAACACGTTGAAATGCTCTCTCAGATTCCAGAGCTCGAACTCGGAGCTTCAGATCACCTTGCTCCTGTGAAAAATATTAAATTAGGTAAGCAGAGGTCTAGAATAGCAGAACCCCAAGACCAGGCAAGAAATACACATAAAATAAACAGCTCAAATTATATCAATAAAAATCTGAGCATTACCAGTCTTTCGATAATGTTAGCAAGCTTTTCAACCCTATCAGCCTGCCTAAATAAGTTGTAAAATGCTTGAGACTGTTTGTCCCACCTCTTCCTAAAGTCCTGCACATTTACAAAATGGATATGAGAAACCAAATAGTATACTGAATGCAAGCACAGTGGAAGAAATTTGTCACTGCCTTTAGGATAACTTCAACCCCTGCTTCACGAAATCTTAGCAACTCCAAAGCATACCTACAAGGCAAAGCAGGATAGCTGTGTTAAGTGTGCAAAAAATAAAGCTTAAAATTGACATTTAAAAGAATTGAAAAGTTATAAACTATAAAGACAATACTCACGGTTTGGCAATCTCAGTTATATCAAATCGTGGGTCAAGCCCCTTCCCAATGCCATCCAACACTGCAGAAGGAAAATTGCGTTTTTGAATTAATAATCACATGCATAGAACATGCAAAATTGATAAATTAACCAAAATTATATTTACCTGAGAAAGCTCGAACAACAAATGTGAATGTTGCAGGAAACCGGAAGGGCTGGTCTGCAGCAATGGATAATAAATCTTCACCTGTTTAAAGCAAGACAGTATGAGTACCAAACATCCCTTTCCTCAAAGTAATAAGCCTATTGATTGCAAAATGTTAATGAACTAAGAACATAACATGCACAAGATTTAACGACCAGTAGTCCAGATGCAAGACATAATGCTTATAGTTGATGTGGGGTATGCCCAATTTCACGGTCAAAATCCTATTTTTTTAATGAAAATCAACCAGAGGACCCAAAAATATAATATATGTAATAAATAATAAAATTGTACATAAGATTCTTCACTAAGTGCAAGCTACTGGACAAAATTTTGAAAAGATTCAGTAATTGTTAAATATAAATGAAACGAACAAAGCTAGGTGTGTTATAACACGCGTACTAAATAATCTTCCCTGGCATTTACCTGTTTACTTCTTCATGTGACCAAATTAATGATCAATAACTGTCACATGCGTCACATACATTGCTTAAATAGCATAAAATATAAACCTGAAGGCCCTCATACAATTAGACAAGATACATTACCAATAGCAGCCAATCGTTCTTTCTTTTTCATTATTTTTTCCTCCTTGCTCAATGGCTTTTTGAATCCAAGTTCAGCTGTCGCTGTCTCTCTCTCCCTCCTCTGTGCAGCTAGACGCTCTTCAAAACTAGAGATTATTACAAATTAAGAACTCAAGGAAAACAATTCTCAATTTGAGTTCCAAATTGATTTTAAGAAGATTGCTAAAATAATCAGTCAATATAGACAAATTATTACAAAATATTAACAGGTAAGGAAAAGGAAATCCTACTGGAATCAACTGGCCAGCAACTGTAAAAATTTCAAATACATATCAGTATTTCTAACATAATTAATCAGGATAGACAAGTGATTGAGCAAAAACCCCTATCAATAATTAATGCATTTCACCCATTGGCATATCAGATTTAGAGCCTGTTGGGCCAAGCTTTTGGAGAAGAAGCTGCTTATTTTTGAAAAAATAAAGTGCTTATTTTGGTTAACAGAGGTGTTAGGCTTCGCTTCTAAAAAAATTAGTTCTTGGCGGTAGCTAAACACTTTTCTGCTGTGGTAAGGATGCAAAAATTTTGAGCTTGTCCTTTAGACAAAAAGCAGAAGCAGAAGTGGAATACTTTTTAAAACATTCTAACCTCCACTCAAAATCATTAATTACCATAACTACTAATATTTTTTACCTACTCCCTAAAATACATGTCTTTTTCAGTAATTTGACAATGAAATGCATTTTTTGTGAAACTTTTGCCAAATATAATAATCTTGATCAAGGCAATTATCAAATGATTTTAAGCACAAATCACTTCTCTCATAGTGCCTCTTGTAAAACTCCATTAAAAAAAAAGAAAAAAGAACATTGTTTCAAAAGTATAAGTCCACAGCAGTCCCAAATGGACTCTAATGAACAAAGTGAAGAAATGTGATTATCTAGTTCAAAAACAAAACCCCCGATGTGTTGAACTTGCAAGATTGTTTCCAATCTTCAAGACTTAGATTCTTCAATATAGTAGGACACTTTATGTGAACTCAGCATACCCCTGAATGTTCCAATCAAATTATTTATAGCCCATGATATACTTCTTCATATGATAACTTTGACTTATCAAAATCCTGCTAGCGCTGGATATTTTCTACTTATAATAGCTCCCACCAACTGAGTTCAATAAACTACCTGTTGAGGAAGAATTGTGCTGTTCGTCTAACAGCAGTCATATCTCCAGTTGGGACAAGAACACCCATTTGAATCATTGCTTGAAGGACCTAAATCAATGCAGAAGATTCATTTAGTAATATATACTAAGTCAAGAAAGGGATTCTACATTATCGTATTCACAGCATGATAGGACACCATTCAAAGAAAAACAATAACCTTATCTGGGCTTTTCTCATAAACTCCATAAAATACTTTAAGCAAACCTTCTCGGATGTTTGGACTAATACTGTAAGGTGACAAAATGTGAAAAAACAATCATCTACCAATTGTATTAATGGTACATTCATGTTCTAAATAGCCAGAGACTAATCATAAACCTTCCCATCATTCCAAAATCATAAAAGATCAATCTGCCACCATTGACATCATCAACTGCGATATTTCCAGGATGCTGCAAGAATGTAAGCAAATTTTAATTACAGGCAAGATAGGGCACCAAGTGTCAAACTTCCTGAATGATAGCCATGAAACATAAGAATTGAAGATTCACTATTCTAACAATATCAGGAGTAAATAAGACAAAGACAATATACCACCTGTAACTTATGAAAAATAGCTACTTATGTTGAAACAAATAGTATAAGAACATGAGCTTCTCATAGTGTGCAGGCTACACTAGAACCATGTTGCCTAACATTAACGTTAATGGCCAGCAGGGAAGTAGTTATAGACAATATCAGAAGGACATTCTTCGTTTCATAATTTTCAGGAGGAATAGGCCTCCAAAGCAGTGGCAGAGGTGTGAGAAGGTTTCCACATGCCCAAGCCAATGCAAAAGTTTGCCTAATGGTGAACATTTGAGGAGAAGAGGGGGCAAGGGGCATTTTAGCATATTAATGTTACTCTAAGGATAACAAGCTATCTGATTATGAATAGCTGCAAGTCTGACATCAACAAGACTTACAAAAGAATGATAATTTAAGAAACATAAGTAGCATGATGCTAGTACCTTGGGCAATAGAAGCTTGAATGTTGCAATATAAGAGCACATTCAAAGACAGTAAACTTCACATGTTGGTTCTACTACACAAATTTACCAGCTAGACAATTTAAAAAAATATATAAAGAAGACAAATATAAATTACTTATCAATTCCAAATTTTAAGCATCAAGAACTCACAGGGTCAGCATGGAAGAAACCGTGTGATAAAATCTGTTCCAAGTATGACTCAACAGCATATCGCCCTAACCTGTAAAAGATAAGAGCAATATTTTAATTGTTTTAAATTAGACATTTTTCTGAGCCTCGAAGTATACAAGTAAAACATAACATGTTACTCGGGATTTTCCAAGTGAAAACAAAGAGTTTCTGTCAACCTTTGACGGTCAACCCCAAGCTGGTCTAAAGCTTGTATCTTGTTTATTTTAATCCCTGGAACATACTCCATTGTCAGAACCTGCATTTGATATAAGTTAGACATGTATAGATAAGAATGATACTAGATCTAAAAGGAGAAAGATGCAGCTGACTATATCCATGGACAACAAAGGTTAAACCTGCGGTGTGGTGTAATCCCAGAAGATTGCAGGGACCTTAACATAATCCATGTTTTTAAAGTTACTAGCAAAGAGCTCTGCATTAGTAGCTTCCTTGGTGTAATCAATCTCCTGAAAGATGTTAACTCATATTACATTAATAGGAAAAGACAAAGTTAAGGATGTGTTGGAGCATATGAATTGCAAATGAATCATATGGAAACAGGAATAATATCCGTTAGTTAAACAGGAATTAAAACCTTAACGGGCATTCTTATGCATGATAAGTTCCTACAGTATGTATTATTTAAATGGTTTTCTTAAGAATGGTTTAGCACAGCTCTTTTAAACGATAAGTACACTTTAGCCTATTGTGGCAGTAGAAAATTTTATTCTTGCAGATGGGAATGCTGCAAACCCCCTCTTCTCTTTTTCAATAGTTTTCTATCTTTCCAATTCTTCGCATCACATGTTATATGGCCCCACTAATTATACGTTGGCTAGCCTTTAACATTCACAAAGCAATTCCACAGATCAGAAACAACTAGTTAAATATAGAACCTAGAATATGCAACAAATATGCCTCAATTTGAAGAATAACACTTTCTCGAGACAATTCAACAGCATTCTTAGCTATATTATATGTGTGTGAACAAAGGCTTTGTCCTTAAGGGATTATCATCACCTGCAGAAATCTTTATTAGTTTTTTATGCCATTAAGGGATTATCATCACCTGATATAAGACAGAGGCACACTCATCATAAATAGCAACCCAATCTCTCTTTGCCCCATCCGATTTTGGATCAATCTTTTGAAGATATTCAGCAATAACCTGGAGGAAAAACAGGCTTAAGTATCTGTGTTTGACACACTGGTGCAAAATCTTCACAGTAGAGGCATGTGAACCTTTCCTTGCAGACAACTAAGTAATAATACAGGCAATGAAAAGGGAAGCAATTTTCCACAGAGAGAGAGACAGAGATTCTGAACTATGGACAACATAATATATGATATCTCGAAGAAAAATTGACAATTTTGGCAGGCTAGTAATTATCACAAAGAAAGCTTGGTAGACTGAAAACACCACATATGCATGCCGCACCAGAAGAAAAGGCCATATGAAATGTTATGATAGACTGAAAACACTAACCCTCAGGTTTTTAAGATCAATATCAAAAAGACCCTTGAGACCAGGCCTTTGCACTTTAACAACAGCCTCCTGTCCCTTTATTCTGGCACGATGAACCTGACCTGTATCAGAAAAAGTAAAAGACATCATCATTCTTGCCTTCTCATGAAATAAGACACCAACAACTAATGTATACTTCTTGATTCCGGTACTAATTTCACATACGTACTACTACTAGAAATTACCAGAAAAGTAAAATTATGATTACCAAGACTTGCAGCAGCTATTGGTTCATAATCAAATTGATCAAAGATATCACCTACAGGAGCTCCAAGCTCTTCTTCAACAATAGCTAAAGCAGTCTCTGAGGGAAAAGGAGGAACTTGATCCTGGACCCAAAAATTAGGTAACTTAGGCCCCAAATAGATACAACCTTAACATAGTTTTCACTATTAGTTATAAACTGTTGTAACTACTATTTTTCTGTCATATATTTTGTCATCAGATTTCCCTTAGTGCACCAGTTATGCAGAAGTAGATGGACAAGTTGTACATCTAATAACTCAAAATCAATTAAGGTGACGATATATCACAAATAATAAAATATACAAAAAGTGATACAACAAAAACAAGCTCATCATATCTGAGAATTAATCCTATAAATGGTGTTCAAAGTAAAAAACCTGAAGTTCTGATAATTGGTCAACATATTCCTGTGGAAGAATGTCCACCCTTGTGGAGAATTGCTGGCCAATTTTGATAAACGTTGGACCTAATCTCAAAATGCTTTCCTTCAGCCACTTGGCAAGGGCCTTCCGCCTTAAGGTTTTCTTTTCCTCAGTCATTCCTCCTGCAAATAATGTCTTTCAATCAAATAAACTACAGCTAGTGGCCCCCTTGAATCATTGAAAAACACTTCATGAATTAGAAAGGTGTTAAAACATAAAGCATGCATAGATATAAATAAAATAAACATCGTAACTAGATCTTCCACCGAAATAATAATGTAAGTCCATGGCACCAGTGAGACTAACCGTTGAAGCGGAGTTAATTGTGTATCAAGAATCAACGCTGCCTAGCATAATTAACATACTATAACTTTTACGGTTACTTCCAGAATTCCAGAATTTTGGTTCACAGTGATCCATAGGGCTAAAAGAAAATGAATTAATTGGAGAGGTATATAATGCCACTCCCATGGTTACTAGAAATATAATGTACGGCTCCCGAACCTTTGTAAGAGAACTTCTGGTTGTTCCACCAAGCCTTAAAGATAAATGTTATAACAAATCCCCAAATTTCCAAGGTTCTCTGAATTGTTGAGTAGGTCTTGAATCTACTCCAACGACCTCCAGGTGCAACTGCAACCTGCATAATTCATATCTTCATACGACTTATGGAATCTCAGATAATGTGATGATAATCACATCCCAAAGCATCAATCAACACCGAAGACTCGTACCTCGACCTGGTCTTCCCCAGATTGTTTGAACCAGGCGTCTTCCTTGCCAATCTCCTCTACCCTTCTCTTCCTTCCATCCTCCTTCCGTTTGGAGGCTTCAACATCTTCCACAATTTCCGCCGCGGCACCATTTCCATTCACATACTTCACCAAGCTTCCGTTGCTGAACCCGTTCTCACTCTCTACCGCAACCGAGCTACCATTTACGTATCCCTTTAAGGATCCATTGCTACCATGATTGCTCCCGCTAGTACCAGCAGCTCCATTGCCACTCCATTCCATATCATTTACTCTTTCCACCAATTCCTTCTGTTTCTCTTCAATTAAAGCAGCTTCTTCATTGACGGCGCGGATTCGCGTACGAATAGCAACACTGTACCTAGTGTGCCCAGAGATAGACTTACACGAATAAAATCTAGAGAGAGCAAGACGACGTCTTGGAGTAATCAGAGGGGAAAGAAAATGAAGTTCTGGTAACGGTAGAGAAGACAAAGCCATAATCGATACTTATTGGAGAAATAAGAATCAAACTTTAACCCTAATTTTCATGGCGGTTGAGGTTCAGAGGAATGGATGGGAAGAGCCGAAGGGGAATCGAATGGGACAGGGGAAGAGTGTAAGTGAGCAGGACAGAGAGGCGAAAGCAGACGGTGAAAAAAAAGGAAAAGAAAATAAAACGGAAGGAGGGAAAGGGTGGAGATAAAGAGGACACGTGGCAAGCAGGAAGATGAGCCATGGAAGTTTAGGAGATTTTCATTGGTAATAAGGTTCGCGGTTTGTCCTGGGCTCAAATGAACCACACAATGACTCTGCAACCTCCTGGAGGCATTCGCTTGCGTGGAATTTGTTTGTACGCTTTAAGCTTACGTGTCCGGAAGCACGTTTGCGGTTTGCTTACGGGAAGGAAACGGATCAAATATATTCGGTTTACGTTGCACGGGTCGGGCTTGTTCTATGTTCCGTTCCGATTGGCTTGCAAAACATTAGGCTTGACAGTCCTACCCAGCTTCAGAGACCCAAGATTGACCCAAGCAGAAGTATTCTAAGCTGCCTCCAAGAAACGACATACCCAAATTCAAGCATCGATGTAGATATAAATAAAATTTTAAAAAAAATTATACTATTCTTTGTCATTGATACTAGCAAATATGACTTATTATGTAATGTATGAGAATTACTTCTGATTTCTCAAATCTTATGAGTAACTTCAACTAAAGGATTAGAGTTTAGAGCCTGATCAGATTTGGGGTCTTGAGAATTTTAAGGTTTAAGATTTTAGGATTGTTTTTTAAGTTCTGTCGCACCCGAAAAAATGCGACGGAAGGAAAAAAGAGAACAAATCGGACTTTCTGACGAAAGCCGTCTTATGAGGAGTTGCCACCAAAATTTTGAGGGAAAACCTTAGGAAACCAAATTAAAGAGGAAAGAATGGTCTGCGTTATTATAATTGGATTTGAGAGTCGATTATGTGTGGGAAAGGTGTTAGGCACCCCACAACACCCGTTCCTAGAAACGATTACCTTACGTTGATTGTGCAAATTAATATGACTTTTAAAAGTATTTTTATTTTCCTTTTATCATTCACGTGCGACAAAAAGGGTAGAGAAAAAGGAAATTAAGAAAATTTGAAAAACAAAATAAAGAAAATAAATTAAATTAAAATTAAGGATATTTAAGCAAAATAAGGAAAAGGAATTGAGAAAACAAATTGCCAAATATTTATTAAATTAAGGGAAAAAAACCAAATAAATTGTAAAATATTTATTTATTTACAAAGGCGGACTTGACCCAGGATCAGAGTCTGGGGTCTACGTACCCTGTGATGGGGATCAAAATCCACGTAGTTCAGAACTAAAATTGTGTGTCTATTGATGGGTATTTTTTATTATAGTTTTTGTAATAAGAGAAAGTTGGTTGAAAATAATTTACCTTTTTTGCGAACAAAACTATTTCTGAGATTGAGCTGGTATGTTTTAATTTATAAAAGATAATTTAATTCCGTTTACTTACTCTTATTCCATTTTTTGTTTTGAAAATATTTCCTTTATTTTACAAAATTCTTTTATTTGATTTTTGACTTTTGAAATAATATATTTTTGTACTTTTGAGAATTTTTCTTTTAATAGAAAATGAAAACCGATATACCTGTTGCAAACTCGCAGTCGTGCCCAATAGATCGATCCCTTAATTACCTACAGAAGTTCTAAACCTCGTGGCATAAAGACTTTATTATAATTTTAAGGTGATAATTTTAAAAAATACTATTATGGTTTATAATAAAACTTGAGAACTTGTTATATTATTATTGTTATTCATCCTTTATAAAATAAGATTATTTTCTTAAAAGAAAGTTCAACTGGTACGTCTGTGTAGATTTGCAATTTTACGTGACAACACAGTTAACCATAATACCTGCGTGGATTTTGAGAACCTCATATGGTGTGGTTACTGAGATCAGTCATTTTTATTATTCATTTTATTATTATTTTTATTTTTTAAAAAATCACTAAATATTATTATCTATTTAAAACGTTTCAAAATATATTTTGTTAAAAAAATATATGACTAAAAGTTATTTACAACTCACTCGTCTAGATCATATGCCTGTGTGGATTCGCAAACTCACGCGGCAACATGAGTAAATAATATGTCTGCGTGGATTCAAAAACCTCACGTGGCGTGATCACTAATCCAACAATTTATTTATTTATTTATGAATGTTTTTTTTATGATGTTATAGGAAAATAAATTTCAATAAAAGGAAAAGCCATTGAGGCTTACCATATGCATGCACTTATAATGTACTCATGCACCCATGTAGGCTCACAATGTCAGGCCCATACAAAAAGCTCATCAAAATAACTCATATTCTCAACGTCCGGCCCACAAGAAAAACAATCAAAATATTCATAACAAGGTTCCTGAGGCCCAACCCATAAGAATAATTGATCCACAAATATATTCATCAGAAAATTTCCCCACATCAGGCCCAGAACAAGTCAAAAGCTCACAATCTAAAAGGTTAGGAGTCCTTCGAAGCTTAATCGTCACACCAGAATCTACTTCCTATGTCCTGCGTACTGTACTCAAAAGGAATACACTCTGAAATTTGGGGCTTCCCCAGCTTCATGTTAAAATCATTATATGAAATCCAGTTTTCTATCATATATCACCACTATCATAACACTCTCTGTTCCAGACTCGTTTTTTCATGCCTAGTAACAATTTTCAGTAGACTTTATCATTAATCAAGCCAAACAACAGCCTAGTGTCCCCATTATGAACTACCACTCGAAGCAGGACAACTCAAACAACAACACATCTAGGCAAGAGTTCACGGCAGAAACGTTAACTACCCTCACAAAATTCCTCAAAGACAGAGTACCGATCATTGATAATTTGGGCAAAATTTAAACAACACATTAGAACTCCAGATGAAATTATGTTCCAACAAGCAGTTAACGCATTAACTCAAACATGGATTCAACACAAAAAACCCCATCCCACGGGTTCACAAGCCCCCCTTCATGAAAACAAGTCTAGAAAATCAAACCCAAGCCCAAAGAAAAAAAAAAACTGACCCCAGTGTCGCCGGCGTAGGAAAAATCGTGCCCGTTGTTCCTCACTGCCTTCCTTTTCTCACGACTCTCCGAAAATTCCCTATGCTTTCTCAATTGCTCACCTCGGTTTTTTCTCCACTTCCTCGCGGTATCCAGCTCCCTAACATTTTTTCAGCCCTGTGTCCTTCTCCTTCCCCGTAGAGAATCCGCCCCTTTTCTCGGTCTCCTTCGGGTCCTTTATAAGGTTCTCGAGTGCGTGGTCCTCCTGCCATCGCCTCCCTTTCCTTTTCTCTTTTGTGTATGCCTTCCTCAGTTCCCTTCTGTTCTCTTCAGTCTCGTCTTTTCTTTCAGTCCGCGGCTATCCTAGTTTCTCGCAGCTTACTCTCCATCTCTGCTTTTTCTTTTCTTTCGGTCTCCTCCTGCTTTCTTTTGCGGCCGCTCGGTTCTGTTTCTTTTCAGTCTCAGCTTTTCTTTCAGTCTGTGGCTCTCTCTACCCTCACGCGTCCTCTAGCCTTGCGTGTTTCTTTCCTTTGGTCTCTCTCTTCTTTCTTTCCCGCGGCTGCTTCCCTTTCTTCTCTGCTTCCTCAGTCCTTTTCTTTTCCTGTCACACTGCTTCTCTGTCCCTTCCTTTCTGGCACCTGACTCCTTCAGCTTCTTTTCTTTTGGTGTCTACTGCCCTAATTGTTTAGGGCAGCCCTTTGGTCCAAGCCCACAGCCCTCAATTGGGCTCATGATATCTTGAGCCCAAAATAAGGTTTTTTTTTTGTTTTTTCATTTTTTTTAGTTTTTTTTTTATTTTTTGTTTTATTATTTTTGCTCTCTTCTTTTTATTTTTATTTTCTTTTATTTCCTTTCTTCCTTTTTTTCATATCATTATTATTATTTATTATTTGTTTTGTTTTATTTTATTTTATTATATTTTTTTGTTATTTTTTGTAAAATACCAGGATAAAATAGAGTGTTCACAAGTTCAATGATTGCTATGACTCAAATGTTTACTATCGAGCTATTTCATAAAAATATAATACGAATTTTTATATTGTATTATTCTATAATTGCATCATTTAAGAAAATATACTCAACGGATGCCAACAAGAAAAAAGCTCAACAACTTTATCTAAGTCTTGTTTCTTAATTATATATATATATATATATTCATAAAGGAATCAATCTTGATAATCGTCACGAACTTCAATTATTTTTCATTTCAACTCTGCTAAGAATGGTACTATATTTTTAGGTAACTCACCCATGTCTAGAGTAATCCTTGTCCGAAAGAAAATGAATATATATATATATATATATGTATATGAGAAACTTTTCCAACAAACGTGAGTGAGGAATTGCGAGCATATATAGATATATGATGTTAAATTCTTAGCACTACCTATAACCTAGAAGCAAAAACAACTTGAGAGACTACTACTACTTGTGCAATAGAAAAATGAATAAAGTAACAAATAAAGTGGTGTATATTGTGTAGATGATAATGTGAACAGAATATTGGGACTATATGTATTTTTAAATAAGGCCTGCATGCATGAGGTATATAATTGGGAGAGCACCATCGCCTTCAATCTTTTCTTCCCGGGCCATGCAATGATTGCGATGTGGTCTGACTTTCTTACGATCCGTGTAAAAGCCGGCAATTGTTACACTAATCACATTTGCAAATGGTTGTGAATTAATTAAATTAAATTAAACTAAACTATACATACATACATACATACATATATATATATATATAATTAAGACGGACAACGTAGTTTCAACTTCTGCAAATTGTTCGATGCCCTTGTCAATAATCCTGGAGCTCCCAACATAAGCACAAGCGCATATACTATTTCTAATCCAACCATCATTTTTATCTCACTTCGCATTCACGTACAGATTTTAGCTGTCACCAAACCCAATCATATTCATCCAGCCTTACGTAGACACCAAGTAATAGTAATTCTCAACTTTCATTATCCTATAACTAGTTTAATTTGACCTGACCCCGACCAAAATATTTGTTTTTGGACAGGAATATCATAAACAATTGAACCTTGCATCTCTAAGTGGGCAACGATTTTGGATTTACCAAAACTCACCCATATATACATCCCTATACATATATGCAAGTTACCCGCCTAGCTGTATATATAGCTGGATATATAATTACAACTCTTATATATAGATATTTGCATGTTGGCTTAGCTAATCGCACTGACGGAAAGTATATATATATATATAAAGTATAAGCGGAAGCCAAAATTGGGTTCGGAAGCCACACATTGTATAATTAGGTGATTTAATGGCAGAGTGTAGGTTTTCTTCTCATATCTTGTTAAATGTGTTTGGTGCATGACGTTTCACTTTAAAGAACATTATACCGGATTTATTCTTAATCATAAATAATTATAGTTTTGACTCAGAACTTCTCCACTTTGTCAAACCAGAAAAATAGACAAGTTAAAAAAATAGACAAATATTATGAATTCTCATGAAGTGTACTTTATTTATTTAAATTTCGACTGTAGATATTAATTAATTATAATTATTGTTCAGTATGAAGAGCAGAGAGAACCCGCGTAAGAGCCGGTTCAGTGTATTATAATTTTAAATTTTAAATAAATGCATGCTAGTGATGAAGCTTCTCAAGGTTCCACGTGTCAGAAGCCTGTTCGATAGCTTTTTGTGCTCAATGTTTTGATATTTTCTGCTAGTGAGACTTGACAACATATTCCAAGGGAACTAAAGTGTCATGTTTTTGTGTCGTTTTTTTCCTTCACTGATCCTGATTTAGCTGAACATTAGCTTCTTATAGTTGCTTCGAGTCTAGTAGAAAAGTAGAAAATTGTGGACTGAGGGTGGAGATGCCTTGAGATGATACTGATATGATGTGATCAAAGAATCTCACAGAGACAAAGCAATAGAAAAAAGTAGAGAGCACAAATGCTAGTGCCTCCTATCTTTTTGAATTCTTTTTCAAGCCGTGCAATTATATACTGGTACGAAGAATTCACGTTATAGGTTCTGGTTCTAGAGCTCTAAACCAACCTTAATTATCAAAAGCACGTTGTCTTGTAGCGAGCCATTTCCCATAATCATTCTCTCTTCATCTTGCTTGTAACTTTCAACAATCAACGTTTTGACACCTAGTTTTTACTAGTCTCTCTGAAAGCATTTCTCTTTCTCTATAGTAGCTGCTAAAGATGGTCCCAAGATCGAGACATACACACGCTGAATTGATTTGATCCAGCAAATTCAAGCATCATTATTAAGTTCCAAATTACATCATTGAATTGAAAGGAAATTAATATATTCTTTTTAGTAAAGGGTCATATTAAACTAATAATCTCTGGCCCAAATATTTGCTTTAAGCGATATTAATCTCTCGCATGTCTACAAGTTTTTAGAATTGATGATAATTATTTGAAGGACATTGCCGCCATTGACCTTTTCTAGTTTAATAGAGGTGGCAGAATATCAAATTACATAAACTAATAGTTCTTACAACATTTATCTTCCTTGCTTTCTCACTCTATACATGATCTCCATATTGACCCAAGAAAAAAGAAATCTCAAAATTGAGTATTAATTAGTCTATTTAATTGTGTTGAGGCCTGAGAATTGCACCATATAAAGGGGCCATCCTTTGAGAAAACCTTCATCACATTTTGCTTTGCTTTCTTCCCATATATTCTGACATTAACATCCAATCGCCTCTTTCCACTTTTCCTTTTGATACAGATCTCTCCCCACTTCTTCTAGCCATAGCTTATTCAGAGCCTCATCACCCACTCAGACACAACAGACCCATCTTTAGCTTCAGGTTTCTCTGTTCCTTCTTCTTTCAAACATGACAGGGAAGAGAAATAAGCAAACCAGTCCTGTGGGAAGCCCAACGTCTGGGAACATCTCAGACAGCTCTTCCAAAGAACAAGACAGGTTCCTCCCAATTGCCAACGTTAGCCGTATCATGAAAAAGGCACTTCCAGCCAATGCCAAAATCTCCAAGGAAGCAAAAGAGACTGTTCAAGAATGTGTGTCTGAGTTCATAAGCTTCATCACTGGCGAGGCGTCCGACAAGTGCCAGAGAGAGAAGAGGAAGACAATCAACGGTGATGACCTTCTGTGGGCCATGACAACGTTGGGGTTCGAGAACTACGTAGGACCCTTGAAACTGTACCTTAACAACTACAGGGAAACAGAGGGAGAGAAGAGTTGTGTTGGTGCTAAACCAGAAGATCAGTCTCAGACAGAAACAAATGATGGGGTCGCCGAAATCAACAAGTTGGCTAATTCTGCGTCAGCTAAAGCAGATTTTGCCAGTTTCAATGGTGGGTTTTACTCTGTTATGTCTCAGGTTACTCCAAAGAGCTTCACAGAGATGGGAGGGCTCACTGGATTCAGAGAGAACCCCACGAACGTGGCTATGGCCCAGAATGCAGTTCATAGTGATGCAGATGGAAACCTGCGTTACAGGGTTGAATGGTAGAGATGTGATGAGAAAAACTAAGAATTTATGTTATAATTTCCGTTGCTGATTCAGCAGAGAGGGCAACGAATTGCGTATATTTGCTTGAAAACATCTATCTTAATGTATCCTTTTGAAAGATAAATTAACTAGTCATCACTGAAATAATGTATCTCAGGTTGGCGCTCTAATTCTATTTATGTTGTGGAGTAAATAATTTTATTTTTTTCCCACGATCATCGAACGGATAATTCAAAAATCTGTACAACTAGGAAGAAAAAAGACAAGAACTTGGCATGCTAAACTGCTTCATTATTTTATGAGGAAATTAATTCTTATCGTTTAATTAAATTACACTTGTACTCTCTTTGTTTTATACTATAAAGTTAGATAATTTTCTTTTAAATAACATGTATAATTTAGTCAATATATATATATATAAAGGGTTCCTATACACTTGTTTATTTTCTTAGAACACGCGACTCTACGTTTAACTTTTAGCATTTGCTGATGTACCACTTTTTTTAACGGTGATGGATTTTTTTGTTATCTGATAAAAAGGTTTATGATATCATATCGATTGTAATTTTTTTTTTTTAAAAAAACTGATTATTCAAAACAAACATGGTGGTGATACAGCCACTTAAGCTGATGGAGTCATTCCAAACATTTTTGCAAATTAGGTCATTGGAAGTATGTATTTTATTTTTTAAGATTAGGCTAAATCATGGAGTTACTATGAACAAATGCTAATATCCGACAATGATGTTAAGTTGTCAACCAAAATAACTGGTCATCATGAGTCCATGACAATCAACTTTCACGATATAATTGCTTCAACTTATCTTAAAATGAAGCAAGTTTAAGGTACAATTGAGTTGCTTTAAGATAAAACTACATTATTCCAGGATTGGATGCTTTAAGATCACATATGAGTTTCTTTTTTTTTAAATAATATACAAACTACTAGCTGTTTCCATGGCATGAGATTCTCTTCAATTGTGTTGGTGGTGGCTTGTCTAGGTGCCCGCAAAGTTTTTTCCTGAAAGGGGAGAGGCGAAATTTTATACTTTATTTATATATTTAATATTGAATAAATATTGGTTTTAATTAATGTTATCTCTGCACATAATTATCAAAGACTCGAATATTTCCATTATGATTTTTTAATAAAATATATTATAATTTTAAAACAGATTTAATTAGCTATACAGAATATAAATTCATTTAAAAATTTATATACTGATTAGTGATTACTGAGATTGTGTCTCCGCGGTGGTTGGGTTTTTTTTTTTTTTTTTTACCAAACGTGGTGCCCTACTTCCTCCCCAATAGTTCCTAATGAAACATCGTACGTATTGACTCTGGAGCCCCGACCAAGCAATCGGATAAGGATCCTCGCCGGAAGTACAAGAGGTGACGACGAACAATGTTCAGCTTTTGAAATTTGAATTACTGGTCTCTGAAGTTTCATGGATGCTCTTTCCCCTTCCTCCGTCCTCTGCAGCGAAAGCAAGGAGGATAAGGGCACCATCGTCTTTAATTCTGAGAACAATTGCTCTCATCCCAAGGTCGACAACCTTCCCCTATGTTGTGAGGTAAAACCCCTAAGAAGATGCAAGAAGAAAACTTTAACGAAGAAGAAGGTCGCTTTGGATGTTTCCGAATCGCCATCTTCTGCATCGTCTTCTCCTTTTGCAATGGGCATAAGTGTAGCCCATAAATGACGAAATCCTAGACTCCTGGTTCGCCGCACTGGCTGTGATATATCCGCGATTGGGCATCCTCTTGGAATGTCTTTCGCGGCTGTTATGGCTCAGGTGAATTCTTTCTTCTTTTTTTCTGTTTTGTACAGTGGAATTTATTATTCTCTCATTTCTTGAATCTTGAATCTTGACTCTAACAAGATTCAAAATTTTTGCTTAAGAGTCCCTTCTCTTCCCTTGCACCATTTAGGCATTTGCCTTCTGATTCCCGCGAGACAGTTCATGTACTAAATTACAAACTATTGTGATGTACCTTCTTTACTGAGAGTTAATGATTAATGCAATCATTCAGTTCTGGATTTCTGATAGTGTTAGCTGATAAGTATCTGTACAACTATTTGTTGATACAATGCATTGGGTCTTTATCATTATAGGTTTTGTACAGAAGAGATGCAGCAGTTGAAAGGATGTCTCCTGATCATCTCTTGCTGGTACTTTTCTCGTCCATTTCTTACACTAATTTCAATAAAAAGTTTTACTCCGACTTCTGGGGTCTATGCACCCATTGACCATACTATGTCCATTCATAAAGATTGTGATAATTGGTATAATGTTACAAAAAAAATATAATCTCTCATTGAAATCATTTGGCTGATAACAGGTGAGAATTGCCCTTTTTTTTGCTGTGGATGGATTAGTTAATTAGTACAATGAGAGGCAAATGCCATAAACCTTTATATGTGCCTTGACATATGCCAGTTTTTTTTATTTGCTTTTGATTCAAACCTCCAATGATTTTGTAACTTGCAGATGAGCACGTCAGCTGTCAGAGAATCACTAGCCAAAGTAAGTTGGATCTTGCCAATTCACCCTTGCGCTACATTTCTCTAGCAGTTCATGTCAACAGTACTCAAGTGCTTTTTGCTGAAGTGTCTATATGCCACTTGTTTTGACAACCTATATGGCCACAGGTTTATGGAGACAAGCTGGATGGTTTAACAAGGAACTTTGAACAATCTTTTGGTAGCACTTTGAGTACTCTTAGACTAATTTATGATTCATCTGCAAGCAACAAAGGTAATAACTTTAATACGAGGTTGCAAGTTCCAACTTCTGAACTTCCTCTTGACAAAAGATATCACTCGAGAGATGTTGTTGTGGAGGATGTTCATTCAGAGACAGTATTGCATGCTGAAATCCAAGATCAATCAAGTCATGATGAAGAGGTCAAGGATAACTTTCCTATTGACTCAGTCTGTAGAGATCTTACTCTGCATGACCTGTCTGACCAAGTAGTTCGTTTTTCGCCAACCCCTTCTGTATCTGTAACTAATGACTCCTTGATTAGCACTTTTGAGAAATCTGTTACAGCACAAAGTCGATCTAATGACCTCAAGGCATTAGAACTTGGTCTTGCGATGAAAAAGTTGAAATTGAAGGAAACACAGCTGGCTCTCAACTATGATCTAAATCATTTGGAGAGATCAAAGTTGGCTATGGGAATGTCAAAGGCCTCTTTTAAAGCTGAAAAGTTCAAGAATCAGTTAGAAGATTTGAGACATGGTGAATTGAACAAGAAATGCATAGACTGTCTTATTGCTGGCCTGCTTGTGATGTCATCCTCACTTTTCTATGGTGCTTATATTTATTCCTATCAACGGATTGTTGAAGCTACTGCATCATGTACACCTTTAACTAAGGCAAGTTTCATTTTTGTCTAAGTCATTTTGGTTCTCTGCATGTTGAGATCTTATCTAAATTTTGATATCCATGGTGATTTGGTTTGACATTTATAGGAAGAGTTGGTTAAGTTTTTGAAGCATGAGTTCGATCTGTAACTCACCATCAGTTTGACTGAGGTCTCTAATCATTTTACAGGCAGCCTTTTTCATGACTGCTCAGTGCTCAATGAGGAAACTTTTATATGAGATATGAACCCGTTTGTAATGGTTACCTTCAATAATTTTGGGTACAATTTGCTTTAATTGGCATTATTAAGTAAATAACAGGAAGTTAATCATTGAGCTATGTTTCTTGGACACTCTTATGTTTAATGTATAATATGATGTGAATAAGACAGTATACCTTTGCTTAATTTAACTAATACTGACGATTTTTTTTTCCATTTTAGGAATATAACTCTTGGTGGACTCCCAAGGCAGTGTCCTCCATCAATTCAAGGTTGAATGTTTTGTGGTGTTATGTTCAGGTTATGAGCCGAATGGCATTTGGCGTCTTAATGATATTGGCAATAGCATATCTGCTCATCCAACGTTCATCCTCTTCAACCCAGACAATGCCTGTTACCTTCATCCTTTTGTTGTTAGGGGTTGCTTGTGGCTATTGCGGGAAGCTGTGCGTAGATACATTGGGAGGGGATGGTCATGTTTGGCTTTTATATTGGGAGATTCTTTGCTTCCTCCATTTCCTAACACTTGCCTGTACACCCACCTTTTTCCGAACACTCTATGGACCTCTCGGTGCGCCACGAACAACCAAAAGGAATAAAATTTTCCCTTACTGGATTCGCCGATCTTTATTCTATGCTACTTTGCTCGTGTTCCTACCCTTGTTTTGTGGTCTCGCGCCATTTGCTAGCCTTGCTCAATGGAAAGATCATTTTTTGGAGAAGGCGTCAGAATATTTTATAGATTCTGGTCTCGTGTCTTGAAGCCCCTGTTTGGTAACGTTTTATACGTGAATTTTGAGTTGTTGTATAATCTGCCCAGGGATTATTTATATTGAGTTTGACTCAGGCAGAACTGAGTAGGATGATAAGTGCTTATCTATAATATTATGAGGATAAGTAGTTATATTAAAAGTGATTTATATTTAGATGTTTTTATCTTATAAATAATTTTGAAAAAAAAAGTGTTTAGATTTCAAGAGTTTAAGTAATTATTTGATGAATAATAAGAAGAAAAAGTAAAATAAGTGATTACGAAAGAATAAGTAATTATTATAAGCAGATAAAAATAGTTTATGGAAATAATTGCTTAAATAGTCATAAATGATTATTGATCATAAATAATTATTTTGATTTACATTGTATTTTGAAACTGGTAGCATAATTAAATTTTTTTCTTAATAAATGCTTAAATAATCAATCAAAAGATGCACCAACTTGGTGCATGTATTATTGAGTTTCCATTGGAGCATCTATATGGATACAAAGAAATCCACTAAGCTGCAGGCGCTGTGAGAAATTGTACAGAGAATTACCTCATGCCTCTACATTCACTATGATCCCATGTAAAGGTATGACTTGTGATTCGTGCCAGAAAATGCGTTTTTTTTTTGTATTAAAAAAAATCTTCGTTAGTGGGAGATTAAGTGGTTTAATATATGTATCCAATTATTCATCCTTTTTAAGTACAGTATATATATTGATAAAGGGTCGAAATGTATATATATTTTAAATGCAAGATACAATATATCTATATATTTTCTTCAATACAATATATATATATATATAATGTTTTCATCACACTATAGCAACAATCTTTTTTTCCCTCTTTAAATCGTTTTGTTTTCACCTACCTAGAGCTATGGACCGCCTATATTTTATAGTTGAATCATTGGTTTTTAAAAATAAATTCGACTAATCTCTTAATTATGAGTAATGAGGGCCACGTCAATCTAGATGAATAGTTGGTTATGCTCTTTCTTATATATTTAATGTAAGATAATGATGATTTTTTTTGGCTTAACATAAGATAATGATGATTATATGAATGGTAAACATATTTTGTAAGTCCACGTGCATAATTTCAAAATGCCCATATTTGCAAAGAGGCCCAAAAGAGGTGAAATTTCCAGAATTTTTGCAAAAAAATCTGTGGTTAGTGGCCATATTGGAGGTACAGAAGGTAGAATTTGAAAATAAAAGCTAACGCTTCTTATATGAGCTTTGTCAGTCGTCACACCATCCTTAATTTCCACTCGCTTTTTAATTCATACACTCTTAATCTAATCACAAATTAAACGCAACCTCTTCTCATAAGAAGCGATTATGAAATGTGTCTGCGTTATGGGCTACTTCATTCTTGCCCCTTATATATCATCCGGTTCCGGTAGCTGCAACCTCTTGTGATAGCTTCTGTCCCCGAACTCGATCGCCTTTCAAATAAGTCAAACAAAGACCAAAAGAAGTAGATAACAACACTTTAAAGTTTGAGACACCGCTGGTAATAGATAACACGAGTCTGTAAATCAAATCCACGTCAAGTATTTGAACCCATACCTCCGCTTTATTCACCACAGTCTCTTCCACTCAGCAATCAAATTCATGTCTGTGTTCCATTTGGATATTCGCGCTTTGATTTTTCTCTTTAGTCTCAACAGTTCCCTTTGTTCTTCCTCTCTACTTCTTCTCGCGCGTTCTTGTTCTCTTCAAGAAATCCATGTCAGCCCACACCATTCTTCTCTTCTTTTACGGCTGCCGCCTCCCGTTGCACTTCCTTGTAATTTCCCGTGAAAAATACGGGCGCTTTTATGGAGTCTGAACAGGAACTTATTTGCTCTGTCTCATTGTATGCTGTAACCATTGTTTTTCTGCTCACAGTTTTGTGCACTGTATACTTTTTGTCATTTCTCTCCCGGATGATTTCGTACTATGGTGCTGTATTTATATAATTATTTATAACATCATGAGTTGTTTGTTACTGTAGAGAGAGGAAGGGGGTTGAAGTGCCTCTTGGAAGAATGAACTAAACTCAGTTTGGCTCAATTACTGGATAGATTAGTTAATATAATAAAAATGATGTGAAAGGATGTAATGAGAAGATGAGTACATGTGTTTGTTTGGTAGCATATTGAGGAGGTAGGAAATAAACTTATTTTTATATTTAATTAAATATCACATACATGTAAAAAGACTAAAATATCCCTACATTAAAAAAAAAACTTCTTCCTTCTTTCTTTATTTCCTCCTCAGTGGCAACCACTGTGATCTCAGACTTGCCAGCCACCACCTTGTTCCACTCGAAGTAGACAAGCTAGTAAGTAAATGAGTTCGAAGATCATACCAACTTGAGAGCAAAGATGGTCGAATGACCAACAAACAATGAAAATCGAGATAGGAAGTTATTTGCATATGGCGAGCATTCGAAGATCCATGGTGCTTACTTCAATGAACAGCGAATGGTAGAGATTGAGGCTAAAGAACTACGGTGTTGTAGATCTAAGAGTCCCTTCAATGAAGAACCTAGACTGACATTAGAGAAGTAGATCTAGATCTAGGGACATCAATGTCAAAGAAGTCAATTTGAGAGAGGAAGAATTGAAGCAATTCGCCTAAAATGATCACTGTTGAAGGCAGTGGAGGAGACAATGGTGACAATGGTACTACTAACAGCAATGGAGGAGACAATGGCGATGGGGGCATTGCTGACAGTGGACAAGTCGAAGGAAGAGGGAGGAATGGTCAAAGGTTGAAGGTCTCATAGAAAGGAACATGTAATTTTTATTTTCTTGAAAGGTGTTAGAATCATTTGGCACCCATAACAGCAATGTAATCTCATTCACATAGCAGAATGAATGTAATCAACTTCACATTAATTCAGGTGATCTGCATTATATTATATGATTCCCTTCACTTGTATTTTGCGCAACCAAACATAACATTTAAGGTGATTTGAAGATTATCACTTCACATGCCACCTCATGTGAGCGAACCAAATGGAGTATAAGGGTTTGATAATCTATTCCTTTCTAAATTGCTTTCTTTTTTTGCCAATGTAAAAATTGCTCTCTTTGAGCCTTACTTATTCATGGATAGATCTTGCAAAATTTGTTAGAGGGGGCAAAATTGTACTAAATATAAATATTAATATTTATTAAAAAATGTAATATCAAATATTTATCTAATAGATATCATAAAAATATGAAAACTGATAATAAAATTGTTATAAAAAATTAGAGAAGCATCATAGCATCAAAAGAAATTTAATTATCTTAATGCGAATGAAATATGAATGGCAAAGTGATTCGTTAATGTGTTATCTATTAATTAGATGAATCATATTCTTTTATTCGTTGTTGAATAACATTTATTTATCGGTGTACCGTACTTAAATTTTTTGCAATATCTTTTTTAATATAAACAATCAGATTATTTACAAGAATGTTATCTTTTTTGTTTTCTTATAAAGTTTTGTTTTTGTAATGAATTGAGAATATGACGGATGAAACTTAGATATTTGATCATATTTGATTACAAAAATTATTTTTATAATCAATACTTGAGAAAATTGAAGATTGACCTTAAAAATAAGTTATTATGATATTTAAAAATTCATAAGGTAAAAGAACTTTTTATGTTTTTTCTTAAAAAAATAATATTTTATATACACATAACATTAATATTTCATGTTAGTGGTGCAACTGCGCCCCACATTATAACATCTTGCTGTAGTCATTCCAACCTTTTTTTCATATATTGTATGACGTTATTATTAAAAGGTATTTGAGGATGTTAAACACGTGAGGCAGGGAAGCTAATAATTACTATTCATTTAATGTTCGAAACTTCGTTAATACTATTATAGCTAACATCAAGTTTTTATCAAGTGCCTCGATGGTTCAAGTATATTACCTTATTGCCATTAAATCTTTTTTTCCTCCCTTTATGTTGTCTCTTCCCTATAGGGCTAACAACTTATTTCTTCATATATGTAAAAAAAAAAAATTGCATCCTTTTTGTTTCGTCTTTTATTCCCATTCCCCAATTTTGTGAGTTGTTTTCTTTTGTCATTAGCTTATTTCTTTCTTAACTTTAAAATTTAAAAATTGATGAATTGGATGCAAAATTATATGGAAAATGAATAATTGAAAAAGCTTTTTCTGCTATAAATACCATCAATATTATCAAGAATTAAATGTGAAATTATATGGGAAATGAATGGTTGAATGATTGTTTGGTTACTTATATAAAAATAAATTTTTATAGTGATGAAAATGAAAAATTCATTCAATATTTCCTCAACATAAAAAGTTGTAGAGAATAATTATAATATATTTATGCATATTCACAATTTTTTTCATGTATATTTATAATTTTTTTATATGCATATTCACATTTTTAATAGTCGTTTGTTATATTTTTAATGATGCATATTTAGTTATTTATATATTGCCCCCCATAGTAAAAAAATTTTCTGGTTCCGCCACTGTTTACGACGTACCAATTGAAAAACCATTATTTATCCATTAGAAGTGATTATGAAAAAGATGTTACAGCCTTGTTATGTGTTGTTCTTTTATATGTCATGTGATAAAATTGAGATATTTCCTTTTCTTTTCTGTTTTGTCAATCTTAACAGGGATGAATTACTAACGTTGCCGGTAAGGATTCCCTTTATATTGTTAAGATGAGTTTTTTTTTTTTTTGGGTTAACTGTTAAGATGAGTTTTCTTATGAACTAACTTGCCTTCTTCCTTACAGGGTATTAATCGCGTGATTGTAGGCTATATAATTCAATGTCGTCCATTCGAAAACGCAAGTCTCTAAAATTAGTTAATTTACTGATTTTCCATTAGCAATAATTTATTGATGGTGAAATTTGATTATAGGTAACATAATTTCGAGATTGTAAGCCAATTTTTTTTAACAGATTGATGATTTGGGAAGCATTGGACTGTCACAGCTACAGGTGTCTTTCTTGTCTAATTTTTCCATATTAATATTTTATGAATAAGAAAAAGAAAAATCCAAATGACAGTTGATATTGATACTATGGTAGGGGGCGGGAGCTAGGGAATGAGGAGCACTAATTTGAATTGATGTACGTGTCCTCATCCTAACAAATTGTGTAATTCGGATCTTGATTTTTAGTTGGGGGTTCCCTTTTGTTTGTTTGAAAATCTTGTTTATAATCTCAGTTATTTTGCTGGTGTAAAACATTAACATGAAGTCTTTCCTTTATGTATAGTATGGAAATTATTGGATGGGTCACATTCACTGCTTGATTGATACATTAGATTTTCTCTTTGAATTGTTCATGTTTTCATAGTGTGGGCATGTTGATCAATTTATATATGTAGGCAATGTCTTGGAATCTAGAGATGAATTAACCTGAGGTACGTACTAGTATAGAGCTCTGTCCATCAAAGATTTAGTTGAAAAGTAAGGCTCTGCATTCCACAAAATGCATGTCTCACTCAAATTAAATTAGCAGACATAACTATAAAACGCATTTGCACGTAGAACAATGAATTAGAAACTAGTAATATATATATATATATATATGTTCATCAATCGTCAGAGCATATATGCAGCAGAGGCCTAATTAATCTCATGTAATAACTGAGAAGAGTCATGCGATGCGTTAACGAACAATTATATGAAGGCTGGAACGAGTAATATCTTTAATTTCCCGCAGGACAAAGGGCTTATTTTTGTAGAAAATATAAGCTTGTGCTATTTTAAGCATGTCCATGTATAAACATTGATGAATCCAAGTGTGCTAATATAAGGCAAAGAAACAAGATCATGAACAATTTAAGGTTCCGAAGAACTATCCTAAGCCGCAAACCCTTGCCACACACTCTAATGTCCAAAGCTCCAAATCTCTCCCTCTCATGCCACTGATTCCCTCCTCCTCCAGGTTCATCCACCACCCATGCGAGAAATCAGATGTCCCTCCCTCTCTCTCCATTCAGAATCTTCTTGGTCTACCTCTTCGGACACCAATACCCCAACCTCCTCTTCCTCCACCCCACCGGCACCCCCACCGCCACCTTCCCGTGCCCATACCCTCCACCAATCAGCCCACAAAAAGAGACACAAAACCAAAGTCTTTCGAGCCTTCCGTTCCGTTTTCCGCTTCTTCCCCGTTATAAGCCCCTCCTGTAAATTCCCCTCTCTCCACAATGGGCACCTCGACGTCCATCTCCACCGCAATTCCCGCCCCACCAAGCTCACCGGCACTTTATTCGGTTACCGTAAGGGACGCATAAGCCTCGCCCTGCAAGAAACCTCTAGATGTTTCCCTTCATTGGTGATAGAACTCGCCATCCAAACGAATGCGTTACAGAAAGAGATGAACGAGGGAGTGGTTAGGATTGCCTTGGAATGCGAGAAGCGGCAGGAGAGAAACAAGACAAAGTTAATAGACGAGCCTCTCTGGACCATGTTCTGTAACGGCAAGAAAACCGGGTATGGAGTGAAGAGGGAACCAACGGAGGAAGACCGTAGCGTCATGGAGCTTCTCAGGGCAGTGTCCATGGGCGCTGGTGTGCTTCCCGGTAATTCCGACGTGGACGGAGCAGATGCTGAGGTGGCATACTTTCGGGCCCAGTTTGAACACGTCGTGGGCTCAAAGGATTCCGAAACTTTATATTTGTTGAGCCCAGAAGGGAATTCTGCGCCTGATCTAACTATATTTTTTGTCAGGCTGTAACTGTGTCGTTTAGCGTAGAAATATGGTGTCTGGTTACCAATCCTTTGTATTATTTAGAGTACTATTTCAATAAATAAAATGAACTCTGCAACTCTGTGGAGGTTTAAGGGAAAATATTGCAATTCTGGAATTTGAAAATTTCATTGTATCATTCAGATCTGTAATTTCATTTTTTTTAAATTAAAAAAAGCGAAAGAAAATGTTCTTCGTTTTGTGGGTTTTATTTATTTATTTATTTTTCTTTTTTTCTGATACTCTGAAGAGCTACGTATTCTACTTGTCAGGCTCCCTCCCTGTGGTCCATCGCTCATGCATGCACCCATATAATATTTAATGATGCATTAAAACGACTACACGATGACCACATGAACCTTTACGAACCTTTGTGTCACACGTCCATCTGAAACAGAAAACCACTGTGAAATCGAGGAATTGACACGGAGCCATAGGGGCCCACTTCCGCATAACACTACTACTACTACCTCCTCCTCCCTCCCACGCAAGCATCAAATACTGAACTATTCAACCTCCTGAAATCTCTCTTCCTTTTTGCGTCTTTCATGGCGTCCGCCACGCGTGCACCGCACTGCCAGCTGCGGTCTCCTGGATCCGCGGTTCGGTCGGGTCCGGTTAAGGTTTCGATTCCCAAACCCAAAACGACGGAGGAGCCAGAAAGCACCAACATCGTTTTGCAGCCGCGGTTGAGTAATTTGAGAGCATACGGCTCTGATCGAGTCGGGGTGATAAAGACTAGGAACGACAGCGATGGTGACGCCGATGACGTGTCCCCGTTCTTCGCGACGCTGTCCGACTATATTGAGAGCTATAAGAAAAGCCAGGACTTTGAGATCATCTCTGGCCGCCTAGCTATGGTAAGCAAATACCTCGAGGCTTTTCACCAAATATACTAGGAAGAGAAAGCAGGTTTAATTCAGATAGACATCAAGAAATTTCGTAATTAAGTAATAGGTACCGTTCTAATCATACCTAGTTTTGATTTGAATCTCTGAATTGCAGCAGCACTGGATATATCATATGGGGTTGATGTGTAAATTCATACTTGAGATGTTAATTTTACATCTTTTTGATGATATAAGAATATAAAATTACCCGAAAAGGATCTGAGTTGTGAGATGCATTGGGAATTTGTGTTTTCGCTAGACAAAAAATAACTGTGATCGATTAAAGTGGAATTATGATGGATGCAGGTGGTCTTTGCAGTGACGGTGACAAAGGAATTGATGACGGGAAGCTGTGTGTTTGGGAAAATGGATGTTGAAGGATTAACAGAAGCAGGGGGGGTATGCTTGGGTGCAGTAACTTTTGCGGCTCTGTTCGCATGGTTCACCAGCGCCCGAACCAGGGTTGGTCGAATCTTGTCCGTCGGCTGCAACTCGTTCATCGACTCCGTAATTGATCAAATCGTCGATAGCTTATTCTATGAAAGCGAGCTCAGAGATTGGTCCGACGAACTCTAATCGCTTGGAGCTACCATACGACGTCGTACTTCCTTCCCTCTGTTGTGTCTGTCTCTTTATTTTTTCCATATTTCTAGACACAATTGGAGTTGAAGTCATATGGGCGGGAGTAAATAGTAATGACACTGCGGTGGAAACTTAGTGATGAAAATAATAATAAATGATGCGCATTATATTGCTTATTAATTTCGTTGGCCTTCTTCTGTCCCACTCAAATTATACTCTTCCCTTCTCCAAATTGTTAGTACTAAGTTTGATTTTGATGAGAAAAATCACTATTATGGTATTCAGTATTCACATTAGTAGTTTAATCTTGTTGCATTCTATTTTGAATATTATCACAGTAATTATATTTTACAATGTGATAAAAATTTTAATTATTACACCGTGACAAATAAGTTGATATTGATATATAAGCATTTCCTAGCTTCCAATACAGCGAATTGATTTGAAATTTTTCCATAAATCAACTAGGCATTTGAAATTATATCAATGACTAAGAAGTCTAATACCTCCTTTGGTTCACAATAAGTAAAAGCGTGGAAATGAAAATGGAATTAACTTCCATGAGATTTCATGTTTAGCGTGGCAGAAGTTTTCATGTTTAGCGTGGCAGAAGTTGGCTTCCTTGGAAGCCCACTTCCATCACATTAGCCTGAAGCCGCTTCCTTGACTAAGGCTCTGTTTGATATCCAATTACAAAAGTGGTTTGGGGTAAAAATGAGTTTGATAGAGTTTTGAGTGTGCTTATTTGATTTTTACTTTTCCGTTTCAAACTCATTCCGCGCAGAAAACAGGTTTTGGGAGGAAGCGATCTGAGTGCTACTTTTCTGTTCAACTTTTTCATTTTTACCTGTATTTATTTGAAAGTTAGATAAAAATATACCAATAAAAATGATAAAAAATAAAAAAATTAGGAAAATAAAATTTCCATAAAATATTTCCTATTTATTGACTAAAATATCCCTTCAAAATTTTAATTTTTATAAATTATGACCTGTAAGAAAATGTTATATCAGATATATTATGTTCTCAATTAAATAAATGCAGATTAAATTTTAGTCCAAGTAAATTAAATTAATCATAAAATAGAGTTTAAGCTCAATTTAGAGAAAAATTATGAGTTTTGTCAAAACCAATTTTTAAATAAATCATCCAAATATAAACACGTTAGTCCAAAACCAATTTTTATCATAACTACGTTGCAAAACCAATTCTACCAAAACTCATTTTCAACCAACTGAAAACCAAACAGGCCCTAAGCGCATAGAAGTGAGATCTTTTTCACGGAAGCCAAATTTTATTGTCTTTTACCCTCAATCAAATGCCCATCCCTCTCTCTTCAGTGTCTCTCCCGATAGTGCCTCCATAGGTTTGACAGCGTGATGCCCCTCCAGCGACGGTTTGATGCTCAAGCAATAACGCAGTGCTCTTCTAGTGACGGTGTATTGGCTCAAGTGATGACGTCTCTGTTTTCTCAACCCAAATCATTCCTATCTTTCGATTCATCTTCTTCATCTTCCTCCAGTGATGGCGTGGTACTCCTCTGGCGACAGTGTACTAGCTCAAGGGATGGCATGGTACTCGATCTCTCTCTTTTCAACCCAAATCATTCTTGGCCTTCGATTTGTCTCCTTCATCTTCCTCTAGCGGCAGTCGTAGTGCTCGTTCGGTGATGGTGTGATGCTCGGACGATGATGTGTTTCTTGATCTCTCTCTTTTCAACCCAAATCGTTTCCGGCTCAAGTGTGTAATTTTTTTTCTTGCAAATCTGGTTGTGCAATTTGTTAAAATCTAGAATAAAATTAGTTGTGTGAGATTGGTTAAATGAAATCTCTTTCAATCCGGTTTACGGTTATTTTTTGCGGTGTTTTATGGTGGTTCCCGTGTCTTTCACAGTGGTGGTTCGTCTTTCACGATGCCAGGGTTATTTAGGGGCAATGAAGAGTTTTTTTTTTGTTGGGAAGGGCATTTTGGTAATTTTATATTATAAATAAAAAATATTAAATAAAAATTATATAATATTTTTGTTATTATACTAAATATATTTTTAAATCCCACTATCATAAAAAAACATTTCTATGAAGTAAACGGGAATAAATTTATCCAAAATCACTCTCATTAATGTCCTTTATTATTATTTTTTTCTCTTATTTTGGACCTGATACTAATGTCCTGTTTTGATAGTAGAAAAAGATAAAAAATAGTTAATCTTTATAACCTCCGTTTCTCATTATTAAGTTACCATTTAAAAGATTTTTATGTCAGTTTGAACATTTAACTTTTCTTTTTTTACAAATGCATCTTGTTTGTTTACATTTAATTAATGTTATGTTAGAAATAGATACTACATTTAATTAAAGATAATTTAAGAAGTAATGATTATTTTTACCAATTTATAGACTACTTTTTTTTTAATATGTGTGAAGTATTAAGAGTGATTTATTATTAGTTAACAATAATTATTTTTCATAAAAACAAAAAATAATATTTATAAAATTATCTTTTATTTCACTAGTTATTTTATTACAACATATTAAAAAAACTCTTGTTCATGAATTATAGTTTTTATTTCATTTCTAATGGAAAAAAATATTGCTCAAAGAACTTTAAGTTCATATATCTTATTCAACTTTGATTATTCGGGTTCCATTATGAAATCTTAAACTCGGTAGAAAAGTTATAAGTGCCTTTCCATTAAAAAAAAATTTTGTGCTATATGTGCTAATATGTTAAAATATGTTGATAATAATCTACATGTTTTTATATGTCTTCCATAGTCATCTGCTAAAAAAATTTATAGAAAAAAACAAAATTATTAATTAATATCTATTATCTACTAATTTACTAATATATAAACTCTTTTTCTCATATAAAGTTTATGTGAACTAGATCCCCAAACTGGAACATCCTAATTTTTATGTATGTATTTTATGATTAGATCATATCATAAATGATATTAAAGTGTTTTGAATTAACCCATGACAAGTGGATAAGTCTAAATATTTAATTAAATCGGCCCAAGGTCCAAAATATTTTAAAATATAAAAATGAGCTTAAAAAGGGTAAAATTAATTTATAATAAAATAAAAAAAATAATATTTTAAATACTCCGGTATAAGTTAAAAGTACAAATAATACTGATTAGGTAGGCCCTGAGAGAAAAAAAAATATAAATCCAGTAAAAGAATGGTCATACATAAATAGTAAATACCGAAGGAGATAAATAGTAGAAAGTGAGTAAGATAGGTGAACCTTACATGAAAAAATAAAAAAGAAAGATAATGGGTCCCCTAGATAAAGTAAATAGAAAGAACACTAAGTATAATAGAAAATCCAGTTCAAAAAGTACTCAAAGCAGAGCCAAATTTATCTACAAAAGCAAAAACTATACTATCTGCTTTTTCTGATTTGACATAAAGTAAGGAGGGAAAATTTGGACATTTTTGCCCTTCCTCACTCTCTCACAAGGCCAAAAATATCTAAGGGTATAATGGGTAATTGGTATATTAAATGTGAAAATAATTGTGAGTCATCGGATTAAATTTCGATTTGATGGTCTATAACTATCAGTCCCTCCCCTTCCCTCATTTTCCACACAACTCACGCAAGCCAAAAAGGAAAAAGGGATTCGTGAGAGAGGGAGCTGTGGAGGAGAAGAGGGAAAAAAAAAAAGAAGGAAAAAGGAAAGAAGGGAAGACAAGTAGAGATCTTCTGAAGTAAGCTCTTACTCTATATCTCTTTTAAATTTTTTCTTTATTTATTTAGTTTAAGATTAGTTAGAGTTTAAACTATTTTCTTCCTCCCTCTTGTTCCTCTTTTTAAATCAAAACATGACTTTGGGGGAAAAATTTACAGTTTATGGTTGAGTTAAATTTATATGATTATTAAGTAAGGTTTAATGATACTAATAGGCTCTAGTCAAGCCTAAGGAATTATTCAAGAAGTAAAGATCTCAGGATTTAGAGGTTAATGCTCTGAGGTAGTAACTCTTACTCTAAACTTTTACATTTATACATTGTGCTTATGCTTTAAAAATGCTGTTGTGATGTTTGGCTGCTTTTTATAATTGGTTTGGCTGTTTTAAGTTAAGGGCTAAGCCCGAGATGCCCATTTGCTAAACCGTTATACTGCGGAAATATCTATTGCAATTTATAATTTTAATTGTTTTTCCTAAAAGTATATTATGAAAATATTGTGATTATGTAATGTTTATGTAAAGTTAAGTTGACGTGATAATGTGATAATGTGATAAGTTTGAGTTATGTTGCTATTGAGATGTCCCCCCATCTCATCCCATGTTTCCCAATGATAGGGCCAAATAATACTAAAGGAAAGAATATCACGATGAGGATGGAGGAAGAAGATTGAAGTTATTACTTTATTTTTTTTTATCTATTTTGATGCATTGTATAAATTTAAATATGTATAAAAAAATTTTGTAGTTTACATGCATGGATAGATCCATGTCTTCGGAACATACTGGCACTGATTTGTGTTAGATAAGCTGGCTTCCCAAGAGGGGGATGAATTGAGAAGATTAAAACTTTTTCTGCAAAACATCAAGAAGGAAAGTGAAGGAAGCAAAGTATGATGGTAAAACAAAGTATGAATAAATAAACAATAAAGATAACAGTAGGGAAAAGAAAAACTCAGATGTTTATCCTGGTTCGGTCTCTCAACTTGACCTACGTCCAGTCCCTAAATCACCACTTGAGATTTTCCACTATTCTGCAAGAATTTAGTGGGCTTCTTGCAAATGCCTCAGTACAAAGTTGATGCTTTATTTCTAGAGCTCACACTTTCACTCTTTGCACTCTCACTTAGTGTTTCCCCAATCCCTTGTGATATCCCCTCATAAGTAAATCTTTCTTTCAGATGAAAATAAGATTGTTTACAAAGAATAAACTCTCTCAATAAGAGTGAATATGAAAGTTAAGGTACAAGGAATGAAGTATGTAAGAGTAAGAGACTTTGAGTAGATGATTTGACAGAGTTTCAGTATATACAAAGTAATTTCATTACTCAAATCTTTAGAGATGAAGTTCTATTTATAGATTTCTACCTCAACTATACATTAAAGACAAGATCTAGCCATTAGAGACGTTACCCAACGATTATACTGAGAAACTATCCGTTCACCAACCGCATTTAATGCTTCTGACACTCAAACTGAAAGTTACAGCCTTTAACATTGAACTCTCGAACTTTGTCTGTCATAAGGCAAAATTTGAATTTTTATCTTTAGAAAATGATTCTATGTTGGAACATACGAATTTTCATGTTTAAAGTTGTTCTGTTAAATATGAACAGTAATTTCAATTTGCTACAGTGCTTTCGAAATTTGAATTTTGGAACCTCAAAATTTGTCGGTTAGAAGCTGGTTTACTGAGACACAATAGTTCATCAATTCAAAATTTAAATTTTGAAAGGGTAAAGTTCGTCTGTTAGAGAGACCTCTTTCAGACTTGCTTCAGAATTCGAATTTATGAATACTGTCATTCGTATATCAACATTTCATTATAACAGACTTACAAGCTTTGTTTCTGAAATTTGAATTTTCATATTCAAAGTTCATCTGTCAGTGAGCAATTTTGAAATCCAAGCTTAGCTTGATTTCAGATGAACTTTGACATATTCTCAGATGAATTTTTCAATTTTCATAAGTTGCATTTTATCTAAAATTCGAATTTTCAAAGGCCAAAATTCATTTGTCAGAAAAAGCTATTTTCAGACACGTATCAAAATTCGAATTTCTCAAGTCAAAATTAGTCTGTCAGAGAAGCCTCTTTTCATACTTGTTCATTTTCTACATGAAATTCGAATTTTCAAAGTCAAAGTTCGAATTTTCAAAACAGCAGATCAATGTAAACCTTTCCAACTTCGTCTGTTGGTGGGTGTTTTTCAAATATTCCATGAATTAACATAGAATCAAGGTTTTAAAACATCTTTTTACCAAATTAAAGTCTTTTACTTAAATTAAAACATTACTAAACATTCTACATCTATCTTTACACTGATTTCTCCAGAATTCATTCACTTGAAACCTTTTGTGCACCTTTGATATCTTTATTCCAAACTCTTGAAGGTTGGTTTGGAGTCATCAAAATACTTGATTCAACAATTTGGTGGTATTTGGATTTATACAATGGTAGTTATGCATGATTTACTAGAACTACTCCAGTGATAGTTTTATCTGACCTCTGATGATATATATTGCTGCTCTGACCAGTATGAGTAGAATAAATATATGAGAAAAATATGGTTAGAAAGTAAACAAGTAAAACTTTCAAATAATACTAAGTATGTGCCAAATGGCTCTGTATATTTAGAGAAATGAACTTTCAAATTTAAGGTTCAGATTTTCGAATAGAAACAGACACGTGAAATGAATAGTAATATGTTTATAATAAACTGTATGAATTGGTACGTTCATTTCCCAGTTTCTTATTTTTCTCTGAAAATTAGAGATGTGCATGATTTTGAGAAACTTAAACCATTGGAAAAAGATTTTTCTACATTTATTTATAATTTTTGAAAAATTGCTGTGTAATGAGCTCTAAACCAGCAAGAATGATTTTGTACAATTTTAAGATTTTAATTGGTTTGAGTTTCAAAAAATCATGCACATCTCTAATTTTCAGGGAAAAATCAGAAACTGTGAAATAAACGTACCAATTCATACAATTTATCATAAATATATTATTGTTCATTTCACGTCTCTGTTTCTATCTGAAAATCTAAACCTTAATTTTGAAAATTTATTTCTCTTAATATACAAAGCCATTTGGCACATACTTAGCATCATTGGAAAGTTTTACTTGTCTACTTTCTAACCATATTCTTTTCATACGTTTATTCTACTCCTACTGGTCAGAGCAGCAATATATATCATCAGAGGTTAGATAAAAATATCACTATGGCAGTTCTAGTAAATCATGCATAACTACCATTGTATAAATCCAAATACCACCAAATCAGTGCCAGTATGTTCCGAAGACATGGATCTATCCATGTATGTAAACCACAAAATTTTTGGATACATATTCAAATTTATACAATGCATCAAAATAGACAGTAAAAGAAAAATAGAGTAATAACTTCAATCTTCTTTCTCCATCCTCATTGCTATATTCTTTCCTTTAGCATTATTTGGCCCTATCATTGGGAAATGTAACATCTTAGTTTGCTAGGCTTTTAATCATATTTTATATGTCTAGCGGAAAGAATTAAAAACCTAGAATAATTAAACTCTTAAACTTTTTAAAATTAGGTTGCTCAAAAGACAATAACTTAACTAAAAGTTTACTTTAATTAATAAAAATGAAGCCAATCATACTGTAATTATTTAACTATTGTTCTAGAACTTATCAACACAATTCAATACATTTATTCTAATATAAAATAATATCTTCCAGCTTGCTTCTTCTTACTTAATCACCTCCTTGCCTTTGCCTTTGTTTGTGCTTGACCCTAACATTGTTAGTCATTTGGTGTGAGATTTGGGGAAATCTCAGTAGTATATATATTCATTCATACAAATCGTGCTCATAATTATGTAGTTATGCAAACAACCAAATAACTCATATTTCATGCATATATAAAAATCTTCAATAGAGTTTCCTCTTAATACTAGACATCCATAGCATTTCAAAACATTTATATTGAAACAACTCATCCAATAATATCATATAACATCTAGAATTAATTCACAGAAAATACATGAAATAAATAATATACTAACTCCACCAAAAAGTATCCTGAGTTAAGCAGCTTGTCTTCCTTCTTGAATTTTTTTTTAAGTACCTTACTTGAAACTAGCATTCCTTCCTTTTCTTCTCTTTCACTCACACTCTCTTTCTCTCCCTTGGCTCTCTCTTTCTTTCACTCACTCCCAACTCCCACTTTCAATTGGTGATGTGTTGAAATGAAGAAATGGGAGGGGTATTTATAGTGTTAATGTCTTGACCAACAAGTGACATCAATTCATTGTGTACTTTCATTCAATGTTTATTCATCATAATTTAATGTAACTCATTAAAATCACTATTTATTGTATATCTTCATTCAAGGTATACTTATAAGAATTCAATGTAACTCATTGAAACCACTATTTATTATCTACATTCATCCAGTGTATACTCATAAGAATTCAATGTAACTCGTTGAAACTACTATTTATTGTATACCTTCATTCAGTGTATACTCATTAGAATTCAATGTAACTCATTGAAATCACTATTTATTGTATACATTCATTCAGTGTATACTCATTAGAATTCAATGTAACTCATTGAAACTACTATTTATTGTATACCTTCATTCAGTGTATACTCATCGGAAGTCAATGTAACTCATTGAAACTACTATTTATTATATACCTCTATTTATTCTATGCTCATCAGAATTCAATGTAACTCATTGAAACCACTATTTATTGTATATCTTCATTCAGTGTATACTCATCAGAATTCAATGTAACTCATTGAAATCACTATTTATTGTATACATTCATTCAGTGTATACTCATCAGAATTCAATGTAACTCATTGAAACTACTATTTATTGTATACCTTCATTCAGTGTATACTCATCGGAAGTCAATGTAACTCATTGAAACTACTATTTATTATATACCTCTATTTATTCTATACTCATCAGAATTCAATGTAACTCATTGAAACCACTATTTATTGTACATCTTCATTCAATGTATGCTCATTAGAATTCAATGTAACTTATTGAAATCATAATTCATTATATATCTTTATTCAGTGTATATCTTTGTTCCTCATATTCTAAACATAAACCGTATTAAAAATCATATGTGAAAATTTATGGATGTTATAGGAAACATGGGATGAGATCGGGGGACATCTCAGTAGCAACATAAATCAAACTTATCACATTATCACATCAGCTTAACTTTACATAAACATTGCATAATCACAATATTTTCATAATATGCTTTTAGGAAAAACAATTAAAACTATAAACAACAATAGAAATTTCGGCAGCATAACGGCTTAGTAAATGGGTATTCTAGGCTTAACTTAAAATAGCCAAACCAATTATAAAAAAATACCAAACATCACAGCAACATTTTTAAAGTATAAGCATAATGTATAAATGTAGAAGTTTAGAGTAAGAGTTACTACCTCATAGCTTTAACCTCTAAATCATGGGATCTCTATTTCTTGAATAACTCCTTGGATTTGACTAGAGCCTATTAGTATCATTAAACCTTATTTAATAATCATATAAATTTAACTCAACGATAAACTATAAACCTTTCCCCCAAAGTTATGTCTTGATCCAAAAAGAGGAACAAAAAGAAGGAAGAAAATAGCTTAAACTCTAACTAATTTTAAACTAAATAAATAAAAAAAATCTAGAAGAAATCTAGAGTAGGAGCTTACTTCAAAAGACTCCTACTTGCCTTCCTTTTCTTCCTCCTTCCTTCTTTCTCCTTTTTCTCCTTCCTTCTTTTTTTTTCTTCCTCTTCTCCCCCATAACTCCCTCTCTCACACTACCAATCCCTTTTTCTTTTTTGGCTTGCGTGAGTTGTATGGAAAATGAGGGAAGGAGAGGGGCTATTTATAGGAAGGACGAATAGTTATAGACCGTCAGATCGAGATTTAATCTGATGACTCACAATTATTCTCACATTTAATACTTCAATTACCCATTATATCCTTAGATATTTTTGGCCTTGTGAGAGAGTGAGGAATGACAAAAATGTCCAACTTTTCCTCCTTACTTAATGTCAAATCAGAAAAAGCAGATAGTATACTTTTTACTTTTATAGATAAATTTGGCTCTGCTTTGAGTACTTTTTGAACCGAATTTTCTATTATACTCAGTGTTCTTCCTATTTACTTTATCTAGGGGACCGATTATCTTTCTTTTTTACTTTTTTATGTAAGGTTCAACTATCTTACTCACTTTCTACTATTTATCTCCTCTGGTATTTACTATTTATGTAGGACCTGTCTTTTACTGGATTTATACTTTTTTTTCTCTCAGGGTCCACCTAATCAGTATTATTTGTACTTTTAACTTGTACCGGAGTATTTAAAATATTATTTTCTTTATCTTATTATAAATTAATTTTACCCTTTTTAAGCCCATTTTTATATTTTAAAATATTTTGGATCTTGAGCTGATTTAATTAAATATTCAGACTTGTCCACTTGTCATAAGTTAATCCAAAATATTTTAATATCATTTATGACATAATATGGTCATAAAATACATACATAAAAATTAGGATGTTACATTTCTCTCTCCTTAAATAAAATTTCATCCTCGAAATTTCTAAAAGATATACATTAACTAAAAAGTTCTGGATACTTTTACTTCAGGCCTGATTCCAATTCCCATATTGCCTCCTCTGAAGATAAACCTTTCCAGACTACCTTTACAAGAGGGATCTCCTTGTTCCTTAAATGCTTGACCCAATAGTCGATAATCTTTTTAGGTTTGACCTCGTAACATTGATTATCTTGCAGCTTAATACTTTCATATTCTATAACATGTGATGGGTCTGGTTGCTACTTTTTTAATTGGGAGACATGGAAAACATTATGAATTTAGCTCAAAGTTGGGGGAAGGGCTAGTTTATAAGCTATAGGTCCGGTTTTTGAAAGGATTTCAAATGGTCCGACATACTTTGGACTAAGCTTTTTGGTCTTCATTGATCAACCAACCCCAGTCGTAGGAGATACCTTGAGAAATATGTGATCTCCTACTTCAAACTCCAGCGGCCTTCTCCTCTTATTGGCATAACTCTTTTGTCTACTTTGTGCTGTTAGAAGCTTCTCTTGGATAATCTCAATCTGCCTAGAAGTCTAATCTACCAACTCAGAACCTTAAAGCTTCCTTTCACTTAATTTCGTCCAACATAATGGGGACCTGCACTTTCTCCCATAAAGGGCCTCATATGGTGCCATCTGTATACTGGAATGATAACTATTGTTGTATGCAAACTCTGCCAATGGCAAGTACGCATCTCGGTTTCCTTTAAGCTCAAGCGCACAAGCTCTCAGCATATCTTCTAACGTTTGTATTGTTCTTTCCATTTGTCCGTCTGTTTGAGGATGATATGTTGTACTAAATCTTAGCTTTGTGTCTAGGGCCAACTGCAATGCTGTCCAAAATTTGGAAATGAACCTTGGATCTCTGTCTGACACTATGCTACTTGGCATACCATGGAGCCTTACAATCTCTTTCAAGTACACCTGGGCTAACTTATCTAGGGTGTACATTGACTTTATTGCTATAAAGTGTGCAGACTTTGTTAACTTGTCAACTACTACCCATACTGCATCATATCCTGAGGATGTCCTCTGCAACCCCATTATAAAATCCATCGAAATACCATCCCATTTCCATTCAGGGATTTCGAGAGGCTAGAGCATACCGGCTAGCTTTTGGTGTTCTGCCACCACCTGTCAGCCTCCTTCTCTAACATATATGTGGCCATGATTGCCTTCATCTCGGATGTACAGCTCATGACTTTAAAAATCTTCTCTAAACTCATGATTCAGTCTTCTGCTATTTGTACACATGTGACATCTGGGCGCTGATGAGGGTGGAGAGTGATCGCCGGTGCAAGAAAAAGGGGGTGAGATAAAGTGATGAGGCACTGACAATGAGCGCTCCTGGCAGGCTTCTAATCGGAGGGGTATATAAATAAATCGAATACATACCAGAATGAGAGAGATCCAGAGACTGTATAGGTATGAGACTATACGGTTAAAAGATAGCTTAAAGGAATTGATAGGTACTACATATACTAACAAGATGCACCTGCCTTTTCGGTAGCCTATCCCTTAAGAACTCCTCAGTCTCAGTTAAGCGTGCTTGACCTGGAGCAGTTAAAGTTATGTTTGTGTGTGAATAGAATTTTTTAGATTGCATGATTTGATAATTTGTGTTTAATTATTTAAGTGATTGAGTGATTTATAGTGCATTTTTAACTATCATATATATATCAAGATAATGATTAGTAATTAAATTTTTTTTTCATTATTTCCAAATTACCCTTATTTAATAATATTTCTTGTATTAATAAATTGCAGTCATTTTCTCCTTTATTCTTTTTTCCAAGTTCCCATGAGTCATTAACAATTGTGAAGAGTAAAGCTTTTGGGGGAAATTCTCCTTCATTCATTTATAGATTGATCAAACTATTAAAGAATTTTTATTAAATGTATTAGTATCCGTAGAATATATAAACTTACTTATTAGGGATAATATTAAAAAAATAATAAAAAAAACATAATGTAATATATGTAATGTGATATATTTTAAAACATAAATTTCTGGTAATAGTGCAGCGTGAGGGAGGGAGTATTATTTTCTCACTCGACACGTGTACTCAGGAGTCGACTCATCCTCGGTGCAGGAATATAGTATGTTGCAATTTAGCGAGAGGTTGTTTTCCGAGTGAGAAGTGTGTGCAATTGATGGTGATATCCCTCCCAACCTCTTACCCACAAGCACGGTGCGCCCTCTCCTATAGTCGGGGGGCCTCCCTGCGTCCACCGACCTCTCTCAACCTCTTTGGCTCTGCTTTGTTCAAATCCAAACCAACACCAACTGGTTCGCTGATCAATAAGTGCCACAGTATTTTAGCTCAAGTCAGCGTCGGTGAAGATTTACCTGGCGATTATGGAAATTGGCTTCCCAAACAGGACCCGGACCATCGGAGAAGAGCCGGAATTCTACTCCATCCCACGTCGTTTAGAGGTCCCCACGGAATTGGCGATCTCGGAGACGAGGCCTTTCGTTTCATTGACTGGCTTCACGGTGCCGGTTGCTCCGTTTGGCAGGTCAGGTCTGCTCCTCGTTAGCTCCTTTGTGTGGAAAATTATCGAAATGAACAATGTGCACCTCTATGGTAATCGCGGCCTGACCTTAAGAGTTTTGAGGCTTCTCTGTCCGAGTTTCGTAAAGCTGTGCATCGTTACTTTTTCTTTCTTTCTTTCTTTTTTTCTTTTCCTGATTCTCGTTTATTCTTGCTGTTGGTGCTAATAACTGCATATAAAGCATTATTTTGCGATAACATTCATTCTTAATTGAATTTAGGTATATGGCCAGTTTCACAACAGTTTAATCTTTATATTCATAATTTATATCATTCATTAAAATCACATTGTATTGTTATCCTAAGCCCCAAATCACACTGTAAGGTGAACGTATTAAAATACAGAAAAAAGAAAATCATTTTTCATGAATTGTATGATCGGGAAATTTGTGTAATATAAAGTGTCAAAAAGACAAAAGATAATACGGCAGGGTTATTCTGATTTTACGCCGTATCCATAATGAAGATCAAATTATATATTCTGCCAAAATTAAAGTTTGTGTTAGCAGCATTTTCCTGTGCCAGTTCCAAGTTATTTTGGTACCTTTCTAATATAATTTAAATATTTTGGTTGAAATTCTTTCATTTGATTCTCTAACTCTTCTTCATGCCATGCAGGTCCTACCTCTTGTACCTCCCGGGAGAAAGGCCAATGAAGATGGATCCCCTTACGCAGGCCAGGTTACAAAATATTTTCAGTTAGACATAGGTGCCAATATCTATATCAAAATTGTTTATTGACAGAGAAGTTCTGTCAGTTGAGGATTTAGTCAATAGAGAGGACCATTGGGAGGTGTCAATCATAATGTCCAATCCTCCTTTCTATTTTAGTCCAGTACTTGCATAATGCCTCAACAAGCACGTAGTGTCCTTTTTCACCCTCGGTTAGTTAAGATTATTTTGGGTGTAGGGGAGTTGTCAATGATCAAGGCTCAACTATATGACTTGTATGCTCAAGACAACATGCTTTGATGTTTGCTTTCAGGATGCAAATTGTGGCAACACCCTCTTGATCTCTCTGGAGGAGCTTGTTAAGGATGGCTTGTTGCACAAGGATGAGCTTCCAAAACCAATGTGAGGAATGTTGATATGAGTGAGGAACATTGTTTTGACCTCCTTTTGAGGTCTTATTGTTTGTCTATTATATTATTAACATTAAATGCATGCAGTGACGCTGAGCGTGTGAATTTCTCACTTGTTGCTGATCTTAAGGATCCTTTGATAGCTAAAGTAAGTTATCCAAAGCATCATTTTTGCTCATATTCGTTTGTGCTTCAGGAAAAATGGAACTATAGGTTACTTTAGTTGAACAATATTGTCTCTTCTCTAGTAATTTGATGCTCTAATGATTAATTGATATATTATGCCCCACCCCCTTGGAAAGTTTGACCAAGGGCCTGGAGATTGAGCTTGGTGTGGAGCTAAGGATTGTTCAACAAACTCTAATGCATTGCAATGGAGTAGAAAGTCAGCACAAATCTATGGTTTTTATTAAGAAAGTTTAAATTCATGTCATCTCTCACGCCAGTTACAACAACAACAACAACAATAGCCTTATCCCACTATGTGGGGTCGGCTACATGGATCAAACGATGCCAATAAGCTTTATCAAACGTCATCTCCTCAGATAAATCATTTCTCGAAAAGTCATTCCTTATAACTTCCCTTAATGTCCTTTTTGGTCTTCCTCTACGCCTTTTGATCGGGCTCCAGGCAATTTGATCAACTCTCTTCACTTGCTCCTCTTGCCCTCTTCTTTGTACATACCCAAACCACCTTAAACGATTTTTCACCATTTTCTCCTCGATAGGTGCTACCCCAACTTTCCTTCATATACAGTCATTTCGTATCTTATCCAATTTTGTATGACCACACATCCATCTCAACATTCTCATCTCTGCTACTCTCATTTTATGCTCTTGTTGTCCTTTTAAAGCCCAACATTCACTCCCATATAACATTGTTGGCCTTATAGCTGTTCTGTAAAATTTTTCTTTAAGATTAGTAGGCACCTTGCGGTCACAAATAACTCCTGTTGCTTTCCTCCACTTTAACCACCCAGCTTGTATCCTATGCATAACATCCTCATCAATTTCACCATTATTCTGTAAAATCGACCCAAAATATCTAAACTTTGACACTTCAGGAATGATTTACTCCCCAATTTTTACCTCTGAATCATTTCTAATTGGTCTCTTATTAAATTTGTAATACATATATTCCGTCTTGCTTCTACTCAGACGGAAACCTTTTGATTCCAAAATATGTCTCCATAATTCAAGTTTAGAGTTGACTTCTTCTCTTGAGTTCTCAATTAAAACTATATCATCTGCGAAGAGCATACACTTTGGAATTTCTTCCTGTGGATGTTCTGTAAGAACATCCAAAACCAGATCAAACAGGTATGGACTCAAGGAAGATCCTTAATGTAAGCCTATTGTTATAGGGAAGTTCTTTGTCTCACCTCCAGGGGTTCTCACACTTGTTGTGGCCCCCTCATTCATATCCTTTATGGCTCGAATATAAGCCACACGGATACATTTCTGCTCCATTGCTTTCCACAATACATATCTTGGCACTCTATCATAGGCTTTTTCCAAATCAATGAAAACCATATGTAAGTCCCTCTCTTTACTCCGGTATCTTTCAATCAAACCCCTTAATAAATAAATAGTTTCTGTTGTAGACCGTCCTGGCATAAATCCAAATTGGTTTTCTGAAATACGAGACTCATTTCTGAGTCTATACTCAATCACTCTTTCCTAAAGTTTCATGGTGTGACTCATGAGTTTTATCCCTCGATAATTAGCACAATTTTGAATATCCCCCTTGTTCTTGTATATGGGCATTATAGTGCTTTTTCTCCATTCCTCTGGCATTTTTTTGGACCTTAAAATCTCGTTAAATAACTTAGTGAGCCACCAAACCCCCTTCTCTCCTAAGCACTTCCAAACTTCGATAGGAATACCATCGAGACCAATGGCTTTACCATTATCTATTCTCTTAAGAGCTTCTTTTACCTCTCCAACCCGGATCCTACGATAGAAATTCAAATTGAGATCATCTTCATGGGTTGTTAATCCTTCAGTATCAATAGTCATATCCAATCCATTATTGAAAAGCTTATAAAAGTAGCTCTCCCATCTTTCTTTGATATCATCGTCTGCAACTAAAATTTTTCCTTCTTCATCCTTAATGCATCTTACTTGGTCCAAATCTCTTGACTTTCTTTCCCTTATCTTGGCAATTTTGTAAATCTTTTGCTCACCATTCTTTGTTCTTAAATCCTGGTAGAATTCCTCAAAAGTTTTAGATCTAGTCTCGCTCACTGCTTTCTTAGTCTCCTTTTTAGCCAACCGATAACATTTCAAATTTTCATCGTTATTGCATAGATGCAAGGTTTTGAAACACTCTTTCTTATATTTGACCTTCTCCTACACACTCTCATTCCACCACCAAGATTCTTTATCCTTAGGTCCAAAACCTTTGGATTCACCCAATACTGCTTTAGCGGTATTCCTAATCCTTTTAGCCATCTCATCCCACAAGATGTTAGTACTTTCTTACAAGTCCCAATTACCTTCCTCCATAACTTTTCTCGTATAGATCACTTGTTTCTCACCTTTTAGTTGCCACCACTTAATCCTAGAATTTAAAACTTTTCGACTTTTCAGTTTACGGTTTTTAATTATCACATCAAGGACCAAGACCCTATGTTGTGAAGTTAAACTCTCACCAGGGATTACTTTGCAGTCTTTACAAGTTTTTAACAATCACGCTAGTTACAACAATTTGAACATTATTCAATAGCATAGGCAACTTATAATTTTATATTTTAAGTCATCAGAGTTTTCACGTTAATGGTAATCCACAAATACTATGTCATTATAGTTGAGACTTCTAGTTTCACTACAGTGGGATTACAAGATCACAACTGCTGTTTGCAGACAATGATTGTATATTGATAGACTGTTAGTCTTTCATTGGTTTGCAAAGGATTGTAAGATTTTACATTGCTTTTTGGGACACCATCGTTACTCGATTTCCTTTATGTCAATGGACATGCCTCTGGTAGTTTATTTTAAATCTCTATTGAAACCTATCTGCAGGCTGCAAGGAGGCTCAATTCAAGTGAAGGGGAACTTAAAAAGCAACTTGAGAATTTTCGTAGGGACCCTAACATATCAAGTGAGACACTTAATTTATATTCTCCTTTAGTTTTATTCATACATTCTTTGGTATTGATAATACATGCTTCATATAGACATGTTAAGTTGCAAATAATAAATAATAGTTGTCGTATACAAAAGTATTCTAAAACAAAAATTTGGAAAAATCATTATGGTTGTGATGGTAATAATTCAATTGAATACAGTGCCGTAAGATTTATTTTTTCTGTATTCCTGCTCAATGAATGCTCGAGATATTCAAGCAAATAGTTAAATACTTGCTTGTAGATGTGAATTAGACTTTCTTTTTTTTGGTGTGGGGGGGGGGGGAGCTTATGGGTTATTAGATTATCGGGTGTAAAAGTTTGACAGATTGCATATGCATACAGTTTCTCAAAAATGTACACAAGACTGGATGCCTCAATCTGAGTACTATATATGTTTTCAGTTCTGAGGCTTTCTATTCAAGGCTTGTCAAAATTCTGTGGAGGCTAGTTTCTTGCAATGCTGTAATAATTTTTCTATGTTATAGGCTGGCTTGAAGATGCAGCTTATTTTGCTGCTATTGATCACAGTCTAAGCACATTCAGCTGGTACGATTGGCCCGAACCTTTAAGAAACCGCCATCTTGTAGCTCTAGAAGATATTTACCAACTCAAGAAAGATTTTGTAAGATCAGAAATTAGCTGTAATTATCATTAAAATTTTCACATTGTACGCATACTTGAGTTAGAAATGGTCTTGATGAGTCACTTATGCTCTTATCATGCAGATTGAAATATTTATAGCACAACAGTTCTTGTTTCAGAGGCAATGGCAGAAAGTTCGTAGCTATGCCGGAAGTAGGGGAATTAAGATAATGGGAGACATGCCCATATATGTGGGTTATCACAGTGCAGATGTTTGGGCAAATAAGAACCAATTTTTGCTGGTTGGTAGCCTGAGAAGAGTTGTAATATTTCTCTAAAGTCTGTCCTAACCATGTTTTTAGAACCATTTTGTCCTGTTGGATCTTTATAAATTCTCTATTTGTCTGGCAGAACAGAAGAGGTTTTCCTCTTTTAGTTAGTGGTGTTCCTCCTGATGCATTCAGTGAAACTGGTCAGCTGTGGGGCAGGTTTGACATCAATTAGACATATGCTAGCAGTAATTCTTGTCCTGATGCCAAGTTAAATTATCCTTCCTCTTTATTTAAGATTTCTTATTATACTGCAATAAAGGTCAGCAAGACATCTCCCCTGACTTTTGTCAGTGTAGTTTTCATGTATCTCTCTTTCAATGCTTTTTTAACAAGTTATGAGAGTAAGTGAACTCCTTTTCACTTTTTCAGTAATTATTTTTCCTTGTCTTTACTCTTTTTTTAAATCAACATTTTGATTGCTTCCGTACTATCATGAATACAAATTGTAAATGGCCTCCTGCACTGTTCAAATAATTGATTTCTTGTTTGTATTGTTTGTACATTCTGATTTTTTCAAAAGCCCTCTGTATGATTGGAATGCCATGGAAAAAGAAGGATACTCATGGTGGATACAACGTATACGGCGTGCTCAAGATGTATATGATGAATTCAGAATTGACCACTTTAGAGGATTTGCTGGATTTTGGGCAGTTCCCTCTGGTTAGTATACCCTAAGTTAATTTCAGCTTTTTGGTTACAATTGGCTAACAAGTGTCTGGCCTATAATCTGCAGAAGCTAAAGTGGCAATGGTTGGAAAATGGAAGGTTAGGTTCCTGCCACTTGGTTCTGCACCCCTGCCTTTTATTTGTTTTCTCAATCCATAATCTGTCCTATAATCTGTTATTTTCTAAATCCATCCAATTGAAATGATAGGTAGGACCTGGAAAATCCTTCTTTGATGCTGTTTCGAGAGCAGTTGGAAAGATTAATATAGTAGCAGAAGACTTGGTATGTATTTTACCAAAATGAGTTTGATTCTGAAAGTGTTTGAACTCATTGGTGGCATAGTCTTGTAATTTTGGGGTTACATGGCAGGGAGTTATTACTGAGGATGTAGTTGAGCTAAGAAACTATATTGGAGCACCTGGAATGGCTGTTCTCCAGTTTGGTAAATTTTGTTAACCATCCTTCCAACACCGGACTGAGAATTACTGCTGAGTGCCTTAAATTTTTTCCCCTTTTGGTCAGCATTTGGTGGTGATGCCGAGAACCCTCATTTGCCCCATAATCACGAGTGCAATCAAGTTGTGTATACAGGGACTCACGACAATGACACAGTAAGAACTTCTTAATCCATATTTTTTCTGTTCCTGTGCTGCATATCTATATTCTTAGAGAGGACTCCATTCTGCGCTGGGTTGGTCAAACAGAAACTTGTATTCTTCTACTCATGACATGATAATTTTCTATCTTCCGCATTATTTTTATTGATGTAAAAACATTATTTTTTGCTATAGATCAGAGGATGGTGGGAAGCTTTGAAGCAAGCAGAGAAGTCCAAAGTGAGTGCCCTATGTATTAGTAAAATGCTGTAGTTAAAAATCTTGGAGAAGGCTGACAACTGCTTATTTCATTATGTTCACGTTTCAGGTATCAAGTTATCTTTCATTGACAGAGGAGGATGACATCTCATGGGCGCTAATTCAGAAGGTACTGTCTTCTGTTGCTCAAGCAGCGATAATACCTATGCAGGACATTCTCGGGCTTGGAAGTTCTGCAAGGATGAATATTCCTGCAACTCAGGTAAAAGTTCTCATGCAAAGTATTCCCTCCAGTTCAAAATATAAGTTCTATTTTAAAAATTTGTTTTGGTAAAAAATATAAGTCTCATTTGGTAATTTATAGGGCATTAAATGTTTTTTTTCCCATTTTACCCTTATCTGCAATTAAATATAAGAAAGATAACATATTTTAAATGCAATATATTGAATAGGGATACTATTGAAAAATATTGTATTTTTTGGTAGATTTAATGAGTAAAACTACTTTTTTTTCGTTCCTGTGCAATTAGTTAAACATGACTTATATTTTGAACCGGAGAAAGTAATCTGTTATAGGAACACTTGTATTTTTTGCCTTAACCTAACCGTAGTTCCTCATGGAAAAACTCTTTTAAAGAAATAAGCGCTTTTAGATGCCTTGTAACCTCTGGAAAAAGGTTTTGCTTAGTTGCTGCCATAACTTTCCCCTTAAATTGCTTAAAAGGTTGATCTCATTCACGTCCGTTGATTTCTTTTAATAAATGCAGTTTGGAAACTGGGGTTGGAGAATACCAAGTTCTGTGAGCTTTGATGGGTTGGAGAGAGAGGCGGCTAAGCTTAAATATATGCTATCAATGTATGGGCGCCTTTGAACAAGGCATCCAAAGTTATTTGGTGGTTGAGTGGGATGAGTTTGCTTTGTATCGGCAGCTATAGTTAGAAATCGCTGCACGAGTGTCTACTCGGGAGTGCATGGAGCATGGCTGATTTTGGTCAGTCTAAGGCGAGTCTCTCATATTAATAACAAATTTGGGAAAGCAGGATGCGTCTCTGTAATTATGGTAATGCGAATTGTCATATACAGAAAAAAAAAAAAGAGCCCTCGAAGTTTAGAATGAACTTGTCAGGACGAGATCTGAAGGATGCTTTGGTGCAATATTTGCGAATTTTTGTATGGATCAAAGCATTGCTATGTTTATTTTACTTATTTTGAACATTTATTCTTGTAAGCGTGATGAAACATTCCAATCAAGGCAAATAGGCCAACTTCATCAGAAGACTAAAACAAACATCCAAGTAATAAAAGCCTGTAACTCCTGCAATAAATAAAGATTCAAGAATGTACAATTAAATCTTCTCCACTGCACTCTGTAAGAAGAAATAGACAAAGGAACAAAGAGTGAGCTCTACTTGAAAACTAGAGTCTGATACATATTAAGTAATTAGCTTTCAAGTATTGTTCATCTTAAAGAGTGGTATCTTTATACTAGCGTTTCTTCTGAGTTTCACACTTCACAGCTTATAAAGGTTTGATGGCGTGCTACTCTGTACTCTCGATTGCTTTGATGCATTCAAGTACGCTTGCCTTATTTGACATTGCTCCTATTAGGGCTTCATGAATCGCCTTGTTATTTTTCAAGAGAGAAGCAGCAAACAAAACCTGCAAGCATCAGCATTCAAGTGCAAAAACGCATTAAAATAAATGATACATTCAATTCTGATATGATTCAAACTCTCAAATTAGAACGCACAGCCCATCTAGTGAGATTTTGTTGTTGATCTTTGCTGAGCTGCGGCTTGCTTCGGTTTATAAATCTCTGAAGGAAAACAAAGAATACAATTGTTTTAGAGATAATGGTTGAGTATAATAACATCCAAAATCTTAGAAGGACAGCAGCGTCAAACCTGGAGAGTGAATAGATCCGCTGATTGACCAACCACCTTATCGTATGTTAAACCTTCGGCCGCTAATCCAGCCATTGCCACAACAGCCAATCTAAAATAAACAACTACAATCAAGCCTTTTATTATTACTATTATTTTAAATCGTATGCATCTTGGTCTTTGGTTCTTGAAGGTTATAATTTGGCATGTGCTTTGTACGACTTGTAAGAGTAAATACTGAATAAATCAAGTTGCCAAGTAAACACCTATCTAGCTCCTTAGCGTCAAGCTGCCCGCTGTAGATAAGCTTTTCAAGCCTCTCATCAATTAGATTTACATGCTCTTTCCCAATATCCAGCGAATAGCCCAGGATGGGTAGGCCAAGCAGATAAGCAGCTAGAATAACACAAATAATCACAGGCCAAACATCTGCTCATGAGCGTGAAACGATGATGAAATGTTACACGTATCTAATGCTTTCACTTTGAGCATGTAGACCCAAAATAGAGAAGAGACAGTACTCAAAAAGTGCGCTGCTTCATGTCTGGCAATCCTCTCTTGATAATCAGGAAAAATTGATGAAAACCTGCTGATTGCAGCTTGGAGAAGCCTGCAATAGTATATAAAAGCATTAATGTTAAGGCCACTGAATAGGCATTTACTCTCATCTTATTCAAAATAAACTTAATGCTTACCCCGGTGATATGCTACCCACAGCCAAAACCACTAAGGAAATACTCCCAATCAGGTATGGAACAAAGAATCCCCAATCCTACAGTGTCAGCACTAATCAAAGACGGAATTGCAAGGCAAATTATATTAAACTTTTGTTGGATTAAAGACGAGTCCATTCTTAACCTTGAAATTTATATTTGCAGAATAGTATTTTAAAAAGCTTGCTTCAATACTATTCCTTTCCATCATGGTCCTAAGGCAGGTTTATAAGATCTTTTTCCATATACAGAAGTAGTGATGTTGGAGATACCCCAGGAAGCTGGCCAGCAAGAACAGCTAAAAATCCAGTTGTTCCCACCACCGTAAAAAGAAAAGCTGCCTGCATTATCAGAGATACAAGACCTCTAAAGATTAAAGAGAACTTCTTCAACTATGCATACAAGAAATTTCAATGTCATGTTTCCATGAAAAAGATTGTAACCAAGACATGTAGGTGCAGCATTGGAACTTGAAGACATTAAATCTTTCAGAGACTGAAAGTACTGGTCATTCCATTTGATACTAAGAATAATTGCTGGAACTCACATCGTTCCTGACACTCGGGATTGCAAGATTCTCGGCGTTTTTTATTCCCAAACTTGTCAACTCTCGAAGTGATGTCTGGTGCACAGAGTTGAACAATCAAAACTTGTATGACCAATCAAGCTTTCATGCGAGTAAGTATTGTAAGCATTGAACAAGTATACATTATGTTATGAGCATGAATGCACAAATTTGAAGATGAGTCAAATGTTTGGATGACACTTCCCCATAACTTCACACTTGTAAGGGAGACTGACCGTCCGACGTGAAACATATGGCTGAGAACTCCATTTTTTGGCCCACCCACCTTCGCTGAGCTGATCAAGTGCCACTTTAACGGCATTGCTATCTTTCTGCCAAAAATATATGCCTTTCAAGTTTCAATTACACATCAACGACGACTGGATCTAACGTCCTAAGCGAAGTAACTATCGTATCAGTCTGGATTTTAAATGACTTCATTCCCATGGGAGCAGCAATTGAACTCAATTGTCACGAAGCCTTCATATTCTATGTTCTAAAACAAAATTCTTCCGAACTGTCACATCCTCTCTAATCTTAAATTAGCCGACTGGAAAAAAAAAATCTAACAGGAGCAATTCATACAGGGATGGAAACGAAGGAAATAAGTAATAAAAAATAAAAAGGGACGATGAAATGGGGGATCACGTGAAAAATGGAACCTGAGAAATGGCAGCTTCGAGAGTGTTGAGGTCGACGCCAGGAGCGGCAGAGGAAGCTCTGATTTGCCAGGTTGAGATTGGAAGGTTGATGTTGGGGCGTCTTCGGTGGTGGCGATGGGAGTAATACTGAGGGAAGACTGGCTTAGGCAGAGATATAGATGCCATGCATGTCACCCACATTATCCCTTTGGAGCTTCGCTTTCTGCTCTGCCTTGCTCCGTTGAGGAGCGTTAGCCTTACACCGTCGTTGTGGATAGACGACTGAAAGTAAGAACCTCAGCCTCTAGCGTTTAAAAAATTTGAAAAACAGATAATGTTGAGAGTGGGATTTGAACCCACGCCCTTTCGGACCAGAACCTTAATCTGGCGCCTTAGACCAACTCGGCCATCTCAACATTAATGTCGAGTGGCGCTAACGTAATTATATAAAAATAGACTATTAATTCAGAAACTTGGCTCAATCAAACTTCTTGCCAAATATTTTTGAATATATATATTTTGATCTAATTTTAAATTTTTTACTTAAATAATCCTATGTGCAAAATTTGTGAAAATAATTTTAATTTTAAAAATAAAATTAAAATGTATAAAGTAATTTCTTGTTTTAAAAAGATTACGTAGATTTAAAAAATATAAGGTGGCCAAAAAAATATTTGAAAAATGACAAATAATTGTGAAGTTTATAAAAATGTATATTTATTCTATAAATAATTTTCAAAATTTATAATTTCGAAAGCAATTAGCAGAGCTAAATTAGTAGTTAGGAATTGTTTTTAAAGAAATCTAAACTATATTATTTGTAAATATGATATAGTGTGTTTTTAGGGTGATGGTGGTAAACCACCCTAAAACCTAAGTTTTAATTTCAAAAAATAAAATCAACTTTTCACTCTTCTACCAAAACTTAAGTTTTGAGGTGGGGAAATCATGGTGACACAAAATCAAAGTGTACTTTACAAAAAATGACAAATTTTGCACTAAGTTCGAGGTAGCTCTTGAAAGACATGGATAAGAACGATTTCAAACTCGAGCACCCTTTTCAAGCAAATCTGCAAATGTTGTGCTTTGTTCGGGAATCCAACTATGCACCAACCGAAAAATTTCAATAACTTCATTTTGTTCGAGATGGATTTTGTTTAAAGGGTACAGCTAGCATTCCAAGCCATACTTAGTCAGGTCAAATTACAAAGGAATACAAGGGCCTAAAGCTTCGTATTTGCTCCCCATAAAATGTTCCACTGTTTGGTACTAAAGTAATACCGAAAACAAAGTCAATGGTTTCCGTAGAACAAACCAGACTCATGAAAGGCATACATAAAGTACAAAAAACTTCCGTATATCCGAGTACACACTATACAAGAACGAGTAAGAACATAATAAATAAATTAGTTACAATTGCCATGGAGGGTCGGATCACCCAACACAAAATAGGAGCATGTACCATGATGCACGTTATTATATCATGAGCATAGGCTCATGTCAATTTTTTGAACTAGCATCCTGCATAATGGCCATCTTCACCCCTCAAAAAGCTCTCAATTTGTTCTAGCGCCTGATAAATGCGCAAACACGATAGATAAGCATCAATCGAGGATAACAAAAATAGATTCAACTTTAGCGAAAAGGACTCAAGTAGGCCAGTAGCAAACAAACACACTGAAATGGAGTAAGGGAGGGCATTGGGCAGAGAAAGATAAAGACCTCAATAGCAATAGTAGTAGGTGAGAGATCTGACACATCTCCACAGCTCAGTTTGGCAGCTATATCTGCACAAAACAACAGCACAATGGCACTGTGTTATCAGCGTTGAAACTTCAGGCAAAAATGCAATGCAACAGGAAATTTTTTGGGGCTTTTTGCTTTGCTTTCTTTTTCTTTCTTTCTTTTTTTTTTTTTGCCCCCCGTGGGGGGAATAATGCAAATTAGGAAGATTATTCATGATTTAGGAGACGATCTTGCCTAATGTATCAAGAACAAGACCAAAAATTTCAGTGGTATTTACACATCCACGACTCCGTTGTATTCCCACAGTAATGGACAGAACGTCAGAACCCCAATTTTTCTTTCAAGTGAAAGAGGATTGGTAGGCATACTTTCTAAGGACACCCGGGCATTGGCATTGGCATATGCTTCACCTCTTTCTTCAAAAAGAGTAGACAAACGCATCAAAGCCTGCAGGTAAATTCCACAAGGTTGAATTATTTAGTGGAACAATAATTTAGTTTTTGACACTAATTCATGTTAAGGCATTAAGTAGGATGCTTTAAGTTGTTCATAATGATTATATGAGTAATAAAAGGGGTGGAGGGGGGTAGTAAGCTTAGAATGGAAGAAAAATAGTCACCCTTGTGTATGCATCTCCTGCTTCATAATGCAGAAGTGGACGAGAATTAGTTCCCACGGCTGCAATTCTCCGAGCCAAGGCTTCTAAAGGTACATCCAACCATACAGTAATCCCCTTGTGCATATATTTCCTAGCAATCCACAAATGAAGATTGAAAATGCAAAGACTAAATTGAGAATACAGTTAATCACAAAAAGGTGAAGATAAAATTTCTCTCATTTGTATGAAAGCGTTATACCAATTGATGGGCCTCACAACAGCACCTCCACCAGTAGAAATTACAAGTCTATGCATAAGTGACAGCTTATGCAATACCTCAGTCTGAAATTGTAAAAAGAATAAGTATGAACAATGACATTGATTATGATAATGGGGTCATATAAAACTTCCAAAATCCTTTTGTGAAACAGAAATCTCCAAAATCTGGGGATCACATAAACTGGAAAACTTGTGTTTACTGACCTCCTTGTCACGGAAGAAACCCTCTCCATAGTGCTTGAATATATCAGCTACAGAAGTTCCACCAACTTCATCCTCCACCAATGCATCACTAAAGCACCCATGAATGCAGCAAGTGCAGAAAATATTCAGCCCAAACTTAATGTGCCCCTCAAATTAAACTCTTTTCAATCATAATCTTATGCACCAAAGTGGACCATATTCCTCAGAATAATTGAGACTATGTTATAATCTTTCAGATACAACTATACACATATTACATCTTCTTAGAGTCCTCTACTATTAATCAAACATTATCACCAGCTAAAGCACTGATCCAACAATAAACATAATGAAATGTTATAGATTGTATTTTTACCAAAGTTCATTCTTTCTCTTGCCTGTTAATCTTTCGGGCATCCAACTGATGCAATATCCACTTGCCTTGAAATTTTCATTTCAAAAAAGAACAATGAATCACTTACTAACCTATCAAAAAAGGAATAACTAAGCACTTGCGACATAATCTGCCCTACAGTTGTCTTCCCAGACCCCATCATTCCTGCATATCAAATTCAAAATATTAATGCCAAAGTAACTATATTTCCAATGTATATTATGTAAGCACAAGGACTTTGACCAAGAGACTGACCAACAAGATATATACAGCGTCCATTTAAATAAGGCTCGATCTCTTGTGTCTTAGTCTGCAATTTTATTGACTTCAAGTAAGATAATGGGACATAGTTGCTTAGAAAAGCAACAAACTGAGCTAAACCACCATTTTTTATTCCTCACTATAACAGTGTAAAGAGAAGGGTATAACATCACTAGACGAATGGGTTTAACTGAAAAAGACGAATGGAATCATGATTTACCTTTAACATTAACTCTTCATCAAGAGGGGTCTCTAAACTCCCAGAGTCCAATGTCAAAGCTACAAGAGTGATATTTGAAATAAACTGTCACTAATAAAATAGCCAGCACTTGTAATAGTAAGTAACATACTAAATTTTTTGCAGGCATACACACACGAACAATACATGGCATCAAACCCCATGCTCTTCCATGAGAAATCTCTTAAGAGACTTTCTCTAACTAAAACTATTAATTGGAGGGTAACGTAATTGAAACCACAGACAATCATATCTATTTATGAATTCAGAAATGTGTCTCCATATGGTTCAACTTCACAGAAACTAGTCTCTCGAGGTTCCAGCTGGTGAGACTACTGTCCCTTCATAATGATCACATCATGTGTTCCAATAAGATATTCCACTATGTTTAGTCTCAAATATCTATGCCCAAACATTTAAATTGAGTTTCATAACAAAAATTTTAACTCCCGATGCCACTTGTTTGAAAAAGTTTTGCGGAGTTCAGAGAGGTGTTAAAACCTTGGCTACTGGTAATTTTGTCTTTAGAAACAGTATGACATCTATGCATAGGTACTTCTGGAACAAATTTACAAACTGCCTACAGTTATGACATAGTTCCTTCATCCCTATTTGTTGACAACTTTCGACTATTGTTAATTGTAACTTATTCCAGTGATCCGTGACTCAGCTTCTTGTTTGCTAATTGATAATTAGCATATCTTAATTCCTCGAATAAATGATCTCATTTTGTAGTAGAGGGGAAGGGAACCAACATTAGAAAGAGCAAGAGGACAATCCAGCATCACCCTTTGGAACCAGGACATCGATTGGGTAAAAAAAAAAGACGAGTACGTTTGGAAAAAACAGGGAAACCCAAATTGTTACGGTCAAAATCGAATAATACTTACAGCAACCTGGCAAGTTGTTGTAGGAACAAGAAACCTCCAAAGGGGAAGCCCGCCGCCGATTGCGTAAAGGTCTTGCAGTTGCAGGCTGCAAAACAAAAACCTGAAGCTTCTGTGGCTCTTTAAAACCTCGAGAGAATTTCACAGAACCACCAAATTTTCTCCCAATCTTCTCGTAATGAATCAAGGTTGAGAATCGCAACCTCTGAGCAGCTTTAGCATCCATGGTGTCCCCGCAAAACAACTGACTTCCAGTGTGATATAGCTGTGAACGCAGAGTTTCCAGCAACTGTAGTCAATCTGGCTATAGTCAATCGAGATTGACAGACAGGAAGTAATGAAAACGAGAAAATAAATGGACGAAGCGAGTCCAGAAGTAAGCGCATACAAATATATTCGCATATAAGATTCCAGATTGGTATATAGCATTATTGTATTTGTACCGTTCGTACGCTGAGAAAATGTCAGAGGAGACACATAAAAATCCTAAATTTCTAAAATCTCACCTCTTACAAATTATCCGGAGAAAGGCCGTCGCAAAAAGAATCCACCAGGAGCATGAACGAGTTAAATCAGAACCTACTCAGAATCGCTGGAATCGTAAAATAATCCTAGGAGTCGAAGGTAGAATCCGAGAATAGAGGTATGAGAGAGGATTTATCTGAGAGCCGAGAATGTGAAGGAGGATAAAACTGAAAGATTCCGGTTTCTTCACCATACTGTCAAGTTTTCGCCCATGTTATTAATATTCTTTTCTATTGATTAACGCCAGCTATACCTAACAATTACGCGTTTAGTGACAAAGTCTGTAATAAGTAAATGATATGTTATCTGAATAAAAATTATTTAAATGATTTCTTAAACTTAACAAATTCTTCCATCTGCCCGGAAAAATAATATTCTGAAGCATTGTGCACTCTATATGCTATTCTAATTTGTTACCTTAAATTTGTATCGTCGTGGGAAAATTTATTTGACTCTTTCCTATTCAGCTGACACGTGTACCAGAAGCAGTAACAAATACGATGAGAGAAATTCTTACAATTGCCTCTCTTTGAAAATTAGAGGGAATAGACGGAGAGTGAGAAGAAGAAAAGTTTGTAGTTAGTTGTATTTATTTGAGATGAGATGGAAAGGATTGTTGGTAAAACAGGGTGGCTGTGTACGTTTGTGTGTGTGTATATGGGGATGACGTTGTAAGGAGTGCATGCCACCAACCATGATTTGAATTCAATTGGGAGGTTGGTGGGTGAAGGCGGAGAGGACGTGGATGATAGCTTCTCTCACCAAACCCACCTCTAATGCCACATTCCAAAACATCATATCAAGTGTGAGCCATAACCAAAATCAAAATATTTTTTTCTTATTCGCCTGCATCAAAAACAGAAACCGATGCCTCTTTGTTATGTTTTTTTTATTGTATAAAATATGATCCTTTATTATATGTGTATTATTTATTTTACTTGAAATAGGAATATCGTTTTTTTAATAAATATTAAGTATTTGATATTACTAACTGATCTTCATTCTTTTTGACTTGAGACTAATCTTGATCCAAACTCTTCATTTTTTAACAGCCATGAACTTTACTTATGGGATATCTAATTCTTTTCACCCAAACAACATGGATAAAAATGCTCGACTTTTAATCATATTCGTCTTCTTTTTAAACCAAAAATCATATTCTACTGCGAATCAACATGCATACACACATAACAATGACAAAATATAACTACTCTTGGGATGCACCTTCGAAAATTATCACTAATCAATTTTGCCCTGTATTAGACTGACAGCAATTTATTTTAAATAATTTGCCAATTTTTTAAAATAAACCTCTTCATAAGTCATAATAAAGTTGATAGTCATTAATTAAAAAAATTGGACCACTCAATTAGTGGGGTAAACAAATGATCAAAGAAAATGACGCGGGACAAGGATTGCTTATCTTTAATGGTGTCACTGTGACGGTAAACAAACCATGTTAAACACCAATAAACTCACTCATGGTTAACGCCTGCACACATTTTTTATTGTCAAATTTTAAAGGAGGAATTATTATTCAGGAACAGAGTCAATATTTAATTACAAAATTAGATCTACTGTTCATTTAATTACAAAAAATGATTAATTTTTTCAAATTAAATAAAAATATAAAATTATCAAAATACCCTCAACTTTTATTCTTTCCTCTACCACCACTGGTCAATGATCACTGGTGGATGGTCAACGGTTACCGGTGACTGGTCAATGCCGACTAACGGTCACCAACAACTGATCAATACCGGTTAATGGTCACTGGTGACTGGTCAACATTTGCCAGAAATTTTTCCTATATTTTGTAATTTGCTTATTCTAAATTTATAACTTAGTTTTCAAATTTTTTACTTTGCAATTTATTTTCCAAAATTTACAACTTCTTTATCTTAAATTTGTAACTTATTTTCCAAATTTTTATTATGAATTATTTCAGTGTTTTTGTAACTCTTTTTTCAAATTTTACCACTTACTTACTTTGAATTTGCAACTTATTTTCTAATTTTTTATTATGAATGGTTTCAGTGTTTTACAACTTCTTTTCTAGAATTTACAACTTACTCTAAACTTGCCACTTATTTTGCAAATTTTTACTATGAGATGAGTTGTTTCAGTATTGTTGCAACTTGTTTTACATATTTTACAATTTGTTTACTCTGAATTTGTAACTCGTTTTCCAAATTTTTATTATCAATTGTTTTAATACTTTGCAACTTCTTTTCAAGAATTTGCAATTTGTTTACATATAATTTGTAACTCATTTTTCAAATTTTTACTATGAATTTTTTCAGTGCATGTCAACTTTTGTTCCGAAATTTTTTACCTTGGAACAATTTGTGATAAAAATTTAAAAAATAAGTTACAAATTTATGGTAGACAAGTTGTAAATTTTAGAAAAAAAAATTACAAAACACTAACACAATTATAGTAAAAATTTAGAAAAAGAATTGTAAATTAAGAGTAAATGAGTTGCAAAATATATAAAAAAAGTTGCAAAAAGCACAAAAAAAAAATTTGTATTAAAATTTTGAAAAATAAATTATAAATTTAAAATAAGTAAGTTGTAAAATATGTAAGACAAGTTGCAAAAATATTGAAATAATTCATAGTAAAAATTTGGAAAATGAGTTGCAAATTTAGAGTAACTAAGTTACAAATTCTATAAAAGAAATTGCAAAACACTGAAATAATTCATAATAAAAATTAGGAAAATAAGTTACAAATTCAGAGTAAGTAAGTTGTGAATTTTAAAAAGGAAATTGTAAAACACTAAAATCATTCATAATAAAAAGTTGGAAAACAAGTTGCAAATTCAGAGTAAATAAGTTAAAAAATTTGAAAAAAAAGTTGCAAAAATACTGAAACAATTTATATGAAAATTTTGAAAAATAAGTTGTAAATTTAGAGTGAAGAAGTTACAAATTCTAGAAAAGAAATTGCAAAGTAAAAATTTAAAAATTAAATTGTAAATTCAAAATAAACAAATTGCAAATTTTAGTAAAAACTTTAGGCAAATGTTGACTGGTAGTCGGAGACTATTAGCCAGCATTAACTGTCACCAATGACTGGTGGCCAGCGTTGACCAATCGCCGAGGAGCGTTGATTAGCCTTTAGCGACTGTTGATGGACAATAGTAGGAGGGGAAATAAAAATTAAGGGTATTGTGATAATTTTATATTTTATATTTAATTTAAAAAAGTTAGTCTCCTTTTATAATTAAATAAACATTAGATCTTATTTTATAATTAAATATTGATTCTAGTCCTAAATAGTGATTCTCCTAATTTTAAATCACATTTAAGTTGGCAAATTGACCTAAGGGTGTATATGCGACAAATCAAGGCTTGATCCCCTCATTGCTCCAGCCAATGAAAACTAGGGTCATCCGGACTAGATACCAATCCACGTTAGGTTAGCCTACCAACTAAAATCTTAAATACATAAAAAAATATAAAAAAATTATAAAAAATAACTTTATTTATAAACAAAAGATATTATTTAAATGATTTTAAATGACACGTTTATTTAAATTTCGTTTTCATTTCATATTCATTGTTTAGCTTGAAAGACATTAGGTAACATTTTGAATTTAAGAAAACCTAACTAAAAAAATTCATTAGTTTTTTTTAATCTAAATTTACTCAATTATTTTATAATTTATAAAAAATTCAAATATTCAATATTAAACTCGAAATTTTATTTATTCTAAGCCTTAATGATCATAAAAATTGTCACTTATGAGTTTTTTGAGATTTTTTAAAATATTTATTGTTTTAGAATTTTAATGAAACATTTGTAAAGTGAAGTATTTAAATGAAGAACATTTTAATAAAAGATTATTAAATTTTACAATAGCTTAAATTATTTAATGACTTTTTGGATTTATATAAAAACCTTGAACAATGCCACAATATAATCTCAGAAAGTCATCGACCTGGGTGTTGAGCCTGGTATAATACCAAAAAGTACGAGATATCCATTAATATCCCCAAACAATGCTATGCTTGGTTCAATCATATTTCGAGAGGAATAATAATTATATCAGGGTGCTCTTGCTTGGAGAGCTAGGTTTTTTTTTTCTCTCCTATAACAAAGAGTGTTTTGAGTGAAATATCATCTTCCGTGGGGCTTTTATGTGTTTATCCTTTTGGTCCTTGTTTGTTTATCGGCTGTGATCGACGGTCTTTATTTCATTGTGGTTGGGTGTGTGTGTGTGATGTTTGCAGGTGGGAGGTGAGGATGGTTGGAGAAGCAAGGTCTAGCCACTCTGCGAGAGGGTAGGCCAATTTGGCATAGCAAAAGGATGAAGAGAATTAGGTAGGAGGGGGGCTAGTAGGAAAGGTACTCTAACAAGGTGCAAAATATTAATGTTGTGCTCTTTATGGTGCACAAGGGATGGGGAATGGAGAGTGGTGTTGAGGTGGTCAAGCGAGGAAAGAATATTTTCACTTTTCACTTCAGAAATGGCAAAGATTATCGTAGGGTTTTGCGAGGGAGTCCTTGGTTGGTGAAAAGGGCGCTTATTAGTTTATAACCATGGATAGAGTTAACAGTCATTAAAGAAATGGACTTTTCGCATGGCCCGTTTTGGGTGCAATTCCATGATGTTCCTTTAGAAGGGATGAATAAGAAAAATGTAGAGATTTAGGGTGAAGTAGTGGGAGAGGTTGTTTTGATTGAAGATCCAATGGTTGATGATAACATGAATCAAAAATTTCTTCATGCTCGGGTAATTATAGATACATCACTTCCATTATTACCTGGCATTATCATTTCTAGGTGGGATATGGAGGATATCTGGATTTTGTTATCAGTGTAGCATGATCGGTCATGAACAGAGACAATGTAGATCAATGAAGTATGAATCGAGAGAAAGGGTGGTAGGTCTAGAGATTAGTGTTTCAATGACTAAGGCGTTTGAAAGGGTTGTGATTCAGTGTAAGGATGATTGGTGCTAGTGGTTACTGGAGATGCTACTACCGGCGCATGGGAAATTGGTCGGCTAGGCAAGTGTGAATCTGGGGGTAAGGGTGCATGGCAAAAATGTCAACTTGATTTGTGGGAATTAGGACACTTAGGATTGTGAAGTTGAGAAAATGATATGGTTATGGAAGATTCTCCATCATTGGGGAGTTTTATATGTGCGGACTTTTGCCTACATAAATCTCAAGCTGAGAAATTGGATATTGGGCTAATTATTTAGAAGTCCAGTATGGCTATAGTTGATAGGCTTGTGGTTAATAGGGCTAGACATTCCATGGCTAGTCAAGGTAGTCCAATTATTTCTGAAGTGGTGGGGACTATTGAGAGTTGGCCTAGAAGCAATATCCAGAATGGCTTAAGTGAGATAAATGCTGCATCTGTACTGCACATCATTGAATATCCCTGAGAGGATGAAACTCCCTTAATGGCAATGGTCTAGGGAACAATTTAGTCCCCAATCTCATCTATGGCAATGAAGCTCCAATTGATTCGATTAAAGAGAGAGGCCGTGAAACCATGTTCTACTCCTAAAGCAAAATGGGGAAAGTTATTTGAGGACACGATAGAGGTAAAAGCAGATTCTTAGCCGCTGTCTCCAAGAAATTGCCTTAAGGGTAGTGCTATTTGTACTGGAAGCAATTTCTGGTGACTCAAGCAGTCAATTAGAGAGAAGAAAGAAATGCCTATTTTGCAAAGGGGCAATTGCTTGGGTAGCGTTGATTTCCTATTTCCTCTAGAATGCTTCATTTTTTCTGCTAATGCCATTGATTTTGCTGAAGGCTTTGATGGCTATCCTTCATTAGCCACCTAGGAGCCATGAAGACCTTATTTTGGAACTGTCAAGGCCTATGGGCTCCCTTGGCAGTCAAATTTCTAATTGATAATTGCAAAATATACAAACCCTAATTGGTTTTCCTTATGGAAACCAAACAGAAAGTGGCTTATGGGAAAGATGTGAGAAGAAGGTGTGTTTTGATAAAGATGTTACTATTGACCCTCAAGGCTTATATGGGGGATTAACGCTTTGGTGGACTGATGATATTTTGGTAGATGTTTTGTTTTCTTGCTAGAATTTCATTCATGTCTCCATTCAGTCCAGTGAGTTGCATACTCCTCCGTGTATTACATTTATTTACAACTTACTAAGGAGAGGGACAAGAAGGTTATGTGGCAAAGAATTCATGATGTGGCTTGTACTCTATCTGGTAGTTGGCTATGTGTTGGGGACTTCAATGATGTCATGTCTCGATCTAAAAACATTTGGAAGAAAACCACGGCTGCTAGGAAGATTTTGAACTTTCAAAAATGTACTTTGGACTGTGGTCTGATTGATTTGGGGTTCAAGGGCTCCAAATATACATGGTGTAATTGTTGCCCTAATGATGCACATGTAAAAGAGCAAATTGTTCAAGCCATTGGTAACATGGAGTTTTGTGAGACTTTTCCCAAAGCCCAGGTGTTTCGTGTTAATCCTATTGGTTCGGAACATCATCTCTTATTTATGGATTTATATTTTAAAGCTATCAAGACTCCGAAGGAATTTAAATTTGAGCAAGCATGGGTAACTCATCCTGAGTTTCATAACACTATTAGGTAGAGTTAGTTTGATGTGAGCGAATAAGAGAACAAGGTACATGAGCTTATTATATTACTTTGCTAGAAAATTGTAGGAGGGATTTATCTCATTGAAGCTGTAAATACTTCCCCAATAATGGGTGTCTCATAGATTCTTTATAGCTGCAAATTGCTGACTTGCAGAAAGGAGATTAGGATGAAGAGAAGTTACAAATGATGCAAGCTTTAACAGTTGAGATTGAAAGCTTATAGGATTGTGAAGAACTATATTGGAGACAAAACAATATAATTTGTTTGAAGAAAGATGATGGTTTATGGGTGGGTTCAGAGGAGGGTATTGCGGATTATGTTACTCTATATTACAAGGACCTATTTACATCATTCGGGCAAAGAGACTTGTAGCCAGCTCTTACATATATGCATACAAAAATCTTTGCTGAAGACAATGCCATGTTAGTTCAACAGGTCAGCAAATAAAAAATTCATGATGCTATTTTTCAGTTAGGCGGCCTTAAGGCACTTAGATCGGATGGTTTTTCGGGGTGTTTTTATCAAGTCACATGGGAGGATACAAATTCTTGTGTCATCAGTATAGTGGAAAGGTTCTTCAAAGGTGAGTCAAATTTAGCTTCTATCAAAACTACAAACATAATGCTAATTCTAAAAATTGACAAGCCTAAATCTATTAATCACCTGAGACCAATAGGCTTATGTAATTTTGCATATAAAATCATATCCAAAATTCTTGCTAATTGCTTGAAGAAGGTGCTTGACCTGTGTATTTCCAATACTTAGAGTGCTTTTGTTCCGAATAGGCTCATTCATGATAACATCTTGATTACCCGTGAGGTTTTCCATTATCTTAAGAATAAAAGGGCTAGTACTAAATTTGAATTTGCTTTGAAAATGGATATGAACAAGGCATACGATGGGATTGAATGGGAACTTTTTGCTTAATATTATGGTGAAATTTGGTTTTTGCCAACAGTGGATGGATTGGATTATGGCCCATGTAGAATCTCTGAAATTTAATTTATACATATCTGAAAGAAAATTTTCTGATTTGCTCTCTCAAAAGGTTTGAGACAAGGAGACCCTTTGTCACCTTATTTGTTTATTCTAGTAGTTAAGGTGCTTTCTTTGATGATTGACAAGCACATGGCTGATGGTCGCTTTAAGGGTGTTAGACTTGCAAAGCAATGCCCGATTCTTTCTCATATATTCTTTGCAGATGATATTTTTTTTTTATGAATGTAAACACCTCTAATTGTTTGCTTCTTGTTAACTTGTTACATTGTTACTGTACTGTATCTAGGCAAGTAGCAAATTTTAGCAAATCTAAATTACTTTTTTAAAAGAACACTTCTGCTACTACTAGAGATAAAGTGTTTCAAGTGTTGAATATACATCAAACAGAGGAGCCAGGTAAGTACCTAGGCCTACCTAGTATATGAGGATGGTCAAAGAACTAATCCTTGGCTTATATTCATGATAGAATTGGGATGAAAATCAAAGGGTGAAAACAACAACTACTCTTTCATGCATGAAGGGAAGTTTTGATTAAGTCGGTGACTAGTGCTATTCCTTTGTATCCAATGACTTGTGTTAAATTTCCAAGGAAAACTTGCAAGGAGTTGAATAGTATTATAGCTAGTCTTTTGTGGGAAGGCTCTGGTGATGAGAAGAAGATCCATTGGTGGGCTTGGAATAGTGTTACTTTATCTAAGGAGGTTGGTGGCCTTAGCTTTAGAGACTTTGAAATTATGAATGATGCTCTGCTTGCAAAGATTGCTTAGAGGTGCCTACACAACCCGGAGGGACTATGGGTGAGGGTCCTAAAAGGTTTTTATTTTACATACTCATCTTTTCTTCATGTTTCTAGGGGACATAGAGCTTCATGGGCCTGATCAAGTATTCTTGAAGGATGAGCATTACTAGAGAAGGATTTATGCTGGCATGTAGATGATGGTCAGAACATCTTGCTATGGAAGGATAAATGGGTTCCAGAGGTGGAAGGGTATAAAATTAACCATATTTGTCCCTTTGTGGCATAATGTGATGGTCTCTTTGATTATTTCTGAGGGTAGATGGATGCTAGATACTATCAATGAATACGTTAACTCTCATATGCTGGAATGTATCAATAATATTCTTTTGAGAAACAAGAGAAAAAAAGGATAGATTGGTTTGGGCCAAAGTTCAAAATGGGGAATACTCGGTCAAGCTAGGATATCATTGTGAGAAAATATATCTTGATCGAATGCTTATTTCTACAATTACTAGTTTCTCCTTTGTCATACAGCGTGAGCTTTGGAAGTGTATTTAGAAATTGAAGGTCCCTCATAAATTGAATAATTTCATATGGCACTATTTTTCCAATTAACTTACAATAAATTCAAAATTGTTTCGCGGGAAGTGTTGCAATTCTCCTGTTTGTCAAGTTTGTGGCCAGGCACTTAAGAGTGTTGAGCATTTATTTTTTCACTGTCCTTAAACTATGCATGCATGGTTTGGCAGTGCCTTGGTTATTTGAATGGATCAATCCTTATTAGATTGACTAGTCATCCAAAAGGATGGTGAATTGGGTATTGCAAAATTTTTGCTTTCATGAAAAACAATCCAATGTATCAAAGTGAAGAATAAAAAAAAGGAATAAACAGAGGAGAAGATAAAAAGATGAATGAAAGGCAATACACAAGAGATTTATCCTACCACTTGACCTACATCTAGTCCCTAAACTACCACTTGAAATTTCTCCATAGTGTGATCTGGTACTTGTGAAATCTTAGTGTATCTCAGACTTCTTACTAAGTCTGTCACTCTCTCACATCTTCCCTAGTATAATTATAAATCCCCTCAAAGTAACCCAACTTTAAGTAATCCCTCTAGAATACCTCACTTAAAGAATCTCTCTCATAAAGAAAAGAAGATTACAATGGATAAACTCTCACTTACAAAAGTGGATAGAAACATTAAAATACAAAGAATGACCTAAGTATGATAGATAAAGCTTTGATTTAATGTAGTAGCAGTTTGGCATTCAATACACTTAGATTCATTGCTTCCCAGTCTTAATGAGGTTTTATTTATAGATTTTCAAGCTAATCTAACCATTAGAAATAGATTATAACGGTTATTCAAAAGAATTAGCCGTTCACCAATCACATTTAATACACTTTGCCAGAACTTGAACATTCAAGATGAATAGTTTGATTGTTTAAGCTAGTTGGTTATATTAAGTTTCTAATGTATAAAGCCTCAATGAACATTCAAGAGTTTCTTCTTGATCATTTATAATGTTGTCTCAAGGTGGTCAAAAGGAAGTCCAAACACAATGAACTATCAAGATATATAACTTGAACGTTTAAGAGTTTCAAAGATGCAGGACACAGAAACTTAAGCATTTAAGTAAAACATCATGATCATTCAAGATGTGTGGAAGGTAAAACAAAGATTTTCAAAATCTTAAACCATCATCATGTGAGCATTATATGGAAGTGAGACTTGTGAACCATAATGAATGTTTAAGTTTATCAACCTGATCGTTTAAGAGCGTTTCAAAAGAAACACTTCATTCTGCCTATCACCTTGAACTTTTAAGAAAAACAATATGATCATTCAAACTTTAGCACAAAACTTGCACATATTGACCAGTAAACCTAGATACGTTTAAGAGGATAACTATAAACGTCCAAATTGTCTTTAGTGAAAAAGATCATAAAACACACAGAACCTTAAACATTTAAGCTTAATTCCCATGAACGTTTAAGAGTTAGAAAGGTTCAAAAACACTTGGAAAAACATGAACTCTCTTTTGATCAAATGAGAAAACAAGTTAAGACATGATTATAACAAGTTTAAGTGCATTCAAAGCTTTACCATCATATAACCTAAAATAAACAAATATGAGAATCAATCTTGAGCTCCATTTTTCTCTTAGTGTTTTGCTTTCTTCAAACATTTGCTCCCTTAATATCATCATCATATTCAGTAAATCTTGGAGCATTCTTTTCTTCATCTTTGAATAGAACATGATGTTGATAATTCATTTCTTCACTTCAATGCTCACTCTTCCTTTTCTTTGGACAATCTTATTTCAAGAATATATAACTTATAAATCAAGTAGTTAGTCCATTTTCACTTTAAATTATAAGCATGATATATAAGATATAATGAACATTAAATACACATATCATGCAAACTTTTTACTCTACTATTTAACATCATCAAAACTAATCATATTGGTCACTAGTCCTAACAATCCTTAGTGCATCACTTTGGGAAATGGTGCCTTGAGTTTCTTTTAAATAACCAACTGATGAGTCAAGAGGGTATATGTTATATTTTGTGGGTTTTATGGTTCATTTGGCTTCAAAGGAACGAGGTCTTATTCCGTAAGGTTGATGCTAAAGCAGCTCTTGTTATTCAAATGCCCAAAGGCAGATGCGTGATTTTGGGAATGTAATCTCTATTGGAGATCCTTCTATGCCTCATCCTTTTGGTGGTTGTGATCTTAAGAGATGGGTTAAGCCAAGTATTGGGATGTTAAAGATGAACTGTGATGGTCATTATAATCCCAGCACTTGTTTGGCTGCTACAGGTGTTGTGTGTAGGAATGATTAGGGGGTGTTTAAATGGGGCTTTGGCTGTCATGTCTCGGGCTTGTCCACTTTTGTAGTTGAAGGTTTGGCAATTTTGAGAGCTCTAAAGCTATGCAAAGAGCTGCGGTATTCTTCTGTCCACCTTGAATCTGATTGTGCAGATTGGATACACATTCTTCAGTCCAAGTCTTCTGATAATTGTGATTGGAGGTGGCGGCATTTGGCTTCTGACGTCCTGGTAGAATTTGCTTCTTCTGGTGTTTCTTGATGTACCTGAACCTCGCGTTCGGGAAATCAAGCTGCGGATTGGTTGGCAACTGCTATTGCAAAAGGGGTGTGGCCTGATGGGTGGATTTATGATCCACCACCCTGCCTATCATCTATTCTCTCTAATGATGCTGGTTTGATGATATGGCCTTGGCTTGTTCCTCTGTAGGACTGGTGTTGGTTAGCATGTTGTGTTTCCTGTTTCTTTTGTTTTGCTATTTCTCTTGTTTTCAAACTTGCGTTTTGGTGTTTATTTTATGATATTCTCCTTTCACCGGTCCCAAAAAAAAATCGTTGTAAAATTAACCATTTGGTGTAACTTTTCCAAGTTATTCATCCAAAAGAAAAGACGGGAGCGTTGGTTACTTTAGTGCACAGATTTCTTCTGTTTTTTTTTTCTCCTCGGAAACGATTAGTAATTTAACTCCCATAGTTTGTCCCAATGTTCAATTTGATCCCAAAGTTCTAAATTTGGTAAGTCATTCCTCATTATGCAAGTTGGTCCTCATATTTCTTCAAAATTTTTAATCAAATCCTTATAATTACCAGCTGTACACTAGAGAAATGAAAAAGCAAACGAGGAATAATTTGCGACAACATCTCATCTCCATCCCTCACCTCTATGTTCCAATGGAGAACCACCTCTAGAGGCACATGAGGACGGAGGCTCGTGCGAGCAGAGCAGAGACCGCCAGCTTAGTCCAAAGCCGATCACCAAAAAGGAAGCGTGTGGTGCTACTGCTAGGTTAACCTCCTCATGTATCGAACCTTCTTGTTGATCGTGTAATCTGGGGTTGGACTTGGAGACACGGAAACCGAATTGTTGGCTTAATTGCAGAGGTAATCTACACTTGTTTTCAAGTCAGCTATTAATTGCCCTCTGTTTGAATTGGTGGTTGGCCTTTTTCATTTCTATTGAAGACCAATGCATTATGCTCTCTCTGCAAAATGAGGATGGTGCGGGGAACATAATAGGATCAGTCTTTGGTGAAGGTCCCAACGAATAAAGGGGTGACAGCAGAATTGAAACATAGCGCAGTCTATAGCATAGTATAATGCTTATATACCTACACCCTGATATATTTGTAAATTTTTTTCGTTTTGGTTTTTCCCCCTCAAATGGATCGCTGATTCTTAATTTATCTATTCAATTTCATTTTTGAATTTTAATGGTATTTTCCCTTATTGGTGTTGAAATTAAGAGAATAAAAAAGGTTAACAGCATATCAACCAAATTACAGAAATGGAGGCAGCTATACTCTTCTCTTTGCTTAGTAAGTCCCCATCTTCGTGTGCCTCTACAAGTGATTCTTGATTGGAATTTAGGGGAGAGAGATGAAGATGAGAGGGGGAACGCAAATTATTCCTCGCTTGTGCTTTTATAGTTTTGTAGTATTTTTGCTTTCTTAAACTTCGTACATGTCATTTTACCCTTTCATGCCTTGCCACCTGGATTAAATGTTTGTCATATCAACACTAACCTGACAAAGTTTGTACAGCTGGCAATTATAGGTAATTGATTGAAAATTTTTTACAATGTGTGGGAATTGATTTGCTTAACAGTGCAAGCCATATGGAGTGATTCACCAAACTTAGATCTCTGGGACCAAATTGAAAATTTGAGCAAACCACGGAGACTACATTATTATTTTCCTTTTTCCTCATTATTATTACTCAAATAATGAGTCTGGCGCATGAAGTGAAAATTACTAATCTTGACTAACTTTTAAAACACTTAAAAGCTATATATAATGATCGAGAATCAACACGATACACGTCGTCCATCATTAAGCATGAGTTTAATTGGAGCAAAAGGAATTTTAGTGGTGGGTCGAGCATTCGAGCATCTTCTTCTTTTTTTTCTCGTTTTTTTCTCTCTTGACAGCTTCAATAATTTTCACCCAGGATGACTCTGATTCAACACATTACATGGTTGGATGAGAAGTTCATGACTAACGAGCCATTTCGACATTTTAGCTTTTAGCAAAATCAACTCTAATTAGGTTAATCAAAGTTGAAAGATCATCGCAAGTAACAGACAGCATCACCATTGCAAAAGTAGAAATTAAAGGAAAGTTTTCTTCAAAGGTGTAGGAGCATAATTATCGCTTCTCACAATCTTTAGAAGACAAGCGCACATGCTCTTAAATATCAAGCTTTCACACAGCAGTTGAAGCAGCTTAGGATGCCCTTCCTTGTCTGTCAGAAAAAATATTGAACAATCAAGGTGTTAAAAATGCCAAATTGTGAATACTGATATTTCAAAAGCAGTTACTCAATTACACAATTATTAAGCGTTACTTTAGTAACCACAAATATCCCTGAGAGCAATCTCCTATGGATCTAGAGAATGAATCTCATTTGCAGTATATTCTTGCTAAGACAGTAAGCCTTCCACCAAGGACACTTGAATTACCAAAAGTATATCTCAAAATTCGACGGTAACAAATCAGAATTGCATCATATGCGAGACTGTCCAATTTCTGATTTTAGAATGTGACATATAAGGATGTCAGCCCCTTGGATTTCTTTACACAACTAATCCTAATAACCACAGATAAAGGATCTGTTAGTAATGAAGAAGTAGAACGCAATTCAACTCCCCAAAATTAAATGGACCCTTCCTACAGTGAACAGGGAAGCAGAACAACAGTACATGCACGATTATTCATTGTTACTGTACAGTCACACAGCGACATTTTTTAATATAAATTATATGTGGTTTGATGCCTTGATCTCAGGCTTTTCTAGAGAGACATGCGATTAGTGTTGTTTTAAAATGGCAGTTGTTGCATCAGTGCTCTAGACGAGAGAGCGAGAAGACCTTACATTCATGAACTGCAGCTACCTAGAAGAGGTAAATTCACACTGATCCTCAATTAAATAAAAAGAAAAAATACAACTATAGTATACAGAAATTGTCCAATTTCTGCCAATAATAAATATCCTGGACTCTTTTTTAAAAGATTGTATAAAAGTATTCTGGAATCTGTAATCTTCATTATAGCTACTGATTGTATAATAAATTAATAATAGCTTTCATGTGTCCAACATATATTAGCTAGCAAGTTAGGAATAAAAAAACTGGCCAAGAATCTTACAGTTGGAGACTCGTGATTTCGGTGGTATTGGGGGTGCTGGTGCTCACTGTGCCCATTGTTTACGCTCGTAGTAGTTGAAGCCATGAGCTCTTCTTCATTACCAAGACTTGCCCTGGAAAGATTTGTCTTGTTCTGCTTCCTCGTTTCCCGGATTTTTGAGAAATCCAGTGAGTAGTCTGGTACTTGGGCCTTCTGATCCCAATCCCCAAACTGTGGCACCGATAACCAAGGAGCAGTTTTCTAGAAGGGAAGGATCATTCTTTATAAATACAAGTTCGGTGTAAATGATAGCATAAGGGATGGCAAATAAATACAAGTTCTCTGCTAGACAGCCCAGTAAATTAAGATCAATTTTGAAAAGTTGTGACTGCAAAATTAATAGAACCATTTATTAGCATCTGATTATACCAATGCCCTACTGCAGACAAAGTTAAAAAGTTACTGACTCAAAATTTTCATATACTTCAAAAACTCAGAAGTGAGTAATATCTTTTACCTACAAAAGAACAAAATAAGTTTGTGAGCTTGAAAAAAGAATAAAAGTAACAGGGAAAAGAATTGTAAGGACTAAATTGACAAATTCTTTTAGTTGGAAAGAAATTTACTTGTGCGACTGCAACAGTGATATCATCATTTCAAAGTTTGAACACAAACAATTGATTAATTAAATGGACACGAAAAGAGCATCATCATTCATCATGATTCCATCTACTTTTGAGCTTTGACAGATTAAAATAGTCGAAACCAAAAGGCAAAAAGGTTTTACCAGCCAGAGGAAGAATACTTAGAAAAGCAACCAATAAAAAGAAAAGAAAACCATCAAGGTTGCATAACCCATAATATTAAATTGAATTGCTTGATTACCAAAATACAGATCGAAGAGCAGCGAGAAATAGGCCCAGGAGAAACTAAATATGGATCCTCTGGAGTTCGCTAATTATCTTTCTCAATATGTTTTTTCTTTTTTAACTAAAACGGATACCATCGAACAGAATTTTCAAATTTCATTGTCACAAACTTTGACAGACAAGCTTGGTTTGAAAAGAAAAAAACAAGATTCAGCTACCAGTGCTCTCGTTCAGCTAATTCTACTGAAACCTAAATCAGTTAGCACAGATGGAAGCAAGTAATTATCTCATTTAATCGTCTCATTCCGGCGATCGTTATCCTTACACGCACAAAAACACTCACGCAGAAACGCGAAATCTTAGCAAACACCATAATCATGCAGTTACACCTTGTTCCGGTTCCAGACCTCAAGAAAACACAAGGACAGGGAAAAACTTACCTCCTTACGATCCTCCATGGGGCTATTTCAAAAGCCACTGAAGTAAAAGAATATTGAAGCAAAGAAAGAGCGAGGGATGCTTCGCTTTGTGACACAGCAGCACAAGGAGATAGGGCTGTATGCCACTGATGATGATATTTGATACCTACAGGCTACGCAACACCATGTTGACCATATAAGAGGATTGTTCAGCCAATAAAATAAAATTATAAAAAAGCAGGTTGGGCAGTCTGATGCGATATCTCGAAAGCTGGGAGGGCCTACTTTTTATTTCTTTAATATTTTGGCCCAAAGTAGGGCATATTATTTAATACTTTCGTTTTTTTCGCGTTATTATTAGGAGTGGATTGTAAATTGATTCTTTATATAAACCGACCGTCAATTGATTCTTGTATCGCTGCTTGACTTTGTGGGAATGTCACCATAATTCCACCCATTTTAAATATACCTGACTTTTAATTAGTTCATGCATATTAAAATAAGTTATTAAACCCTTTAAATTTATCTTAATCTATTTTCCAGATTTGCTATTTTCAATTATTATTTTCCTTTAACATGATTAATGAGGGGTTTATATGAAAAATAAAAAAAATTAATAACTCAAACATGAATTATATTTTGGACCATAAAATATCTTTTCTCAATTACCTATATTTGATACTAGAAAAAGTATTACTTAACTTTTATTTTTATATTATGTACTTTCTGATTTATATCATTTCCTTTTTTTTTTTACCAACTCTCTTTCAATTAAAATAAGTGTATTAATAACTTAAAATTATTAATCTAAAATGACTTAAAATTATCAATTTACTTGTATAATTTAAAATCTCTAATTTCTATCCAATAAAATCTAAATAAGTTTAAAACATTCATTTAAAAATTTATGATAATATTTCCTATTAATTTGATATTAAAAATATAAAATATTTATTAAATAATTTTAAATAATTAACTATAGTAGTATTTAAATAAATGCAATTGAAAATATTAAATTAAAATTTAATAAAATAAAAATATGTCAAATCAATCAATATAAATAAAACATAAAATAAATATAAGATGTATTGCTAACAAATCGTAAACAAGGTAACTTATTTCAGGCTGTATACATTGCATAGAACTCATTATAGTTGAATATTAAAAAGTTAAAAAAATATGTTAGAGATATTTATAATAAATATTTGTGTTAAAAAGAGATACTTTTGTAAAAATGGTTAAATTTAATGAGTTAAATATTTATTAATTATTTAGTGGATGAAAATGAATTCTTGAAAATAAGAGGATATTTGTATAATATAACTTTTAATTCAAAGTAGATTTGTATGTTTTTTAAAATAAATTGCAGGTTTATGTGATATAAGTAAAATATAGGGGCATCACAGTATTTTACTCTTGAAATAATTATTACTTCAAAGTTTTTGTATTTTTTTAAAAAAATTTCATAAATTATTAATTATTTTTTACTATTTTATTCTTTATTAATATAGGAAATAATATTTAAAAACATTTAAGTCAAGAATATTTTAAAAAAAAAAAGAGTATTTTAGTAAAATATTATTAAATTTTATTATAATCTAAATTATTTAATGATTTTTTAGTTTTATGTGAAATTTTTCCAAAATGATAATTATTTTAAAATAAAAAATATGCAGTCATAATTATTCTTTTTTATAAAATAAAATATAATTTACAAGATGTCTTTCTCTCTTAGAAATGCTAAAACTATAAATTCTTTTTTTTAAAAAAATTTATACAAGGAAGGGGTACTTTTTTCTTTTGCTTTTTTGAAAAACTTTATTTTTTCTATGAATCACAATAGTTAAATATAATAATTGACTCTGGTATTCAACTGGGAATCGATGAAGTTTTGAATTACTACTTGTATAAAGTCCTTTCGGGAGATTTGATAAAATTGAAACGAAATAGAGAAAAATAATATGGCCACGGCACCAGAATTACACGCGTAGCACGCACAAATCAAGAATTACTCAGTATATGAAAATATCCCTTTGTTAGAATCAACTGGACATAAGGGAGATTGTTGTAGACTTACGATGATATTGCCTCAAAATAATGAAAATGAGAGTAAAAAGCGATTGATTAGTCGATGCACCTGTTAAAGGATTGATTAATTTATATGTTTTGAAAGTCTCAACATGAAAATGTCAATCACGATGAATCCAAAAATAATAATAATAATTCCCTAAAAAAATAATAATAAAGGGAACAGCTATGAAAAGAACAACAGTGACCAGATTGGCTTTTTTCACATATTTGCTATCTCAATTATTCGTGTCGAATTAGTTATTTGTTTAACTCTTTTGTTTCTAGTAAAATAAAACTCCTTTATCCCTTGTTGACAAAAAAAAATCTTTCATTACTTCCTCTTATTTATTTATTTATAAATTTTAAATTTTTTAATATAAGATCTGTTATGAAATACAATGTGAAGCATTTTTTGATTTTTTTTTTTAAATTATGCCCTTTATAATTGTTGTATTGAAATTAGAGGTTTTGAGTATTTGACTTTAAAAAAACAGAGAGAGTCATCTTTGATGATTTTAATTAAAAGTAATTTTAAAATGTGTGTGATAATTTTTGCCAAAAAAAAAAGTTCAACTAATTTTAAAAAGTCAATTTGTGATTAACCATTATGAAGGTTAGACAAATACCCCGCATCTACATAACCAATCAAGTTTAATTTGAGTTCATTCAAATAAAACAAACTCATATCCATTGTACCTTTAAACTAACGAATTATATGCTTAACTCCAGTCCAATATCTTCATGTAGGTAAAGAACTATACTTTGCTAATAAATTAACAGCAAATGATATATTCAGTTGTGTATAACTAGCAAAATACAATAGTGCTTTGATTGTATTGAGGTATGGTACTTCAGAACCAAGTAATTCTTCATCATTTTTTCAAGGTTTAAAAGAATCTTTGTTCACATATAATGACCTTACTATCATTGGAGTGCATAATGAATGTGACTTGTCTATATAAAACCGTTTTAACAAGTTTGTTATATAGGTCTCTTGATGCATCAAAATCTCATTCTTTACATACTCAATATGCAAACGGAGGAAAAATTTAGTTCTTTCTAAACCTTTCATTTCAATTTCTTTTTTTAAGTAATCAATAACTTTTGGAAGCTTGTTAGGGGATCCAGTAATATTTAAATCGTTGACATAAATTGTAATTATAGCAGACTCATTTATAAATCTTTGCATGAAGATATATGGATAAATAGGGGTCATTTTTATACCCTTCATTCAACAAATAATCACTGAGATGATTATATCACATGAGTTTTTATTGCTTTAATCTATAGAAAGATTTATTTAATTTGATTGAGTAGTCTATTCGTGAACTTGAATTGCATGTTTCAAGTAAGTTAAATTCTTCAGGGAGTTTCATATAGATGTCATTATCAAGTAAACCATATAAATAGACTGTAACAACATTAATTAGATACAAATTGAGTTCTTCCTGTATTACCAGACAACTTAGATAATAAAAAGTAGTTACATCCACCGCGGGTAAATATGCCTTTTCAATAATCAATGTCAGGTCTTTGCGAAAACCCTATTGCAACAAGTTTTGCTTTATATCTCACTATTTCATTATCATTTCATTTTCGCACAAAGGTCTATTTATATCCAACTAGCTTCACAACTTCAAGTATGCATATGCGGACTATAGATCCAAAAACCTTTCGCTTTGTAAGTGTATTTAGTTTTGCCTCAATTGTGTCTTTCCATTTTGGCCAATCATCTCTTTCTCTACAATCTTTAATAGAATTTGGTTTATGATCCTCATTTTCATATGTGACATCGCGCACTATATTATATGCAAATCATCAATATTGACTTTATTTCGGTTGCATCATATTCTATTCATGACATAATTTATTGAGATCTTATTATTTCCACAAATCTCAGATACCTGAGTTTATTTTGGAATAGAAACTTTAATTATGTTTGAGTACACTTCTAGAGTTACCTGTGAGTATTCTTCTAGGGTTACCCTATTATTAATTTGGTCATCTTCATTTTTAACTCATTTTCTTTTTTCAAGGATTCTTATCTTTAGAACCAATGGGTTTACCATATTTCATGTGTGTTTTAGACTTTAATTGTTTAATAAGGATATCAATTTTACTAGAACATTAGCAATTGGTATATATGATTTAGTCACTTATCTTGAGTCAGTAAATGCGTCTGACAATTGATTTGCTAATTTTTGCAATTGAATTATTTTTTTAACTTCTTGTTCACATTGTTTTGTATGAGGATCAAGATGAAATAATGATAATTCATTCTAACTAATTTCCTCTTCCAACTACTTATTCTCTCCCGCAATATTGGAAAATTAAATTAGTCAAAATGACAATCTACAAATTATTACATAAATTAATCTCGAGTTGATGGTTTAAAATATCTTATTATTAAAGGAGATTCATATCCAACATATATTTATACCCTTTTTTAAAGTCATATCTTAGTGTGTTGCGGTAGAGCAATTGAAACATAAATCGCATATTAAAAAATTCTTAGATGAAAAATATTATGTTCCTGACAAAAAAACATTCATAAAGGAGAGTATTTATAATATATTGTTGGTCTAATGCGAGTCAATATTGCAACATGTAGGATTGCATGCCCCAAATGGAGATTAAGTGTTTTGATTTCATAAGTAATGACTTTGCAATGAATGTTAAACGTTTGATAAATAATTCTGTTAGTCCATTTTGTGTATGAATATATATTACAAAATGTTCAACCTCAATCTCAATAGAGGTATATTAATAATTGAAAACTTGAGATGTAAACTTATTAACATTGTCAAGACATATTTTCTTAATTGAATATTCGGAAAAATATGCTCTTAAAAAATTGAATTAATTGAGCAAGCAATCTTGTAAACGTCTGGCTACGAGTTAATAATAAATAAACATGTGACTATCTAATTGATACATCGATAGAAATAAAAAAAATATCTAAATGGTTCATATGATGGGTGGATTGACCCGCAAATATCGTCTTATATATATTGCAAAGATTATTAGTACACTTTCAATTTTTGCTGGTGATAATCAAATAATCAATTTTTCTTAAGAATAATGGCACATGAAAAATTATTAGATTGAAGAATCTGCTAACTCTTTAATTCAAGTTCACATAGATTTTTATTTAATTTTTGCATCATAATTGATCCGAGATAGCCCAATCGATCATGTCAAACATATTGTGATTTGTAGACTTCTGGTCTATAATATCATATGATTTAATTGTATTAATATACGTGTAGTACAAACTGGAATAAAATGTAGTTAAGCTTTCCTATGCACATTTTTTATTTGAAATAATCCTTGTAATATAAAGATACTCAACATTTCCTTTATTTCCTGTTTCGATATGATATCTATTTCTGCGAATATCTTTGAAACTTAATAAATTTCTATGAGATTTAGAGGAATATAATGCATTATCAATTTATAATTTTTGTTCCATTTTGTAACATTATATTGGCTCTCTTGGAATAGTATTCAATTATTTTTATACTATTGGATATGGTACTAATATAATTTTATACTATCGAGTAAAATATATGAAATTAAATAGGTTGCATAATATGAATTTTCTATATGGTGCATATAACCTTTAAATAAATGAAAATATAATAATATAATTAATGACACATGTTAAGCAACATATTAGGTAATTCATATTTTCAAAGTAAAACAATTAAATACTAAAACTTCTATCAATTGTCGAGATATTATAAAACTCACAAATAAGGGTATGAGTCAGACAATGTATGATAGGTTAATATTCATTATTTATATAATTAAAATTATTATAAGTAATAAAATAACAATGATATGTGAAACTAAATAAATATAAAAGTTTGACAACGCCAAAAATTTAAATATATTCACTTAATCAAGAATCAAAATAATAATTCTATCATTTCATATATTTCCACATAAAAATCTTAATCAATTTAATTAAACTCAATTTTTTCCACTTTCATAATCAAAATTAGGAGAAATTAACATGAAAAGAGGTCATTTAATATGTCATTATGTTTGAGCAAAATAATACCAAACGACTGAATCATAATCATGAGAATTTAATCAACAATATTAATTAAAAGGAATATAATCTCTATAACAAAAAGTATTAAAGCTTCTATTGCCATGCATTATAGAAGCAGCAAATTAAGTTAAGTAAAAATAATTGTTAAAGTAAAATTTAAGAATAAAATGATATAATCTCTTTGTAATTTCAAATGAAATTAGACAACATAAAATATTTCTTATCAAGTCTCATATATGTGTTAAGTATCAAACAACTTCTCAATGAATCAAATAAATTAAATAATATCGAATAATAATTTACTTATATTTTTATCTATTAAAATTTATTTAAAATAAAATCTCATAATATAAATAAATTAATAATCACATCATAAATAATATTTTTATAATATAGATAAATTTATATTCAATAAATAATTTTATTTTAATAAGAATTTATTTAACTAGTTATTCAAATTAAATATATGTTATTGAGAGATAAAAACAAAACTCTCAATAGTTAATCTGATTTTTAAAATTGGTTTACTATAATTTTTTATAAGTTTGGATAAAATTAAATTTTAAAATATTTTTATAATACTAAGAATATTGTAAAGGATCCAAAACTAATGTAAAAATCATATGCTTAAAATTATAATAATACTATGCAAATATATGAATTGTTACAATTAAGAACCCAAAGTAAACAAACGTACCGCTGACACCGACTGTCAACATATATTAATTGATAGAATTATGATTAAAAACCCAAAGCAAGGAGACGCAGCGCCGCCACCATCCATGAGAAGGATTTATTGGTAAAATTACGCAACATAAGAATGAAGCATCAACCATTCAAAAATAAGAGTCAAAAGATAATGGAATTCATAAGCAAATTTTAAATAAATAAAAATTATACTTTAAACATATATATATATATAATTCAAAATTTTAAATAAAGTAGTAAATGTAATAAAAAAATAAAATAAATGGTAGATAACTTCTAAACTAATTTTGTATTTTATATAACTTTAAGATTCATTTAATAGTGAAATTAAATTGTAGCCATATTTCTAGATTTAACATCTTAATTAAATATTCCCTCAAATCCTTTTTATAAATGACTTTTCAGAAATTTTTTTATTCCTTTTTATAAAAGAACTTGTAATATTTTGTAGAATTTTTTCTATTTTATTTTTATCATTTATTTTTTCTTCTAAATTGTTATTGGACTTTTTAGATGAAAGAGACACTCTTAATTGGTCAAATGATATTTAATATGTATTGCATTATTGTATTAAATTAGGGTAAAAAAGAAATATTTGGTTTTTTTTTTAGAATTTTAAAAAGATAACTAATTTCCTTAATCTACGTAAAGTAGTTAGAAATCCTTTATAAAAAGGATTGGAGGGAGTAATTTTTATGGTAGATAATTTCAGGATCTACTTTATACTCCATGTAAATAATTTTAGTGTAGATAATTTTATGATCTAATTAATAAAGAAATTAAATTAGGTCCATACTTAAAATGTAACATTTCAATTAAATTGCCTTATACTTCAAAATATGACATAACTTTTTATTACTAAAAAAATTAATTAACTTAAAGTCACTATAAATAATTAATTTAAAAAGAGAAGATGAATAACTTGAAAATAGATATCATATAGTAAGTGGAGAAAATATATTCATATTTTTAAGAAAAATTGTGATGATAACGTGTTATGAGGTAAAATAAAAAAAATGAAGTAGAAAATAGAGAGTGGAGTTAAGAGAGAAGAAAATAGGAGAAGTTATAAGTAAGTGTTTATTATTCAGTTACCAATAAATATTTATATTATGAGTAAGTATTTATTATTTAGTCAATAATGGGTATTTATACAAAAGATAATAGGTCTTGCCACTAGAGTAGATCTTAACCCTAGAGAAGATAATAATCATTTAAACAAAATAAATAAAAAATATAAGTTAACTCTAAATAAAAAATATTCTATGAACATATAAAATCTTCATAAGAAATACTAACATTATAATGAGGTAATTTTTTTTAATATAGTACAGTAGTACTGTCAACCAGCCACACGGCTTTTGAACTCATTTGTTAATTTCTGGTCAAAAAAACTCATTTATTAACTAAATTTGGGAGTGTCAATACTGTTGTTTATAGAAATAAAAAAAAAATATATGGGATTATTATCTATCTTTCTGTTACTTGCACATGTCTTAAATATAAAATTTTTTGTTATAATTTTAAATATAAATTTTTTTATAATATACGAGATAATATTTATTATATATTTTAAAAAAATATTTAAATTTAATATATTATAAAAAATAAAATAATTAAATAAAAATAATTTTAAAAAATATTATAATTTTTAAAATTAAAATAATTAATTAACTTTATCTTCCATTTTAGAATATTATATTAAGAACATGAAAAAAAAATATTTTATCTAAAAAAATTAACCGTCAATTCACTTCTAGATAGAGTTTTGAATTCATGTTTTAGTGTTGGCCAAAAACCAAAAAGCACATTTTACTAGCACGTGACATGTGGCTGCATGAAAAGGAGATTGAGCACGTCATCGTACAACATCAACAGACGTGTAAAGAGAAGGCGGTTCCTGCACCACTCAGCTCATTCTTTCTGGTCTGTTAAAAAAAAATCATTCTTTCTGGTCATCTTTTTGCCGATTTAAAAAATCATTCTTTCTGGTCATCTTTTTGCCGATTTGTTTGTTTATTTAGTTTGTGGTCACAATTTCAAGAACATTGGTTTTTATTTTAAAAAAAAATCCGAATGGATCTATGTTCTACCATTTTATTTTAAACACATTCTGGGCTGTATCCTGTTTTTTTTCTTTCTTTCTTTCTTTTCTTTCGACATATTCAATGCAAGCAAAAAACTGAAGTTATGAACAGGAAAAACAAAGGACCAATTATCATTACGTAGTCTAAGTCAAAATCAGATTGTGTTTATTTATGCAGAAGCTTAGGCAAGATGGTGTCGTAGCTTGTGCACATTCGACGGGAATTCAAACTTCCACTTATAACTTGTTTCCTACTTTCTTCTTTTGCACATTCACCAGATTAACGCAGTCAAAGCAATTCTGATCTTCCTGTCTCTTTGGAACTTAGCACAGAAAATTCACTATTTTATAAATTTCTGCTTCCTGAATGAAAAATGAAAATCGTCATTCATTAGTCTCCCAAGCTGCACTGCCATGTGAAATTAGTCACTGCAGTCCAAAATTATTGACAATTTTACAGTTTCTTTTACTATTTCCGAAATTGTACAGTTCGCAGTTTGGAGGAAAGCATGGATTGAAGCACAGTTTGTCGCTTGAACAAAGCGCGAACAAGCCAAAGGTTTTCCTTAGACTTTCTTTTTTCACCTTTGAAATTAAGGTCACACAAAAGTTAGGATGACTCAATCCACCCGGAACTTGTTTTTGCTCCTGATATCATCTGCGTATTTCCACATGCTGGCTTTAAATTAAACTGTTGCTTTTTCCACTTGTTCTTTACGTAACACGTAATTTCCTCCTTTATGTATGAAGAAGCTAGAGAGATGATAAATCTCCATATTTAGGAATTTTTAAGATACTTTTAAATGTGTTTAGAGAGCTATCCATGCTTTTTATATTGCATTTAGTTAAATATTTGGATTAATTATATTTATTGGATTATATTGCGAATATTGTAGAAAATGGAGTGAAAATTATCCAATTAAAATAAGTAAATTTTTCACCTGTGTTTATAAATTTTTTTAGGGAAGATATGTATTTGAAATTGTAGAAAGTGTAGTTTAAAAAGTTGATAATCAAGATCTGAAAGTTTTGTGCTACAACATGGAAGTTTAACACTGCAACATTGTTATTATGTATAAAAGTTGACATTTCTATACTGCAGCATGGTGAATTTGATACTATAGTATCAACATCTCTTGAAAAAGACATTTCAATATTGCAGCCTGGAAGCAAATGAACTGTGCAAAAATGCACAATTACATTAATTCAGTGAATTTGAGGGTTTTAGGTGGTTAAAATGCATGGAACAGTGGACAAAATAAAGGGGAACAGCTCTGGATTACTGGAGATGGTTTAAGGAGCTTTGGATGCTGAGATTTGAGTTTTCCTTCCATTGTCTTCATACTATTCCTTATTTCTTATGTTTTATTTGATTTGTTATTGTTATATATGCTGTAAATAGAGTATGAGAGCTTGAGTTTACTTTATTATAGGACTATTATGAATTTTTGTATGAATTAACTTTGTGATTACTTTCTTATGGATTAATTTTATGGATTAAGTGATTTAATTGGTGTGAATATGTTGAATTAAAATTGGAAAATTATTAGGGTTCTTGAATTGGGAATTTTCCAATTACAACTTAGGAAAAAAAAATTGGAATAAGCCAATTGATTAAATTACGTGAGTTTGCTTAATTCTAGACATAGAATTAGGTAATTTGCTAATTAGGATTGGAATATACTTAATTAGTCACTCAACCATAATTGGAGTTTGAGCAATTTAATGCACTAATTAATTAATTGTATAAGGGATTGTCACGCTGGATTTTTATCCAAAACTAAAAATTAAAAAAAAAAAAGAATTGCAACTAAAATTTTCCTAAATTTTGAAAAACCTGAATAATAGAAAAGGATGTTTTACGAATAAGAGGGTTAGGCTCGAGAGTCGGTTATAGGTATGGAAAGTGTTAAATACTCTACGCCACCCGTTCTGAAGAATAATTACCCTAAATTTATTGTGTTTTATTAAATAGGCCTTAAAGAATTTATCCTTGTTATTTACATTTTATTGCTAACCCCAAAGAAAAATTAGATGAAAAAGAAAATATAATATTCTTTCTATGTCTCTCCCTTTCTATACTTCTTGTTGCCTCACGTTCCAAGGTTTCTTTTTATTGCTTAACGCTTTCTCTAATTGTTGTAGCTCTTAAATCCTCTATTTATAAAGGAGCTAGCCATGTATTTTTTAATTTGAAATATTTTAAATTTTAAATATAAGAATCATATAGAGATGATATCTTGATTTCATAATCTTTTAAGAATTATTAAACCCTAATTTTTTTAGGTCTTTAAATATTTATTATTATTATTATTTTTCGATTCACTCACTTTTAGATGATTTAATTTTTTTTTCCTTTTTTACTTTATCTTTTTTTTTTCTTTTTAAATCTTGTGGATACGGAAGTTGTTAAGATTTTCAAAGATAATTCCTAGATTTCTTTTCTTTTCTTTTTCTTTCTTTACATTATGTATTTTAATTAAGAGATAATCTTCAAAATCTATTTTAAGATCTTTTAAGATAATCCAAGAATATTTTATATTTAACCTTTTTCATTTTTTAAGGGATAATCTTCTAGAATATTATGAACTTATTTTATTATTTTTCTTCTGATCCTAAAAGAGACATTTTTTATTTTTATGTATTTATTACTTTTGCTAAATGAGCTGGACAAAATACGGTGTTCATAAGGATTATAGATTAATTAATTGGTAAGCTTATTAGACACTCAAAAAATGCTAGTAAGTGAATTAGTGCTTTAGGCTAACAAATATATGTAATTAAAACCTAAGAGATAGTAATTACTTAATTAATCCATGTGCAAATGAATAATTATTTTAGGTAGCCCTTCCTCCATTCCAGAATCACCACTAACATCTAATCATAGTTTATATTTAATTTTCATTTTATTTTCTTCTTATTTTGTGTTTTACTCCTTCTGGTCCTTAATATAAGTGACTTCTAATTATCTCATCGAAACTAAGAAAAGATTGTTACATCATTAAAATAGTCTTAAAATTAATATATTTTCCATCTTTACCCTTTAATAAATACTATAAATTCAAATAATTCACTTTATTTCTTATAATTAAATAAGGATATTTTAAAAATAAAGTAATTAATACTCCAAAAAATTATAAAAATTAACTTATATTTAGAACATGGTGACTAATAAAAAGAATAAGAGAGTACTTAATTTAAATAAACATGTAAAATAAATAGGTACAATTTTCTATTTATCACTTTATTATTTTATACGATCTGTGCACTTTAAGTTACACATCTTGTCCAAATCAAGAGACTTCAGGAAGAGGAACTAAGAGGCCGTTTCAATGAAAATTAATGAAACTCTAGCTCCGAATGTGTCAGGAATGGGGCATCTGTTACAACAATTAAAAACTTGGAATTTGGATTTAAGGATAAAGTAAACTAGCATGTTTTTATACAACAAAAAAAGGGAAAAAAGAAAAGCAATCATTTATTTTTAATATCATTTCAAGCTGCCTCAAATTTTATTATAATTTCTAGTTGCCTCAAATTTTATTCCTCTGGAAGAAAGGAACGTGTAATGGACAATAAAGCCCGTCGGCCACCTGTTTGAATATCTCTAGTCAAGCAGAATGTTTCAACAGAAGCAAAAGAAAAGTCGGATAAAAGAATGGAAAATTTCATGTCAGACTATACCAAACTCGGAACAGGGATCACTCAACACTGATAAAAGCCTCTAAAACAATGAAAGAATCAATGGGATCCGCTTACAATCACAAAATAGAATTAATAAAGACACGCAACTTCATTACTTCAAGAATACACGTGTGTAGCAAATGCCTCATTGACATTAAACAGAGATTCTCAGACATTAATATCTGAGCGCCTTGTTCTGGTGGCAGCATTAATTTCTGAGGAACCAGACAGGGAAAATCTTGGGAAGCTATGGTTTATAGTGGCCGAAACTGGCTGTTGAGGATAAAGCGTAGGAGGTGGAGTCAGATTTCGTTGAGCTGGAAGGGGAGGAAGTGTGTTATACTTGTAAGGATCACCGCTTATACTGCAATTTCCAAAACAAATTCTGTTAGTGGTAGCCCAAACTACTTACGTAACTTCTTTATGAACAAGGGTGCACTACATGTAACATGATGGACATAATTCCACCACCACTGTTGGACTAGGATCTGGGATTGATTCCATCTCCATTTAAATAACAAGATGAACCACCCCTGGATTCATTTTATGAGCGAATGAATCTAACCTAAACTGAAAAATAAAGATCAAGCGAGCATCCATCCCCAAAAGAAATCCTACAAATGATGGATAATGATGATGATAAAAATCACTGCAGTTTCAAATTATTTAGCAAGCCAGGTCTAAAATACCTTTTATTAAAGGATTCACAATCATCGTCTAGACGCTGGGGAAGTCTCTGAACTGAAGAAGCAGACCATGTATTTGGCATAACTACTTCATCTGAGAAATATCTTCTCCTGATCAACTATCAGGAGAGGTGCCAGAAAATTTAGAAGATGCTCTACACCATAAACAAAAGATATAAATATTGAAGACAATACTGACCATTCGGAAAAAAGTCATCACGGCTTCCTTGTCATACCTTGCTTCTTTTGCAGCCTGCAGATGTCCAACTAATAAATAACCACGGGGATAAATAAAGTTCAATTGATATTAGAAACTATTCAACAGAATGCAAAAACGTACAGATTCCCAAACAGTATCTATCTAGAATCTCCATTTCCGAAAAAAAAAGTTCCAAAGCTCACATCACAGTAGCCATTGTGTGATCTAAATTCATCATAAAGAGTAATCATTTAAGAAACTATCGTTAAAAGAGAAAAGGAAGTCATTATTTTAATTCATAGCCCCTATGGAGCACCAATGCACAGATTTGGCAGGCCTACTGGTTCCAGCACAGCAGCAATCGGTACAATAAGTCTAATATGTAGAATAGTTTAGCTGAGACACTCACAGCAATAAGGCTTCCACTGCCAGGAAAACTCTCGGTCAGAGGAAGCTCCTCACTGGATGGAAGCAAACCCTGCTTCTCAACCCATTGGCGTGCAACATCAACAAGATTCCCACTGCTTCCTCTTGTACCCTCTTTTGCAGCAATATCAGCTTTGTTACCAACAACAATATATGGCACAGGAAGACCACCAGGTCCACCAGATCCCAAAGGAGCTGAAAATGTTCCAGTTGCAGCAATCTCAGCTGCCCACTTCGGCAAGCTAGTTTTTGTTCTCCTTTGCGAGAGATCATGAACAAAAATTACACCTGCAGATTAAGTTCAGACAGAATCCTTAGTTAAAATAATCACACAGCCAAGTTCCAAATATCCTCACAGCAAAGGTTTCATTAATTACTAATGAATTCAAATTTTAGAATGTCCTCGTATGTTAAAATTTAAAAGGCTATTAAGGAATCACTTGGTAGTTACTCAGCAAGTAGTCTTAGGTTAAAACTTCTGCTCAGCTACATAAGAAAAAAATAAAGCTATTAATGATAAACTCAATGATCGAAAACAATGGGAAGAGAAACTCATCAAAGGGATAAGAATAAGGCTGAGAATTCCAAAATAAAAAGTTTAATCATATTCCATTTATTTTAAGAATGTAAGACTTAGAAAGAGAAACAAAAAATGTACTTGGTAACTATTTACGTATCAGGAATCTTTTTGTTCATTCCATGGACTTTTCCTTTCAAGCAAGTAAAACATTAGTTAAGGAAACAAAAACAGCATTGCTACTCACCATTGATCTGTGAATAAAACAGAGACCGGCAATCTTTGTACCGTTCATGCCCTAACACATCCCAAAGTTCAACGAAAAAATCTCTCTCAGAATCACCTTTGAGGCTACTTGAAGAACTACCAGAATTTCCATAAGCAATGTGCTGCAAAAAAACAATAGAGGAGAGTAGGTGAAGAACTCAACTACAGCAAAAAGATGCATAATCTGGAGTAGCCATAGAGTGGGGAGTCTTTACCTTTACGCCAACTGTACAACCAATTGTCTGTGGAGGGCGAGCAATGGAAGAACCTTTGACAATAAGGTGAACCAGAGAAGTCTTTCCAACACCTGCAAGAATAAGAAAATATGATATATATAGATATCTGCAACTAAGTTCAATATGCAAAGATGGTTGAGAGAAAAATCAAAGAAGCAGAACAGGACAAGAAACCATGTGCTTAGATGAATCAATTTTTTTCTTCACAATGAATCACATGTAAGCCCATAAAGTTTAAATTTAGGACGTAGCTTATTGCCCTCAATGACTACAATCTTGCTGAGCTATTTTATTGTCCTTGGAATGAGTAATACAAATAAATAGAAACCATAAATATATTATTGATAGAAACATAGACAGTTATTCTTCATTTTTTGGCCTGAAGGGTAGATGGTTTAAAATCAAACCAGTGAGATACCATATGCCAGCATATATTCACTTACATATTAGTTTATCCCACCACAACAAAGTCGGTAGTCACTCAATCAATAGAATTATAAGCAAGAATTATTTCTCTCCTCAAAACTCGGAAGTACTAAGCAACAATAGTTCCACTTAATTCAGGCAATTTGATTTAAATATTCTATGTCCAAACCTCTCCTCCAACCTTTAAACAATCTTGCAATCGTCAATGGGTAACATAGGTAAATAAATAACAAATCTATTATCTAAACCATTCTGATTTAATATTTTCTTAGTTCCGGACTCTAAGGCTATCACCAGCATTGTTATAAATGTCCAACGATATTTATCTACGGGAGAACTCCTGCACTAGATGATCAATAGCAGAAATGACTTCAGTTCTGTTCACCCTGCACAATCTGAGTCTCAGTTTTTAGGAATTTCCCACTAGAACAATAATTCGGCACCACAATAAGATTAAAACGTACAAAACTGGCAAAGCCTAACACCAAACACAACAATAAGAAGGTTCATGTACCTGAGTCACCAACAACGAGCACTCTAACCTGCCCATATGGCGGCCCGCCGTTCTGCTCTTTGCTCTCTCTATAACGGTCCCTCCGGAACATGCTTTCCACCAGACCAGCAACAGAATCAACTCCAAATACAACTACAGAAATAAAAACTCAAATACTTTCCCTACGGGCCTACCATAAAACATCGCCGATCAAGTTCCGGCTTCAAGCTCCACGAGAATGAGCAATTTCTCAATATAGGCACCAAAGCTTTCGCCGTAAACCCCATATCATGTGAGAATTACACCAAGATCCGAACAGAAATCTGATAGTGGGTTATTATTCATCTACGAAGAAAACGCAAAAATCTACCAGTCATCCAGAAATTTAATCATCAGCCAACTGATCTGAAAAAAAATCTATGAAGCGGGTATCTCAGAAATCAATTTGACAGTGAAAATCAAGCTCGAGAAGTTGGTGTTGCTCAAAGTTATTGTTGAAGTTCAATAACCAAAGATCCACAAGATCCACCAAAAAGTTGGGGAATTGCCAACGGGTTGCCGACGATTGTTATCAGTTTGCTGTATCTTTAATCAGGCTAGGCAACATCAGTTAAACGGTATGCAAAATAAGATGCGATATTCGGTCTAACGGCGTTCTTCCATGTTTTTTTGATGCAGTTCGACCATGTTGCTCAACCAAGAAATTACCCCCAAACACAACTTTTTTGTTTTTAATTTTAATACAAAAATCAAATACAATTTAATAACCCAGAATCCAACCCAAGATCACAGAAACCCAATGCTATTCAGAGTTAGGACCAAAGTGATGTTTTGTGGGTAGGCCAGCTTATTTATCTTTCGGGAAGAACAAAGCCCAGAACTAAGTGTTTGAAACTAGAGGCCCCCATGGTCTATCCCAGATGCAGCATGATCCAGGTCTGTGTCTAGATCTAGCACTAAATATTTATTTATTTATTTTCCCCAACAATCTCGGTGTAGTTCATACTTTAGAACCATCAAGGCAGAGCCAATTTTGCTCGTTCTTCGACCTTTTTTCTTTAACAAACCAAAAGTAATATTATAGTCTTTCAAAAATATAATTATCCAAAAAATCAATATTAATAACATCCATAAAAATTACATCATAAAATTTACACGAAGTTGTACTATAATTATTCATTATGTTCTTTTAAGTTTTAATATATCATTTCAGTTTTAACTAATAATTAATAAAAATAGATGCGTGATATAATATAATATTAATAAACTAATGTACGGCGTAAAGTATATTAAGTTAATTTTCAGGTGTGGCTTGAAATGTTTTTGAATATTTATAAAGCACTTTTAACCTAACTTGTTTTGTGTCACACTTCAAGGACATTTTTAAAGCTAAAGTGACACGCCAAGAACTACTCTTTTGGCTTCCGGTCAGAGATAAAAAACAATGGAAGCGACATATAGCTTGCTTAGCAACACCTAATAGTTTGAACGGATGAGATTTGCCGACTACATTGGATGCAGTTGTGGGGTACGATTGTACGTGATCTTGATGCTCTTTGTTTGCCGTCTCTCTGTCACCCGACCCGACCACGTAGAGTGCTTCTTAACCAGTGATAGTTAATAGCAATTTGTCCACATGTTGATGTCACTCTTCTCCTCATCGAAAAAGGCCAGCTTATAAATTTGATTTGCTCAGAAAGGAAAGGCAAGGAAATTTAATGGGGAACATTTGTTTAATACCCACATATGATAGATTCGCGCTTAAGATAAGTTTTATACACACACACACATATCTAAATCTATTGTCTCATTTATCATTTCTCAATTTTTTTGGCGTCTTCTTTTAAGACAAATTGAAGAATACCGTGTGGGTGGGGGTTACTTTGGGTATAAATATTTATTTCACACAATCAAAATTAAAATCATCAATTGAACAGCGGGATACAGGTTCCAAGCCGCGCGCCGTGCTTGGTAGTGTGATTAAGTTAAACAAAGGATTGGTTGGGTAATAAATTAGAGTTGGCCAGGTGATCATCATCAGCAGGTACCTTATATATCAATATACAAGGAGCTAAGAGTCATATATAGGTATAGGTAGTGAAAGTAGCTAGGAAGATAAGGAGTTTGCAGAAGCGTGAAAGGGCCAAGGATTAGGAGGGATGAAGGAGGAGTAGTAGGTGACACTTGGGATCTCATGGTTGTGCACTCCTTCATAACTCGTTATCACGTAGCTCGAGTCGTCCCTGTCCCTTTCCACCCTTTTCTTCACACTGCATCCTCCATATGAACACTTGTAGTAGTTCCTGCATTCATCATCGTACGTCAATGATCGATCTTGAGCACTCAGCAGATTAATATCACTATAATACACACACACACACACACAACAAATCATGATAATTATATAAACACTGCCACCAGAGACTGCTTCCGGCGATATATGCATTCACGCATATAATTTTTTACCGAAGTTCAGTCCACAAAACCTTTCTTAATATTCTCATTATTGTCAAGTTCGAGTAAATATTAATTCATATATAAGTTTAATTATAATTCACTATAGCATGAATGCCACGCCTGCATAAAAAGAAGGCAGTCGACCAAGTAATACACCAATAATATCAATTAATTATAACTAAGATGATCTTGTTTGCTTCTTATTCTTGCACATTCAAAATGCTGACAAACATGAAGAAAGTGTCAGTCAAATCGCCAGAGTGTGAACTGAATATATAGGCAGATCACTATCTCACTGACACACCCCATGTTCACAAAATAGACACTACATGTGTCACAAGCAAATAGATCGATCCATCTGATCAAACATCTTCGATCCTAACTGCTTCATCAATTCAAACACAAACCCAACGATCAAATCCCACATATGTATGCACTGGGAAGATCAAATTCTAGACCATTTGCTTAAATTGCCAAAGAGAAAAATGCTCATGTTTAAACATATGTAATGAACTGGGGTCCATGATATATAGCACTCCAAACAATGAGGTCCACGACTTCCCTCATAAAGCAATCAGCCGTCGGAACATTCACCCGGCCCACTGTATATTTAATTCTTACGGATTAATTTGATGAGCGTCATCATAGATTATTTAGTTAATTCACCTGTCCCCATATATTAATTCTTTAACAAGATAAACCATGTAATTAGTATATATATCACCATCTTATTCTTACCACCAGATCATCAAGGAATAAGTAATACGGTTTTATTAATTATCTTACGGAATTTTGCGGTATATATTTACTATTTACCTTGGATTCGGACTGTTCTTCACTGACTTCTTTCCGTACTTCCTCCATTTGTATCCATCATCCATAACCTCAAGCTCTGATCTGGTTCTAAACGCGATCCTTCGGCTCATCTCTCCCTTGTTTCGTTTAATCTCATTTTTGCATTTTCTGCACAAAATTATAATAGAGTAAAAAGAATATAAGTAATACGTGCTGGGGTTCGATTTTAGGTTGTGCAATGAGCAAAAAGAACAAAAATTAACAAGAGAGAACAAGCACTTGCATGTTATTATTATTGGACGAGGTAGCACCACAAAATCCAGTGGCATCGCTAGTAGCCTTCTCCGATGATTCTGTACTTTGCGACCATGACTCTTGATGACCAACACCATTATCGAGCACCAAATAATCCGAAATGAACTGATCGGATGAGGATGTATTTGCTGCAGAGAATTGTGAGTAATCAGGACGAGGAATGTTAGGGTTTTCAAAATAGTAGTCCATTGCAAACCCAGTAATTAACTAAGAATAATGAATAATGTAAATGCTACTTTGGACTAAAGGGAAGGCATATATTGGCTTTTTATGACTGTTAGGTTAGCTATGGCGTGCTGCCAGTGGATATATTAAATAATATCTGGCAAAAATTAAAGGTCTTTTTTACCCTCTTACGTTGTTGCTTGGAAGTATCCTACCCAAAAACTTCTGGAGGGAAGCACTCTGATTCTTCACTGGTCCACGTGGACACCAAGGTTACGCCATTGTTATGACGTAGAGCCCTGTCACTCAACCTTGCTCCTTTCCGGAGACTTCAATTTCTCACAGGTTACATGTTTTATCGATAAATCTTGTCAAATTAATTTTACGAAGTACGTAGTTTCACACTTCATTAATATCTTTATTTACCATCGTTCAATTTTGTCAAGTTTTGTATAAAACCCTGTTATTTATGACCATACACCTAAATTTTAAAGTAATTTGCTAGATGACCGATCTTCTCCATAGTGTGGTTTCTAACTTCATTGTCTCTACTGGCGAATAGTATATCCATGACACTAATTAACACCACTTGTGGCTCTGTCAATATCCTTTTGTGCGAGAGCCACATGTTTTTCTGTCTTCCTATATATAATGATAACGCACTCTCCCATGAGTTCACTGTGATATAGTAGTGCTCTATATATATATAACTCTGTTCTTTATGGTTGATCTGATATATATATATATTGATCCTTAAAAGAAAAAATGATATATGATATGTATAATAAGAATTGATGCTCAAAGAATAAATATAATTTAATAACCATATGTATAAGGAACAATATATAGTGATGATCATTATCTTAAAGATAAGGTTCTCCGCGCGCTTTTTCGGTTGAGTTAAAAGTTCAGTTCATACTTGTTGGCCTTCTCTTTTGTCATTTTAAATGATTTTTTCGGTTGTTAGGACCATGCTCTTTAAACAAAGAGAAATATGACATGACAATGGTTCCACAACACGTCTAACTATAGTTTTTTTATTTTTTTTCCTTGTACTACTAAATCCTTAGAATTTGTTGGGATTCTCACCTTTATAAATAAGTTGACAATAATAATAATGGTATAATATGAGAAATGAATATTTTGTACAAAAAATTTTGGAAAAGATTGAGAGGGACATCCACATTCATCAACAGCTCCACAGGTGCTTGATGAGTTGAAATTTGGGATGCTGGAGTTCATTGGATGGTGCAAAGTAGAGCGTGATTCCAAATAAACATAATGACGTACGTGAAATTGCAAGGAAATAGGAAGAGGAGGATTGGGGGGCATGAGGGTGATTCGAACAATGACTTACCCTGAAAAATTCACGTCCAGATACAAGGAACATGGAGTTTATCAAGATAGAGAGAGATGACAGTGCCTGAGGGATTGTGACCCAAATTGAAAGCCACAACTCACGAGTCTTAGTCGTACAAAACAAAGTCCTTAAAAAACTCTTTTTTTTTTAAATGAAGTTGTTTGTCGTTACAAAGGGTTTTTACAAGATACAAGCCACTTGGTCGTCAGAAGTGGGAACCCTGTATAGCTGCCATTGCGTAACTAGCGCAGTGATGCTTATAAACCAAACTCAACTAGGTGGTGGGCCTAGTGTTAGATGCTAAAAAATCCAAAAAATAAAAATAAAAAAATAAAATGCACTATTTATATTTATTACTTATGAATAAAGTGAATTGTTATAAATTTGATATATAATAATATAATTTATATATGGACTTCTTCTAACATTTGATCATTTTTTTTTTGGATTTTTTACTTTTATAAAAATATTTTTATTTTAGATAAATAACTTTTTAGCAATTAATTTAAAAAATAAATTAAATTTAAACAATTCCAAAAAAAAAAAAACCCACATGTACATTGACATTGTGCACGCCTACGATCCAACCTAAAAACATAGAAAACAACATGTCTACAATATAATTCCGATCACTTGTTGCGTTCACAAAAATAAGCGATGTACCAAATTGAAGATAAATTCTGCTAAATTTTGGTTTTTATTTATTTAGTTCGTTAAAATAATAGTTGGAAATCCTTTTTTAGACTGCACCGTCTTATTCAATTGGCGGCAATGATGTAAATTACAAGTTGGGTCATTGCAGTGCACGCCATCTGTTGTTAGTTACCTTTTACTTTGCATATATACGTCTCTTTCTGTTGTTCGAAGAATTTATCTTTTTGGTCCCTCTCTAGCCCATTCATTATAGATGAAAACCTAGTCAATGGATACCGTTTTACATCATAATTTAAATTTAGTTTAATTAATGAGTCACCAAATTGGATTTCGTTGGAAAGTGAAAGGCAAAGGGGCTTCGTCGCACCTTCTCCGCCACTTGACTATAAATTAAATATGCTAAAAATAGACAAATATTCTGCTTCGCTTCATTTCTTCTAGAATGCATGCATTTTTTTTTTTATCTTTTTATATGATATAACCATGCTTATTCTCCACGCCCTACTAGGTTTGAGTGACTGGCCAAACAAGACTGGGTCCAGATTTGGGCTCTGATTGAATTGACCGGGCTAAACTTGTAGAGTATGGTTGCCATCCTTTTTTTGAAAAAAAAATTGTGTTTTTAAAAAAAACACTTTATCAAAAGTTAATATCCTTCTCCAGGGAATGTTAAGGGCTTTTACTCCCAGGATCGATACTCCACGGTGGAATAATATATACACATTTCTAAAAGAAAAAAAATAGTTGTCACAGAAAAAATACTTGACATTTCTTTTTGTCATTTTGACCAGAGAAAAATTATTAAACATTTCAACATAACAATTCAACAAAGGCAAGTCAATTCATTTCAAAGTTATCTGTGGTTTTTTTTTTTTGGTAAAAATTTCAAAGTTATCTGTTGATCTTGTTCTGTGGGAAGTTTCATTGGATTACTGCGCAATTAACGTGTAGAAAATTTGGCAAAAACCAAAATGTGTACAGATTATTGTATCCGAACATCCCTTTTTTAATAGAACTATTTTGTTTTTTAGTTGTGAATAACTGGCATTTTAAATTTCATTACCGCAAAGTTGTAATCTTATTTATATCAAATTTTGACAAAACCAAAAGTATGTCCCTTGATTAAAAAAAAATGAATCAATAAAGTAAAACCAAAAAAAAAAAGAACTTGGTATTCACAAATTTCGAATAATTAGATTTTCGTATTAGGTGGGATAGCTTAAAATTAAAGAGATATAATAGTTTTTGAAACACAAGGCAACATTGAAACTTCAGACAGGATAAGATTGAAATAGAATGGATATACTATGTGAGGTCCCGTTCAAGGAATGCCTGTGAGTGACATGAAGTGAATTGAAAACCATTGAGTTTAGTGAGAGTCCAAGATGGAGATAGTCAGATAGAGATGGATATGAAGGAGAGGGAAGAGCACACACACATGTGCCCCAATGCAATCTCCATGTCAATCTGGGGTGAAGTGGGTCAGCGGCTTAATACATCGGTGGCACTTTTGCATGATGATTTTGGTTGGCAAAGGCCTCACATGCTTCTCCTGCTCCATCATTCAATTCAATTTTCTAAAAAGCAAAAAAGGCAACTTGCACTTTGCCAGTTACCCCAAATACGACGACATCAACTAAGAACATCCTCGATATTGGCCATCCCTCATCTCTCTCTCTCTCTCTCTCTTATATATCCTTTGACCTTTTGTTTTTGTTACTACCATCTATCTCTCTTGTTTAATGTTTTCTTCCCAAGAAATAGCGCTCATAGCTGTTTCTGATTATATAGTTTCTAGGTCTTCCTTATTATGGACATTTCCCACAGAAACAGAACATTGCTCAAGGTCATCGTCCTCGGCGATAGTGGGTATGTATGTATGTATGGATGTATGATTTTTCTTTCAATCAACTGTTCTCTGTTTTATAGTAATGCAGGTTTTGAATTTCTTTACAGGGTGGGAAAGACGTCGTTGATAAATCAGTATCCTCCATTTACATCCCAAAAGCAAATTGACAATTTGGTCCTGTCTTTCTGATGATGTCACTGATTCATTGAACTCGGAATACAATCTGCCAGCAGATTATTTTCACTGTTTCCCTTTTCTTTCCTTACGTTTTGGCGCATTAATTAGTACTGTTTAAATAGGATTAATATATATCCCAAAACATGGTCAAGTTTACTTTTTCTTTTTCTTTTTTTTTTTATACTGCTAAATTTGTGGAACATTAACAACCTGTTCAGATACGTCTATAAAAAGTACAGTCCACAATATAAAGCCACCATAGGAGCAGATTTTGTGACGAGGGAAGTACAAGTGGATGACAAACTGGTAACCTTGCAAGTGAGTACATATTAATATATGTTTCCGTTTCGCTGCCCACACCTAAATTTGTGTGGGAAAATAATGAAATAAAATGGTGGTGTGTTGTAGATTTGGGATACTGCAGGGCAGGAAAGGTTCCATAGCCTAGGGGCTGCATTTTACAGAGGAGCCGATTGCTGTGTTCTTGTGTTTGACGTCAATATACATAAAACCTTTGAGACCCTCAACAATTGGCACGACGAGTTTCTTAAACAGGTTCCGACGCATTTCTAGTCTTTTTGCATCGTCTTTGTTTATTGCTTGTCTGATTGTCGGTACCTGTGCAGTCAGATGCGAACGATCCTGAAGGATTCCCCTTTGTACTACTTGGGAACAAGGTTGATGTGAATGGTGGACAAACTAGAATGGTATAGTTAGGAAAAAGAAAAGAAAAAAGAAAAAGAATTATCTTGAGTTCGATTTCCTTTATGTATATATGCAGTCATGTTTCTGAAGTTGTGGTTAAGCGTTGATATTGCAGGTGTCTGAGAAGAAAGCGAAGGAATGGTGTGCTTCCAGGGGAAACATACCTTATTATGAGACCTCTGCCAAAGAGGGTTACAATGTTGAGGAGGCATTCTTAGGTGCTGCTAAAACTGCACTAGAAAACGAACACGAAACAGAAATGTATTCACTAATCAAGAATCAACCTCACTTTCAATCATTACTTATTAATAATTCAACATGTATCTTATATCCGATATAACTGTGTTTGGTTCATTTATATATGCAGATATTTCCCGGGAATCTCCGAAACCGTATCAGAACCAGAGCAACGAGGAGGTGGTTGTGCGTGCTGACCGAAGAGGGATGAATATTTTATATTTTTATTTGGTTATCAAGAGGGAGGGGTTAAGGTGTTCATATTTTAATCCGAGAATAAATTAATGGGACTTGAAAACAATGTTCATAATTTTGACCCCAGGGAGGGGTTTGTGGGTACTTGCAATGGAACCAGAGATTTAGAGCTGGGAAGAAGCTGGGCAGCATCAACAAACATAAAATATGCATCTCACGTGTTGTCACGTGAGTTGCTTCAATTGTTACGTGGGGTGTGTGCAGCTGTAAGTCTGTGACCACTCGTTCTCTTTCGTTGCCTTTAATAATTATCCGTCAATTTTTGTGTTCTTCAACCAAAATTTTTATCTACATTTCATTATTTATATATTATTAAATAAATTGTAAACTTAAGTTTTACGCAACATTTTTATTTATATAATGACATCATGTTATGAGAGCTTCACATTCTAATATCACAGTAACATTTTGTGTGAAGCATACGTTTTATTAATTATAAATAATATATATATTTTTTTTTATAAAGTAGTGTGTTAAATTTAGTTATATTACTTGATTGGTTCTAAATTGAATAGTATAAAAACAACGAGATTTATCAAATTTAAATAAAATAATTGTGTCATCTTCCCATACACAAAATTTCGTGATACCAACTTCCCCATTAATTACAAATTGGATGGAGAAGTCGTTTACATTCATCAAAAGGAAGTCAGTTGCAACAGTCATGCTCGCGTCCCACTTAAAGCATCGCAGAGAGTCTCAACTGTGCGACGTGATGCCCGTCAAATGATTTTTTATTTTTATATATAATTATTTAGTATTTGAGATTATAACATCACATTTTAGCGTTATCCAATCCAAATAAGAGTAGCACTACAAATGAGAGCTCTATCATCAAGTATTTGATGCAATTTCATTTCTAAAATTCAATCAGTCAAATTGAAGGTCTTTAATTAAATTGATACAATTGTAATTGAAGGTAAAATCCATGTGATTATTCTTTTCTAAATAAAATAAGATGGAACAAGCATCATATTTGATACAGTTAAAAAAAACACTATATTTATATAAAAAAAAAGACTATCAATTTCTTAAACAAAGAATTAAATTTAAATAATTAGATTGTTTTGACTTTACATCATAATATCATATAGAGACATGGTAAGAATTCTTTCTCATCAAGAACCTTTACATATTTACTTACTCCTACTACGAGGTGTGTTAATATTACCAAGTTTTCTTATAACCATAAATTAATATTATATTACGTTGGCCAAAAAAAAAATTATATTACAATTTTTCTCGCCGATATGTATGTACACATTTTTTTTGGGACTAAACACAAATTCATCTATAGATAGTAAATTAAATGAAAATTAAAGTTGTTGCAATAAATAAATTTTAAAAAACAAAATTACGCACAACAAATCATTAAATCGAGTCAGTTTAATTGTAACGCCAGCTTGGGTCGTGGGGGAATTCGTTGCGATTTGATAAAGATTATGAATAGTTGACTATACTGGATTACTGGTCTCTCTTCTTATAATTTTAAACAACAAAACGAAGCACTCAATGTGTTGTGCAAGTAATTAACAATCCGGTAACGTTCTGTGTCTAAAAATTGTAGCTCAAGACTCAGTCAGAAAACTCTGAATATCTTCATGTCCTAGCTGCATGTATATATAGCATCTCAGCCTCCATCTTTTGACCTCGTACGTGGTCCTAATCCGACAATTGGGAACTGGCTCTGATCTAAAGAAATAATATCGATACCTACATTGATAACAAGATATGATAGGATTCCATTTTTGAGGTATATATATATCATCAGTGCTTTTAGTTCTAGAGGACATAACCACGGTAGTGCGAGCCGAGTTCTTAGTGTGGACATGCTGTGTTTGATGTTGGTGGTGGCTCATGTTAAGGGAGAAGATATAGCGGGTCTTGGTGTCACCTGGGGGTCACTAGCGTCTCACCCATGGGATCCTCCCATTGTTGTAACAAGTTGAAGGACAATGGAATCAAGAAAGTTAAGCTTTTCGATGCAGATTCTTGGACTGTTAGTTCCGCTGGCACAGACATCGAAATCATGCTTGGAATTCCCAATGATAAATTGAATCGGTTTGCTGGAAGTTTCGGTGAAGCCAAAGATTGGGTCAAACATGATGTCTCCAGACATTTGTACAAGGGTGGGGTCAAATATCAAGTAAGGACTTAATCATATATACTCATATCCCATCAGGTTCATTTACGTACGTGTGTATATTAGGCTCTTTTTCATTATGGAAAAAAATTCACATACAGATTTCTATTATTGGTTCGTGGCTGTTGGGAATGAACCATTATTGACAAGTTACAATGGTTCGTATATAAAGTCCACGTTCCCAGCGATGCTGAATATTCAGAAGGCTATAGAGGATGCTGGGCTGGGAGATCAAGTCAAGGTCACTGTGCCTTTGAATGCTGACGTTTACGAGTTACCTTCGAACAAGCCATCGGACGGGAATTTTCGCGGCGACATTCACGATCTTATCTTACAAATAGTGCGTTTTCTTACCGACAAAAAGTCACCATTTCTCGTCAACATATATCCTTTTCTCAGATTGTATCAATCCCAAGATTTCCCTCAAGATTTTGCATTCTTTGACAGTGGCCAAACAATTAAAGACAAGGACAAGCAAAACACCAACGTGTTCGCCGCAAACATGGGTACCCTCGTTTGGTCTTTGAAAAAAGCCGGCTATCCAAAAACGAGGATCGTGGTGGGTGAGGTTGGACTTGGATGGCCTGTTGACAGTGACAAGAATGCTAACCCCAATAACGCAAAAAGGTTCAACAAAGAATTCCTCAAGAAAATGGCAAGCAAGAAGGGAACTCCTCTGTACCAAGGACCCATCGAAGCCTGACTATTTTCTCTATTTGGGGAGGACTTAAAAAGCATCATCCAGGTAATTTCGAACGTCGCTGGGAGATTTTTCGGTACGATAGAGTACCAAAATATGCACTGGATTTTAGTGGGGAAGGACGGGACAAAATACCAATAGGAGCAAATGGGGTTTAATACCAAGAGCGAAAATGGTGCGTGTTAAGGAAGGGGGAGAGGGACATGAGCAAGGTAGCGCGCTGAGCTATGCGTGCCAAGGTGCGGATTGTTCGAGCCTCGCACCGGGTGGTTCGTGTGGGGATGTGGACATGGTTCTCGGGGCTTCCTATGCGTTCAACCAATATTTCCAAGATGCGTGTGATTTCAATGGAATGGGGGGAGATTGTGAGCGATGATCTTTCTATGGGAATTGCTTCTTACTTTAATTAAATATCTTGGCCTCCTTATACAATTAAATTGTCTAATTATTAAAAAAAAACACTTTACATGTAGATTGTATAACTCCCAAGGGATTTAATTCATTTGTTGTACACGGACAATGTACTTGTTGATGCTGAGGGCCGCTGTTTATTAAAAATAAAAAATAAAAAAAATACTATTTTATCTGGTTAAGCAAATTTAAGTATTGAATAATTAATATCAATCATGCAATTATTTTTCTACGAAATGAATCATAAGTATTTGGATTATAAATAAAAAGCCGAGCAAAAGCCAATTCTATTTATAACTTTCAGTGCTCAGCTATTTGATTGCCTTCATGAAAGTACTGCAAGGCCCCCAAAAATCCTAGTCAAAGCAAAATGTCAAGAGAATTACTATGTATATGTATTTTTAAAAACTAAATTATATATTTTAAAATTTATAGATTAAATAACTGAGGTCAGAGATTTTAAGATTAAAATCTATCTTTTTATTTTATTTTACCATATTTATCTTAGTATTTGAGACCTAAAAAATAATAAAAAAAATTTAATGATTATATAAAAAAACAATGTAATAAAAAGAAAAAATATAAAAAATAAGAGAGGAAAAAACTATTTTTAAGTATAACTTAATAAATTTTCCTTTTTAATGCAATTTAGTTGTTATATGTCTTTATTGATATTTTAATTTTATCCCAACTAACATTTTTTAACCAATTTTTTTATTCCAAAAATCTTTTTAATAATTTTCATCACTTATTTATCTCAAATTGTCATATTAAAATTAGGGGTGTACAAAAGTAAACCAAAGCCGAATATCAAATGGAACCAAATTAAATTCAATCTATTTGTTTGATTTATTCAGTTGTTTGATTCAGTTTGATTAATTTTTTTTTTAAATTTTAGTTATATTGGTTTGGTTCATTCTTAACTCTCAAAAACCTAAATAGACCGAATTATATATTTTTTAAATTTTTATTGAGTTTTTATTTTATTATAATGTTATACTTTTGAAGGTTTTTTTATGCAAAATCAAAATGTGTAAGTTTTAATTTTCTTCCAAATTTTCTTAAATTTTCTAATAGATTTGGGTTAAATTTCTTAATGCTATCTTTCAATTTAATGTCATGAATATTAGTATAAATAATGTTGTTATTGAAGGTAATATTATTCTAGATTTTTTGAATTTTTTATATAAGAATATTTTTCAATGTTACCTAGTGGAATATTTGAATATATATATATATATATAATTCTATTTTTTAATAGTTTGGAGGTATTTGTATTTTTCTAAATGTTTTGGAAGTTTTTGAATTTTTCTTCACCATATGTATTATTTTGTTTTAACAAAAGTTTTAAACAGAATTACAAAAATCAAGCTTAACCAAATATTTCAGTTTGGTTCTTTCAATTACTTTGGTTTGGTTCGGTTAATTTTTTAGTTATCATTTCAATTTTTGATTTATTCAGTTATTAGATCAAATCGAACAATAAACCGAATGCACATCCCTAATTGAAATTGAAATATTTTTTTTTCAGTTTCTTTTTATGAATTTGAAATAAAATTATATTAATTTTAATGGTTATATTATCTATTGACAATAAAATATTAGAATTACTTAATTATAAAACTTTGATAACTAATTTTGCAACTTATAAAGTTTAAAAAAAATAATGAGAATTGATAAGTTACAGTGCACTAGATCTTTTTAATAATTTTGTCTAAGTCCCAAAACTTCTTGACACGGTCATATTTGGATCAGAATACTCAATTAATTAAATAAATTGCTATAGTTACCAATGGATATTTATACCATGAGTTATTTATAACTTTTATCTGATCCGAATACTCAATTATTTGGATCCCGGAAATTATTACGTGGGCCACATTCGAAACCTTCAGAAGAAAAAGAAAGGAGTTAGGGAAGGACATTCATTCGATTTGCCCAAGCTCAAAATTGCCAATTCCATCTGAAAAAAAAAATTGCCAATTCCATGTTTCTTTCTATTTCCTTAGATAAAGCATTCCAAATTTTTGCTACAGATCCCAATGGAGATTGTACTAATGATGATCGACGTAGTTGGAGGGAGGGCATAACATGACCTTCTTATCGTAGGTCTTAAAAGCATACATCAATATTCATGTTTATTTAACCCTATCAGTCCTGTCTACTTGTATGCAGTCCCCAAATGAAACAATTAACCATAAAGATTTAATAAATTATATTTATGTGTTCATATTTAATTTATATATTTTGTTTACTATCGAACCGTGGAACTATTATTATTTATTTCTCTTTAATTAAACATGTTTGCACCTTATATAATTAAATTGTCTAATTATATCCTTAATTATTAACTCTTGGATTCGATCAATGGGAATAGAAGAGATATGTTTAAGAGATTCATCCCCCCTGCACCTATAACCCAAGTCAATTTGAATTAATTATAATTGTTAACTTTGGATACTAGATGGTTTGTTACAAAAAAAAATTATCTAATTATACAAAAAAAACTTCTCATAGAAGTCCTAAATTATTTAAAACTAGATTAATATGCATTTTTTTATAAACCTAGATTAATATGTATTACTAGTTGATTCTAGATAATTGTAATTGTGACAAAAAAAAATCTATACAAACGTAAGACTATAAAAGATTTTGGAAATATCAAAGTTCTATTTTATTTTTTTGATTAAAATTCAATAAAAAAATTAGCACATAAAAAAAATCTCTTAAACTTTAACTGAATATAAGAAGTTAAATAATTTTTTTTTGTTATGATAACAATTTATTTAGTACAATGGTTAGTTTCACAAATAAAATTAGTTTACCGTATAAAAATAAAATTACTTTACATTTTGATTTAATATTTCCATTTTAATTATTTGTGTGAGAAAATTTTGTTATAGTTTATGTGTTTTTCAGCCAGAGTTATATTATATTTTATAGTTTATGACTTTATGCATCAATTTTATAATGATAAAATTAATTTTGCATTAAAAAAATTGGGTTGGTTGCGGGTCGGGTTAAAAACCTTCTTCGGTCGAGTAACACTGTCCATATCTGTATCCTATCCTAATTATATTGGAAGAAGGATCGAACTAACCGCGAGATTCGGGCCTTCATCCTTTGTTCTCCTATCCGTTAACACATCAAGCAAGCAGCAGTCTCAGCTCGGTTACTCTTGTCACTGGTAAAACTTCTGCGGCGCGTTGTCTCTATTTCTCGTTTTCTTGTCTTTTTTCTCCCCCTTGCTTGCTTACTTGTGGGCAAATCAGATTGTGAACCCAGACTTCAAATAGCCTCTGTTGCTGGAGTAGTAGTTTTACTTCTTCTTTTTTTTTTTAACCATTGCGAAGCTTGCATTTTTAGAAATTTTGTTGAAGGCTTCCTCTGTTTCTGATAGATTGTTAATCAAACTATTATTCATGGTACATATTGGGTACATGCTGATTCGGTTAATCTCTTATTCTCCTAGTTGTTAGGCCTTGATGGGTCCCTTTACACTGCCCATTGTTGCCAAAGCCTCTTCCATATCATCACCAGGTAACACGTGTCACTCTAACTTGAAATTTATACATGGCATAATGTAGAATTTGGAAGGATACCTGCTTGAGTAGATTAGCTCCCAGGAAACTGAAGGATTCATTTAAGTTACTTGGCTGCTGGGATTATAAAGCGATACTTTCTAAATGTATTTATTTGCCTCTTATAATTGTATGAAGATGTGTGAATTTTGCTAAGTACCTAAAACGTATAGAATTCATATAACTGAAATTTTGGCTTTTCGAATAAGTTATGTGGCTCTCAAGGATTTTAGAAAAGTAATATAACTAAATGATGGAAAATGTATTTCTTTTTTCTTCCTGGATAGTTATATCTAAATTCTAAACAAGACTATAATTATTATACACTGTCCTATGAGCATTATCATGGGCTTTATCAAATTTTGATAGAGATGATTTTTGCTGCTAACATTTCTGGGAAGGACTTATTTTGTTCAGTGAACTAGTCACTGAAAGCTAGGGGTATATTAACTTGCTCAGATCCAGGTATAGTGAAAAAAAAAAAGCATTACATTACTAATTTTAGTATATTTTTGGTTATTAAGGAAAGAAGATTTTCACTTTTGGGAATTTTTCTTAGTGGTTAACTTAATTGTCTTTTACAGAATGATTTGGCAAATATGGGGAAGTGGTGGGAATCTTGTATTCATGTGATATTCTCTCACTGTCTTCTGCTGGGTTATACTTTCTGCTTCTTGTTTGAACAGGTCATATGGTTTTGCAGATGCTTGTAACAAGAGGACACAAAACACATCGCTGAGAAAATCTTTTGCATCAGTTAGCATGGGAGAGGAAAAGCCCTTTGATTTTTTACGCACTTTATTTGGTAAGTATTGCATGTTCTTCATAAAGAAACACTGACATTATTGTTGTCCTATTGTAGAAAAACATGGTCATGGTTAATGCCTTTTTCTTGGTGTTGAAACTTGAGACCATGGTTGTTTCAAGGGGGTCTCAATGTCTAATGTGCAAAGAGCATGGTCTACCATGTTATGTTCTGATGAGTCTTTCTGGGTGCTTTCCCTTTTCTGTTGTCTATTTTGGATTATCCTCCTCCCTCAATCTTCTCTTTATAGGAGCATGAGATTTTTATTCCATTTCTAGTCCTACCTCTCGAGCACTGTTTTGGCCTGAATCTGTGAACTAGAAACTACGAAGAGTGTGGTTTGTCTAAGATGATTTTGGGTGGCTGTTGTAGAAAGAACATATTCTTGTGCCTTCCTGCATATAATTATAAGGTATTCATAATACACTTTGCAATCAATGCAAAGCCCATCTGTTGTATACTATAGGTGATAGAAAGCATGCTAGATCTGTGCTCGTGAAACCAAAAGGATAGGAATTACCTGTCTGCAATAATTAATACTTTTTGAGGGATTATAATTAGATGATATTTGTTGATTAGCTCCCATTCCCTACATATGAAGAGAGGAAAGCCTGCAGTTTTTCCCCTCAGTAATTTTTTATATTAGTCACAAAGCTAGAATCCGATATTGATCCTTTAACTGCATTTTGATATTTTTTATATTTCTGATGAACCTAGTAATTTTTGCAGAGGGCGTAATTGCAGGAGGTACAGCTGGAGTTGTTGTTGAAACTGCTTTATACCCTATTGACACTATAAAGACACGTTTGCAGGCAGGTTACCATAACCATAAAGAATATGAAGAAAATTGGCCATTTTAGTGTTTGACTTTACTGTTTGCTAAATTCATTACTACTTGATGCAAAATGGTGAAAGACCCTGGTTATTGTAGATGATAAAGGCATGGAACTAAGATTAAGATATGCAATGGGAATGGTTGTGTAACTAACATAAACAGCTAGGCATGGAACACTATGAAGATAAACAGGGGAGGCTATGGAATTCGTTTAGAGGCTTTTGGGGGCATAAGTATGAAGGTTTGAGAGTGAAATAGGCATAGAAAATGATAGAATGGTTTTGGCGGGAGATAGCTATCATCTCAAACGCCTAGCACTAGCTTTATTTTCTTCTTTTTTTCTTCTTTCTGTGTCTGCCGTTTTCTGTGTTTTCCTACTGCATTTTCTATTCTTTAAGAAAGCTCTATTTCTCCCTTGTTGCTGTTTTCTCTGTTTTTAGGCTGTAATACTAATATTTTCTTCAGTTCTCTGGTTGGGTTCTATCATATGCTGCTAGGTTTTTAATCAGTAACAGCTAGGCTGGGTTCTTGGGAAAAACACTGCTACAATTTGAATAAGAAAAGGCAACTTAGCTTTTCCGAGGATGAGATACCTTTGGTCTACTAGTTATTAACAATATCCATCATGAACATTTAGTTCTTTCAGTTTTTGACCCCACGATTTTATTGTTATGCCTTCTATTTTTCTTCCTATCTAAATGATTCTCATTTGTCCAAATCTATACCAAATATAATAATATATATAGTTTTTGGTTACAGGCTGCCCGTGGAGGAGAAAAATTAGTTTTGAAAGGCCTTTATTCTGGATTATCAGGAAATCTTGCTGGTGTCTTACCGTGAGTATTTTCTAGCATGCTTATTGTCTCAAACATTAGAACATGTTTGTCAACTATAAAATTTTAAAACTAAAAGATATTGGCAAGTGTTGGGTGTATAACTTCATCTCTGTTGACAATAGTTTCATGAAGAATTGCTTAGTGGCCTGGTCCGATACGCTCCATTGATTAAGTTTTGTAAAAGCATGAATCATTGTTCTTGCGATGTATAACTCTTTGATGATACATGGAATGTGGGATCAAGTTTAGTTCTGATTGTTTGGAAGGGCAATTGAGCTTTAGATAATGCGAACTTCTGCTTTAAGACTTTCTAAATCTCAGTTTCATCAGTTTTGCGTACTAATTTTGGCCCTCTCCTTATCTAGATTTTACTTTTAAAGACAAGAACTAACAGAAGTAACTCCTAACCAATATCCATGCATAGTTGAAGCTAGAGAGTGATTCTTTTCACAGTTTTGTTTTGTAAGCGTTCAAGCATTTTGTTCTATAGTTATAAAGATTTGAAATCATCAATCCTATCTGGGTTCTTTTTTTAGCATCTTGGGGTGATGTGTTGCTTTAAATGTGCAGGGCATCTGCTCTTTTTGTTGGAGTCTATGAACCCATAAAGCAGAAATTGTTGAGGATATTTCCAGAAAATCTAAGTGCTTTTGCTCATTTTGTAAGATACTGCTTACTGAAAGTATTAGCATAATGGAGATTCAACTGAACTTGAGAGTCTTATCAAGTTTCAGTATTGCCCCCAAAATAGTGTGATACACATGCTACGCTAACTTTGAAACGAGATGCATACTTCTTATTGCCTCTTCGTGTCTCCTGAGTCTGGAATCTGGCTATGATCATAAAGTTTTTAGAATTTGTTTGGCCCTTACTAGAATTGGTACTTAGTCTATGTTATTGCTTTATTCTATTCTTCTAGGAATATCCTTTGATTGATGTAAAAATATTTATTCTTTTTTTTCAAAATGGAATTTCTTTCATATGGATTTTAGATTTTATTTAGACTGCAGGTGCCATAGGAGGCATTGCGGCTTCACTGATCCGTGTTCCAACGGAGGTAGATTAACTTCCTTGTGCTTAAAAACAGTATTTCCATGATAGAAACGAGCTTCACTGGACAAACTCCTATTTCACTAATGATCCTTAGGTTGTTAAGCAACGAATGCAAACTGGCCAATTCACTTCAGCTCCTCACGCTGTCCGCATTATTGCTTCTAAGGAGGGCTTTAAGGGACTTTATGCAGTATGGAATCTCTTACTATCTCCTCCTTTCAAATTTGGATGACCTCCACTTCCGTGGCTATAAATATACATTAAATGTATTTTAATGTTGATCTTTGAAATTATAGGGATATGGGTCTTTTCTACTGCGGGATTTGCCATTTGATGCTATTCAGTTTTGTATCTATGAGCAGCTTCGAATAGGTTATATGCTGGCGGTAAGCTCCTCAAGTTGCGTGTCAGAAAATTTTGATGTGTCTGTGTGCTTTAATTTAGTTAACTGGACACAATTTGCCATTCTACGTCCATTATTTTTACATGCTTCTCTTTTGATCTTAACGATGATGTGACTTGCATTCCTTTTTGCTAGGCACGAAGGAATCTCAATGATCCGGAAAATGCCATTATTGGTGCTTTTGCTGGTAATGTATAGCCCCGTCTATACATTCTTGCGTATATATAATGTGTGGACATTGTGTTTACAGCTTATTTCATGAGGACATATCAATGAACTTGTGTTAAAACACGGTTAGTTAACAACATTTTGATTTTAGGTGCACTAACTGGTGCTATAACTACTCCCCTTGATGTCATCAAGACAAGATTAATGGTTCAGGTAGGATCATGTAGCTTCCTGCTGCCCCTATTGTTTTCTTTATTTATGTATTATTATTTTTTCTTGTGTGTGAAGATTACCATGAGGTTCCATAAGCTGACAACGTCTTGAGTATAGTAATCATGACGCATATGGGCTTTAAATAATATACAATGTGAATTATGAAGCCATTAACATAAGTTTCTATATTCCTGTGCAAGGGATCTGCAAACCAATACAGAGGAATCGTGGATTGTGTTCAAACTGTCATGAAGGAAGAGGGACCTCAGGCCTTTTTGAAGGTATGGGCTTTCTCCATTTTCTTCTTCACACGGTGGCTTGCGTGGTAGACTAGCAGAATCCTGTCATTGTTATTACTGCACCACGTTTTCTTCTCTGGTTTGCATGAAATTGAAAGCTATTTTCTTCGGGAAGTGGGTCTTATTGGGGCGAAAAATTTGAGAAAGTGGAGTCCTTCATATTTCTGTGCATGACAAGTAATTCTTTATTGTGTGATATGGTGATTGGTGGAGTCTTTTTCCTCATGATGAGGTGGTTGGTGGGTTATGCGTGACATCCCTGTCATGTCCATGTCTAGAATAATCATTGTAAATATGGTAATGAGTCTGAGTGACTTCTTAGTTGTTGCCTCCTGCAATTTCATTAAAGCGACTCTCTTTATCAATCATCCTGGGATTAGATTTTGTAGTACATGTTATTATGTGTGCAATTTGCATGCATTTGTGTGTGCACCCACAAGAAGAAAAGCAATTATAGTCTTTTCCTCAAATCATGCTCTCAACATTTAGCCCCGTGCAGGTTCAAAGAAACACAGGCATGTTGTCAAGCAAATTTAGAAATCTTCTTTTTTTTTTTTTGGTGTAAAAAATTACATATTCTCCCTTAAGTTATAGATTTAAAATTACAGACTTCTTTTTTTAAAATGAACATTTTAGTTTAATTCTAAATAAGTGCAAATAAAAATAAAACAGCTTATTTCATAAAAAAAAAATAAAACAGCTTACTTTGGTTTTTAAAATAAATGAAAATTTTGTGTAGTTTGAATTTTTTTTTTAAAAAAAAAAGAGTTGAATAATTTAGTCTGTGTCTATATGCTTATTGAGAACAGGGTATTGGGCCAAGGGTACTATGGATAGGGATAGGTGGTTCAATCTTCTTCGGCGTTTTGGAGGGCACAAAGCGTTTTCTACCAGAGAGGCGTCCTAATCCTACACATGCTCACAACTCTAACTCAAAGCTGGAGTGACTGACTCACTCATACGCAGATAAAGCAAGACCTCTTTTTTTTTTTTTGTTCCTGTTCTTTCTTCATCTCACCCTCCCCAAAATGCAACCTTATTTATATAAGATTTCTTGTTGGATAGACTACGAGATTTATCTTGATTGATGTTCTATTGATAGGTGAGTATGCTTCTTTCCTTGTCTGTATTAAATTATATAAAAGATAGTAATAAAGCTGTAAAGGATCATATGTTTAAAATTAAAATGTATTAGATCTCTGGCCATATTTATAGAAAATATTTTGTTGAAAGAAGTAAAATTCACTTTAGAATGATCTCTACATTTTAAAGATATTAATTTTCAGCTGTGAGTTGGGAATACTTTTGGCGCTCACAACCAAAAACAAAAATGTGCATTAGATCTCTGTACCAAAAATAAATGCATTAAATAAAATAAAAGAGGGACAAAGGGGTAAAGAAAATACAGGCGTCCAAAGACTCGTGAAGCTGTCTAGGCATGGGCGTGACTTTTTATCTGAAATTTGATTTTGTTTTTGAATAAAATGAAAGTCCAATCTGGGGTGAGGTCTCTACATTCGTCACACAATTTCCACTTCCACTCTTGGTACTGATTGGCACATAATGGCGAAAAGTTTATAAACTATAAAATATTATTTCAAATCATTAAAACTGACTTGTATTTTTTAAATTATTGTCTTACCACCAAAGAATTTTCTACGTTTCGTCCGACCATCTGAACAGATTCAATTGCGTGTCAAAGTACCACTCCGGGGGCCAAAAAAAAAAAAAAGAATTGAAGAAGAAGAGAGGGTTATTAGCTTATTATATAATGTGTGGAGAAAAAGGGCAAAAAAAAAAAAAACGGTACGTTTGTTGATTGTGAGAATATAATTGGTAGGCCAGGCTATGCCCTGCATTGACTTTTAGATACACCCTACCTTTAATTCTAGTTGTTACTATTTGTTACTACATACGTGTATATATATATATATATATGACCTTTTTAGTAACTTGAATTTGAAGCATGAGGATGGGGGTAATCTGTCCTAAACTCATAATGTTTATTTGACGCATTTATTTTTATATATAGGTAAAGCTTATATCACCGGCAATCAAGCTACGTCAACTCCATTCCATGATGCCTTCTTCTACAAATTCAACTAAAACCAACCACTTACATTATGGGTAAACTTTCTTTTCTATTGAAACTAAAAAAAAAAAGACCATCAATTCATTGTTAATTTCCGGAAAAAATAAATCAGTTGATATAAGTTTAGAATCAGAAAATTTTCAATAGATAATAGAAATTTCTAATAAAATATTAAATATTCACTTGGGTTTCACTGATTTCGGTGTTCGCATTAGATTTGGCCGAACCTGGAGTGGTGGAATTCAAGTAGTTTTAATTATTCTTAATTGGAAAAAAAGTAACGTTCAGTACGACACTTCCTGTTTCATTTTTTCTTTGACAATGAAATACATGATTTCGCGTTTGTTTGTACAATGTCAAAGTTTATTATTATGGCAAATATAATTGCCTAGCTAGCTAGAAAGAAAAATGTATACATGGGTTGGGTAACTTATAATGGCAAACATAGGTAATAATAACAAAGACTTTTAAGACATAATAATCCTCCTATAGGGTAGGTCCCTTTTCTCATAACCTAATTATCCTCAATGCTCAAAAGGAAGAGAATGAAAAGCGGATTAATATTTTACAAGTGTTAGGCTATTATTTCGACATTGAGAAAGGATTAGAAAGTGTGTGAGCTTAATTATACTACAGATTAAGCAGTGTTTGGGATGTCACTTTTTAGGCCAACGGTTACCTGTACGAGAAAAAAAAAAAACAAAGAAAGAAAAAACAGAGTTAAAGAAGTAATAATGATTACTATTCGTGATCGACGAAATATATTAGTTATAATTATGATCCATCCATCATCATACATTGTACATGGATGATTGATTAATTATCTATTGGGGGCCTTCTTTAGTCAATACATAATATCCATTATAATATTATAGAATATATTACAATGCTTCATGTTCTTTGCCAGTTTAGATGATATAGAGTTCTAGAATGACCCAATGTGAAACTGGTTAAATGACCAACTGATGAACTGAAAAGTGAAGAACTTCGTAGCTCAAGCACACCCAAGCTAAAGGAGAGAGAAGTCCTGGATAAATGAACAGTACATCATAAATTTCGTTTTCGTTATTGAATAGGATTTTGTTGGGAAGAAATTAACCAAATGATAGGCATGTTCCCGTCATGTTCTGATTTTGTGGAGGAAGGAAAATGAAACGAATTAAAAAAAAAAAAAGTAGCCTTTCAGTTTGCAGAGAGACAGCAAACGGACGCGGGCGGGGGTTTGGGGTGTGTGAAGAAGAAGAAGATCGATGGCAGGTGAAGATCAGATCACATCATGCTGGCACCAATAACACTGCAACCTCTATCATGTCTGTATGCACGCATGCCCATAGCTTCAGGGTCCCCATTTGGCACATTAGCCAATTAATTCTTCTCCTTCAATAGTCCAAAAATGCCTATACTTAGTAGTTTATAAATTATAAACATCTCGTTTGGTCAATTTCGACACACTTAATGTCCGCCTACATGAAGCACTTTAGTCATTTCCATACACTTAGACCTTCTTTGGATTAAAACAAACAAGTATTTACGGAAAAGTGTAATTGCTTATGTTATAAAGTTATCAACCATACTAACTTTTTAATAAATACTTATACTTTAAATAAATAATTATGAGAGAAATTAATTTTTTCTACTTATCATAATTATTTATTTTCTCATAATCACCTATTTAACATTTTTTTCATTATACATCCAATAATTATTTAAAATTTCAAAATTTAAACTTTTTTTTTCACAAAATCACTTATAAAATAAAAATATTTAAATATAAATTAATTTTAATATAATTACTTATTTTTATAATTAATTATAAATAATCACTTTGTACTCATAATTAATTATATATAAATTAATACAAATACACCCTTATAACCCCTGTAATATTCGTTGATGTGATGCTGTTATGCTTTTGCCGTACGTATGGGTGGGGAAAGTGCAGAGAGAGGTCGAGCTAGCTCACCAGTCCTCACTAGTTCCAACTTGGAATAAACCCTAAGTACTCTCCATCACTTGCTCTCAACAACCCGCTGCTTTCTTCTCTACCTGAAATCCGTGCGCGTGTGCCTAAAAAGGCTGCACCCTTCTTCGTTGTGAATCGAGAACCTACTTTTGTAGAGATTTTCTGCAAAGAGTTTGACCTCTCTCTCTCACATATTCTTATTTAATATTGCATATACACACACAGCGGCTCCTTGAAACTGCTAGCTAGCTACCTTCATCTTAGTTACATTCTGAATAGTATTAAATATGGGAAACGATATTGAGAGTTATGTATTCCAAGTTCGAAGGAAAAAAGGGAAGATAAATAGAATAAAAGGAATGCACTCATGAACAATGGCAGACTTTAGGGAATAAAGTATGAAAAACGACAACATTCCATTATTCTGAACAGTGATGTTTAATTGGGAATGTAGAATTGTACAAAGGAATGGCAGTGTGTTGTCACAAGAGGTTGTAAGTAAGTAAACTGGAGGGGGCATGGGTTGTCTCTGACAAAGACAGGATCTTATCAGAAACAGACAAGAATTACAGTCACAGACACTTGAGGGAGGGTGCGTGCCCTAATCATTTCCTACATTTCCACGTATATATATATATATTCACTTTTAAATATCTTCCACCACCCGCTTAATTTCATCTCTGCTTCTCCTGCATGATAATTATATACCTGTGTCTAAATAGAAAATTCTTTTAACTCAAGTTTAATTGTAACTGACAAATTCAAGGGCTCCTCCACCAATGTAACTGTCAGGATCATCACCTGACCCAGAACACTTGCTTTTGTCTCTCTCAATAAATCATGAAAGATAAAAACTATAGTTTTGATCACTCATTCTTGGTTTCAAGATATATATATATATATATATAAATACATGAAATTCAATTTTTGTACAGCTTAATTAATCATTAGAAAGAGAACAAAGTAAGATAATATGGAAAAATAAGTAGGAAAGAAGATAAATATGGATTATAATTGCGAAGAAAAAGGGAAGGCAAGGTGAGCAATAAACGAGGGGATTGATGAGGGTGGTCATCTGAAAGGCATAATGGGGAGCTATAAGGAGAGACAAAAAGAAATGATGTCTGTTTGCCACGGGATGCCCTTTCTCCAACTTGCTTAAGGGTTTAAACTTTAAAGTCTAAACCCTCAAAAGAAATTTAAAAGAATTATCATTTAAAATTGCATCACATTAATAACCCTAATGGGGTTTTCTGTAGATGATGCAAGCTATTATTCCCATCGGACGTCTTCCTCTGACATCATCAGCACGTTAGCCCAACGCCAGCACAAACCCTATTCACTTGATTTCCCTTTTTTTATTTTTTTAACACTCGTCTGTAAAACGTATTAAAGTTGTAGGCAATATAAAAGTGAAAAGACTAGCTTGTTAAGACATAAAAAAAATGGAAAATAAATAGAAATTAATTTTTTTTATTTGAATCATATTTCATCTAACACTATATATATATATATATATGCTTCATTGCACTGAAAAACAAATCATATAATTTATGACTTGTTAGCTATGTGACTTATTATAAATTTTATTATATATATTATATAATATATTGATGATAGTAAATAAAAAACTATTTACATGACTAATAAAATAAGAATAATACAGAATAAAAGATGAAGAATAAACATACACACTCAATTAACTATTTGCCATTGCATTGGTATTGCATTGTGCATATATATATATATACACACGGTGTACATGGTGTCCAACCAGTGACGCTGCTGCTTCAATGGGGCAAAGACTGTGACATAAACCTGACTTTTCTGATGAACAGCAATTTTCATCAAATATTTGGAAAAAGATAACCTCTGAAATTTATATTCATAAAAAGTTGTGTGAAGTTTCTGATAAAATATATATATGTGGTGTGTGTGTGTTTTAAGTGCAGTATGTATGGTGCCTTGGAGACCATTGCCTCTCTTCTCGTTTTACCAAACAGGTCAGTCCAAAAAAAATTGTAAGAAAATCGCATTTTAAATGAAAGATCAGATCAGTAATATAGGTGAATACATATGAACAGTATCATATGATAACATTTTAAGAGCATGTTCCAATATTATCAGGCCAGTACAAAAAAGGTACATACTTCTATTTCCTACTCTTGGTTATAATTAATTAGGTCTATTACACTGCTGACAAGTTACAAATTATAGTAACACAGGATGAGTCTTGAGGCCAGGATTAAAAATTAATAGCTTCTTTCATTAATTGTTAAAAACCATCAATACATGTATTATTGCTCATGTATTTCATCAATCATATAATCCATTTATTTTCCTCTAATAGGAACTCTAATTACTTATCAGCTACTTTTACTTCATTCATTAATTTCTGCAAATGAAGCTCATCATTTTATTGAGCTAAGCAACTAGATGAAGTACAAAGGCCACATAATAATTATTGAATTATGGGTAAATTTTAAGCCGGTAGATAAACTGTGACTTCAATGGCCAGATTGGTCCACTTTTCGATACATAACAAGTGAAAGCTAGCTAACCATGATTAATGTTTACACACATAATTATCCAAGAATGACAAGCAATAATATAACAAGTTTGGGTTTGGAATTTGAGAAAAAAGTTGGGGGGGGGATGTGGGGTTAGTTCGAGTTTTAGAAATCCAAATAGGAAAAGGGAGGCGAGAAAGGTAACAAGCTTTTTTGCTGCAAAAAAAGTCAAAAAAAGCCTCTTTCACTCATCATAATGATATCCTTCCCAACGATGTAGAGAGAGAGAGCGAAGGGTGTGATAAAGATAGATATGCACCCAAGATTCATCATCATTGTCCTCTGTGATTTCTTTTTCATATATGGTGTCCCCAAAGTGATAACTTCATATTAAAACCAGGCAAAAAAAAGCCCTAGAAAAGTGATAGATATATGTTTCACCTCGCTCTCTTTTTACTCTTTTTAAGAGATTTTGTGGTGAGGATCGTGGTGAATGGATGATAGTTATAATTTTCCTTTATGTATTATATATTTTTTTATCAAGCATCTGCTTCTATTATTGTGCACTCAACAGGTTTCGCTTTTGCCCATATATTATAATTATTATCTACAGTAATCGGCTGTTGCATGGAAGTTTCATACACCTATGCAAAGGCACCAAACTTTCCCTATTGAGACGTTTTGTCGTGTAATGTTGACCTCCTTTGTCACACAGTAAAATTCCACTAACCATGAAGGACATGGAATTTCCAAGCTTTTGAGGATTAACAATACCATTATCTGCAGTTAGCAGATATCAAGGCCACCTCTGATTGAAAGCAAAACGTTACTAAGGTCTCTTAAGCTTAACTTTTCAGCTTATTTCGCCTCTCTCTCTCTCTCTCTCTCTGTTTTCTTTTTAAAAAAAAAAAATCTGCGATGGTGAGTTCCTGGCCTCATGTATTTTATTCTATGCCTACTTGGTTTCTTACACTTCGTGATTTTATATAGCGTCGACGCAGGAATTCAGGAATTAGCATATATCTTGGTAGAGAGAAAGAGAGCCACAACCAAAAGGGAAAGTGGTCTTGCGAGGTTGTCAGTTAGTTTTTTTCCGTTCATGGTGTAATTTCTAGCTCGTTCCTCCTCAAGCCCAAGGAAGATCAAACGTCGCTCAGGAACTGATCAGTTCCTTCATTAAGAAAAATCTTATCTTTCCTTTCGCAGATCCTCAATTTTGGACATAATAGCCAAAGAGATTTGAGAGAGAAAGAGATATAGTAGTGATTAGAGAGTGATGTCAACAGCTTCACGATCTATTGTGAACCATGGTAGTAGTTTGTTGGAGGAGCAGTACCTGATGCATACGCAGCTGGAGTTTCTTCCTAATTTCCCAGCAAATCTGACTTTTCCTAATTCTCTGGGTTGCCATCAACCCTTGAAGGGCTTCCATACTATGGGTCCGTCGCTTGCATCCGAAACAGCTTCTACCACTGCCAATATAACGGAAACCCTATTCGCAGCCACTGCTCAAAAGCCAAGACAAGACCTCACTTCTAGCTTGGGAGGACCAAACCACCTCCTTTCCTTGCATACATCAAGTGTGCTAAATCCATGGTAAAGTAATGGCTCTTTAATTTTCACATCGATATCCAACCATGCATGCTAGCTAGCTAGCTCTTAGCTTTCTTTATTGGAAAACTCTGACATATATTATCGAATTGTTTAATAGATAAACACATGTTAGTTAGAAATATTATTTGGAAAAATCCAGTCATTTGTCATGAAAGATTTCAACTTGTCATTTAATAATTATATTGTAAAATATGACAGGAAATTAAGTTTTGAAAGCTATAAAATTTGCCCTTGTTAATTTAACGAATTGATAATGAATATATGTAATTAAATAGGGGATGGGGAGAAGTAAGCGAATGCTTGAGCAGTAAAAGAAGTGGAGGAGAGAGTCATTGTCAACTAGGGATTTCTGCAATGAAGATGAAGAAGGTAAAGGGAAGGAGGAAGGTGAGGGAGCCTAGGTTTTGCTTCAAGACCATGAGCGATGTGGATGTCTTGGACGATGGCTACAAGTGGAGGAAGTACGGACAGAAGGTGGTCAAGAACACCCAGCACCCTAGGTGTGTGTTTGTGTGTCTATTCATTCCAAATTAATTTCTTCTCTTCGTTTTCCTTTAACTTGCTGAATGCTAGCTGACTGCTCATCAACATACCAGTTTAAAACTTGAAAGCGTGTATATATATATATATATATATATATTTAACTGAGGCTTCCATCAAGCTGTACTCCAGAACATAGATACATATTTATAGTTTCTCTCTCCAACCTGCTCACCCCTTGTTATATGTGACTTTATTGTTCTATCATAATTAGTTTGCTTTTTTAAAACAGGTTTCGGGATGATTTTAATTTAATTTTAATGAGTAATGCTGGAATGATTACAATCATTAAACATACTAAAGCTAGATCACTTTATAACTGTCGAGTTCTCTAAAGATATCCTGATGCAAGAGTATTTTTTGAATAGGAGACGATATTGAAATTTTGACTTGTTGAAGAATGAGTAATTAGGAGCGCCCATTAATTAGTGTTATATGTGTGGATTGAATATTCAACATGTGTGTGTGTGTGTAATATTTAATTGTATGTGATGAATTGGGGTGTAGAAGCTACTATCGTTGCACACAAGACAATTGCCGTGTAAAGAAGAGGGTGGAACGCTTGGCTGAGGATCCGAGGATGGTGATAACTACATACGAAGGGAGGCACGTACACTCCCCCTCAAATGATCTTGAAGACTCCCAAGCTCCTTCTCAGCTTACCAATTTCTTGTGGTAGCTACTCACGTTTCTGTACGCGTGTTCCAACAGGAAAGAGTGAAAATTGGCAATGTATCTAATTATTCTGGCAATCATAAGTGTGTCTGTCCATGTGTGTGTCTATATATATAGATGCTTTGGTTCATTTTCAGTTTTCACTCTTTTCTCATTTTCAAGTGTAAGAGTGTGGTTGTAGTTGCTAGCTAGTTCGACTATGCATGTATTTCCTCAAGTGTTTTCGTTGTCTTGTCCCCTGGCAAAAACCAATAATAAACCTATATGGCGGTAACATCTATCTGTAAGCTGCCCTTGTATGTATACTTTGCTTCTTCTCTCTATTCTGCTCTTTTGTACAATGTTTTATAACCTTCTAACTTGTGCTTTTCTCCATTTCAAGTATGGACCAGCTATAAACTCAGTAAAATCTTTTTGCAGCATCGATTTTAATTAACTAATTAATATTTAATCTATATATTTAACAAATCTATACAAAGCCACATGGTCACCCGCTGTGAATAATGCAACTTGTTATATGAGATATTTGCATTAGTGTCTGTCAATGCACTCCTAGCTAGGACTTTCTATACAAGTTGGCAACATTATATTAGGAAGAAAATTACGAGGTTAGAGGCTTTTTTCTCGAAATTAAAAAAACCTACCGTAATATATAGCATAACTCAAATTTTAGTTTTTCTGAACCAGCCAAAAGTTAAAAATGATTACAAATGGTAAAAGATCACGAGGTTGAGAAGGATGTGTACCAAGGGGTGTGTGAAGGGAGAAAAAGGTAAAATGGGTGAGAGTTTTGAACTGGGCCTGTAATCTGTCCATCCTCGAGGCTCACCTAAACAAGTTACTATTGAGAGTTTGGATTTTTTTTTATCTTTAGTTTTGGACTGGGTCACTAATGTGCTCATCCTTGAGTTATTGAAGAACTGTACAGTGGGTCAATTACTTTGAGCCCAGGGATGTTTAGAGTTTGATTAGCTTTTTGTTTTTAATAATAATAATAATAATAATACTAATAATGGAGGTACAAATTTTTTGGAGCAAAAGTTTAAAAAAAATAAAAGAGATGGGCTAAGGATCAAAATTCGGAATATCAAAACCCCTTAGACACTTGGGTTTAATGAACATGTTACTCTAGGCAAAGCTTTTGTAAGATTAGCTTAATTGGGACTCCGTTTGGAATTTTCGCATAATAAAAGGAATTCCATTTTCTTTCTGCTTTTTGTAATATGTTTTTATAACGATTACTTGATAATTTTGTCTCTTAAAAACTATATTAGAAAAATCTAATTTTTATTTTCAAAACTATTTGTTTATTTTATTTTTGATGGTAGAATCAAACCGGCGCGAATGTTGAAGCACTTGGAACGGTATAAGTATAAATTGTAATTGTAATGTGCAAATTAATAAGGGGAAGCAAGCGGTAGTATTTTGGGGATCATTAGAGGGAATGTTTACAATGTAACCATTTGGATGGGATGCACCCATCATTAATACTCAATACTCAATATTTATTTAATATAAAAAAAAACTTAATGTAATTCATATTATTTACCGATGGCAATTGATATGAATTATTGCTCACCGTTCACTGGATTCACCTTAAAAGTTTAAAACTGTTTTTTTTTTTCTTTAAGATATAGCTTCGATTCGTTCGCTAGCTTAAACCCATGACAAAATATGGCCAAGAAAAAAAAAAGGACCATGACAAAAAGACAAGCACGTGAGGTGAGAGCCCTTTCCATGTTTCTTGTTTATTTGAAGGCCAACTAGTAGTGATGTTAAATTTAGACTAACACACACACTTGGGAGCTTGGAGTTTGAACAGAATAGGCATGGATGGAGATTATTAGTAGTTAGTAGTAAAAAAGGAAGAGGGGGGGGGGTCCACATGCATGGAAACAGCAGCACCAGGAGAAGCTTCCCTGAGGCTTCAAATGCAGAATAGCCCTCCGATGGGGAGACCCACCACGTGCTCCCTCGTGACCCCCACCTTCTATCATCCCTTATTTCTAGTTAATTTAACCGAGTTAAAAGGTAGCAAAACCAAGTTGTTTTCTTAGTATTTGGTTGCAGTTTCAGAGTGTTGAAGTGTTTTCTACCTCACAAGCGATCATAGACAAGGGTCGGGTTGGGAGAGAGAAGAATATGAAAACGTGAAGGATGAGTTGAATAATAATATTGTTATAGAGAGAGAGAGGGAACAGATTGGCATATTGGTAGACAATGGGTAAGGTTTGGAGCTCAAGGGTGTCCGGTGAATGAGGAACCCCTTTACGTTTATTGTGGGAATCATTCTTTTAGTAGTTCCTTCCCAACTCTTCTTTCTTTGACCCCCCACCCTCACCTGCCCTTTCTTTCACTATCTCCTATTTATAATTAATTATTCATTCATCTCCTCTTCCTCCTACTATATCCAAGTTAACGTTAACATGAATCAACAACCACATTAATCAATTTGTCCCTTTTTCAACACAATAATAACAATAATATATATATATATATACGCTATATACGTAACAGCGAAATTCTTATTATGAGGCGTCACCTTCTGTTGGTTTGTTTGGGGAAGGGTGGGGCGCCGGCTAAGCGCACGTGGGCAGATGTAGCCACCACTTACTACTGCCCCCAGATGACCGCCACACCTGCATCCATCCATCCAAATTAACATTATCACCAAACCTCTCTTCTCTCTCTATTATCACTTTCTATTTCTTCCATCCCAACAACTCATGTCCCACGTGTAGACTCGCATCAATCCCATACGTACGTACGTACGTATTATCTCTGTTATGAAATTCATTCTTGTTTAATTTTTTTCATTCTTAAAAACCCAAATTAAAAGAAAAAAAGTGTTAATATACTGTATATTGCTTCTGACCGTGATAGGATAGCATGAGAAATAAGGACACTGTATCTGATTAGCGTGTGTGACCAATCATAGGACAAAAGACAGGCTTGTGCCGTACACGTGTTGCATAATACTATTAATACTAATGAAAATAATTATTTATTTATTCTCTATAAAACATTTAATTTCCCAGAATCGTAAGAGTACGGAACGCTATTTATTATTGATTTATTTCACACGCACACCCCCATGACTCGTGACGATGGCCCCTCGCCCTCCTCCTGCGAATTACCACTACATCTTGTCCACACGCTATCTCTGGACTGGACCCCCATTACCCTCTTTTTCTCTCTGTTAGCTCAGAAATACTGCATACCATACCCATTTATCATCCTTGAATGATTGAAATATTAAAGAAATAACCATAAGATGCAATGGAACCTGAATCTGACATGAATTGGGTGGGGGATGAATGAGTGATGCTTCCGTTGGTTGACTGGATCCGTGGTGCCACATGGAATAGTGGCCCAATCAATCCCACTGTTTACTTGCGGAGGCGAAGCCGAGCATTTTAGGATTGAGATTATATTTAATTTTATTTTTTCTTTTCACTCCCAGGGTCAATTAAGGCTGGACCCCGAAAGCGACGATGTCGTACCTCAAAGACGACGTTGGGGGGTAAGATTTCAGACACAGTCAGGTGGCCTGATGGCCCACGCGTCACGCTTTCACATGTGGCTGGGAATGTGCGAACCACACGAATCTTAAACCCCTTCTTCAATCACTTCTTTGGTGCAGGAACGGAACGGAATTCATATGGCCCTCCCTTGGTGTTACCATTTTAGGATATAGTTAAAACTTCAAATGCAAATATTCTTTCTTAATTAACCGACAGTTCAAAAAATATATATTCTACATATCATTTCGGTTGATCAATAAAGAATTCCTTTTTACATGGGCATGGCAAAATGCTCTTGTTTTGTTATTTGAGATGACAACTTAAATACTTTCTTTTATTGATTATATATAGACCATAATATACAGCTGATTTGAAAATTTTGAATGGAAAAAATAAAGTGTTATAGTGCACTGAACAAAAAAGTAAGTATGAAGATCTTTGAGTAGAGCATACTGCACAGTTCCAAGTTGATAATGATTCCATAGAACTTAAATTCAAGGTGCCCACGAAAAGTAAAAGATATCTGAGGATATGAAGTTTGATTTTGCCAAACGTCCTCCGTGACTGATTTATGTCGCGTAATTGTGGTGAAGATATTCTTTAAATCTATAGCCTCTATCTATCTCTCTGGGGGATTATGGAGTAGATTCAAAGAAAAACATGGACAATAATATAATACTGAAGAGGATGCGTGGGTGGGGTAATTAAAATCCTATTACGTAACACTGTATATACTTTGAAAATACAGCAGCCTTGTGATACAGGATATCTAATCTAACGACAAATTAGAGGACACGAAGGTGATTCCAACTGGTGCAGAGTTGTAACCCAGCAAATGGAGCAAGAAAAGACAGGACATTGATAAAATATATAATTAACAAGAATAAAAATAAAACTAGCTGGCGCCAAGGGGAGAAGAAATAACGCGAGTGAGTGATATTAAATGATATGAGTGCGTTACTCTGCAACCTCAAGGACAGATGCGGGTGGCCTATTAATAGCTGTGAGGAGGGTACCTTGTGCTTCAAAATATTCGAATGCAGGTTACCAACTTCTCCACATTATTCGTAAAGTACTCTTTTCCATTTTTTTCTGAATAATTGTAGCCATTTACTTTGTTGGAGGAAATGTCAAACAAGAGTTCTCGTCTCTGAAGCGCACAAGTTAATTGTAATTATGCGGAAACAATGGAAATCGAGTAATTTATTTATAAAACAATGTTTGTCACTAACTGAGTCAAACGATTCTTCATCGATAGTATAATTTAGTAGATTCAAGCTACTCTGATAAGGGTCAAAAAATTATAGGGTGGCCACCACATCGCACATTTTCCCAGTCAATAGAGACAAATAGTACTATTAGTAATATATAGTTTACTACGCCCCCTCATCCAGATCACGTGCTAAATGCTAAGCACAAACATTGTTGAGAAACAGACAAGATGCACTCATTTCCTGCCGTTTCTCCGATTCAGAAGATGAGTTGAATATTCTTGAAAACACTACAGTGTTTATTGGTGGTACAGGGTATTATATTAACCGTCGTCTCAAAGCTGCTGAAAATCTCCTGTAGGAAATAGCTTTTATACACGGTTTAATATCTTTCTCGTATTAGTCTCTCAACTGGCAGAGAGACATATCTACATGCAGTTTATTTTGAGGTGGATCCGACACTGCGAAAATATGTTATACATCCAATAGACTTTTAATGGGAGGAGGAATGGGAAAAAAGGGTTCAACAAGCAGAAAGAGAGAGACAGAGAGGAGAGTGCTCAAGGAGACAAAACGATACATCAGCGGAAGGAAAATGCCGCGAAAGAAGCGGGATGCTCCCTGGAGGCAGAGTTCTCTAATCAAGCTAGCAAACAAGCCATGGGTATGAACTCAGAACCGCATGAGCGGAGGGGTTGAATTTCTTAATCAAGAAACCCATGTTTTAGTCATTTAAAGACATGCTTTGACATATTATATCGCAAAATTGGAGAAAAAGTTGCAGCTGATAAAACGGGCGGGGAAGCAAATCAAACAGCTTGAACAAAGGTCCAACAGATAGTTCACTTAGTCACCGTCATTGGGGCCGTAAGATGCAGTGGCCCCTTCTCAGGATTATTTGAATCCAGAATACTTTCTTTCAAACTCTAGGAAACAACTAGAGCCGTTCCTCTTTAAAAAAACTAAAAATTTATCCAGTTTGAACAACAGTATATGTATTAAACAACAATATTACTTAACATCAAATGGTAGAAACACAGACAATTCCCATTTCCCACTTATACTCATTTCCTCTTTTCCGAATTAATTGGAACTGGTCAAGAAGGAAAATTTTTTAGGGGAGCTGATGTTATCAGCTACTCCGTCTTTCATCTTTATACCCCAAAGAATTCTTGCCTACTGCTTGCTTAGTTCAGGAATTTCTTTTATGCTCATATCTACCATTTCCATGGCACTGAAGCCTCCCTCCTCACTCGCTATGGTAGACTGGGAATCCATCCCAGATCCCGCTTGGATTTCCTTAAACATTGCCATCACTTGAATCATTGTGGGACGCCGCAAAGGTCGATCATCCAGACAAGCACAAGCAACCCTCAGGTGTTGTAAAAGTTCAATCTCAAGACTTGGATCCTCTTTCATGAGCTCTGGGTCAAAAACATCACTTATTTTCAATTTGGCATGCTGTTTAACCCATCCCACGAGGTTGTTATCACCAAAGTCTGCTGAATCCGTTGGTCGTTTCCCTGTCAGTAGCTCTAATAAAACTACACCGTAACTATAAACATCACCTTTAGTAGAGCATCTAAAGCTCTGATAATATTCAGGAGGAACATAGCCAGGGGTGCCCGCTAGAGTGCTGACGCTTAAGTGGGTATCCATAGCACTCATAAGCCTAGCCATTCCAAAATCGGAGACTCTGGCTTCCAGGTTTCCATCAAGCAATACATTGCTTGATTTCATGTCTCTATGAATGATATGAGGGGTGCAATTGTGGTGAAGAAAAGCCAATCCCCTAGCAGCTCCAATTGCAATCTTCCTCCTGGCTGCCCAGTTCAGCTTTATCCCGGCTTTCTTCTGATCATGCAAAACATCCTCTAGGCTTCCATATTTCATGAATTCATAAACCAAGAGTCTTTCTTCTCCAACTTTGCAGTATCCAAGAAGAGGAACAAGGTTCCGGTGCTTAATTTTCCCTATTGTTTCCATTTCGGCAGTGAATTCCCTGTCCCCTTGTCCACTAATATGAATCAATTTTTTAATCGCCACTACACTTCCATCTTTCAACTGAGCCTTGTATACATCTCCAAAACCACCTTTACCAATAAGACTATCATTGTGGAAACCATTTGTGGCTTGAAGAAGATCAGCAAAAGTAAGCTTCCGGAGGGGCTTCTCGAAGGTTGCAAGATTTATGCTAAGAGCTTCACGGGCACTCAGCTTCCAGCCTGCATTAGCTGCACCCGAGTGAGACCGGCTGTCAATATAGACATCCAGGGTAGCTTCCTTCTTCTTTCTCCTCTTTCTTGCCTCGAAGGCGATTATAATTAAACCAAGGATGCAAAAGAGGGAGAACAGCAATCCAATGGACACACTCCTTGCCAGAGATGCCCGTCTCCAGTTAGACCTCTGATGCCGGGCATTTGCACTTGATCCTGAGGACCCACATGAAGCCAGAGGGACACCACAGAGACCAGAATTATTTGCAAATTTGGCAGCCGGGAAGGTATCAAATTGACCTGATTCAGGAATCAATCCTGAGAGATTGTTGTTGGACAGATCAATTTCCGTGAGCATGGAAATGCCTGTCAAGGATTGAGGAATCTGTCCTTCAAGTCTATTGTTGGAGAGATCAAGAATGTTGAGATTTTTCATGTTTCCAAATTCCGGTGGGATGTTTCCAGATATATTGTTGTATCCCAAGTTCAAAATAAACACAGTGTTCATACTCCCCATCTCCTTGGGAAGAGTACCCGACAACATATTATGTGAAATGTCGAAAAAAATCATAGAACCACGATCAAAGAAGGGACGGACCTTACCATTATAAACTCTTGTGAAACTAGTGAAATTGCAAGGGCTCCTGGCCGAAATTCTGCTCATCTGCTCCAGACTGATACCCGCATTTTCTAGCAAATTTCCTGCTCCATGGCATTCCTTACTGCCGTCAGTCTTGATGTACACATAAGTTTTTCGACTGATGAAATTAACTTCAATTTTGCCTGACTGCTTAAACAACTCAGGAGGAATTGATCCATTCAGATAATTAGTATTCAGATCCAACCATATCAAGCGAGGACAATCCCCAAGCTCCGGCGAAATCCTCCCAGAGAAGGAATTATTACTCAGTTTCAGGATCGCAAGATTTGGAAGCTGACCAATCCATGCCGGAATCTCCCCGCTCAACCTGTTATTAGACAAGGACAACCAATTTATGTTGGTGCAGTTGCTTAAGCCAGAAGGAATGGTCCCAGTCAGCTCATTGAAGTCCAGAATCAAATTCTCTAGAGTCTTGATGTAGTTGAGCTCTTGGGGTATCTCTCCATGGAGCTGGTTCAGCCAAAGAATCAAATCTTTGAGCTTTGAAAGAGACCCAAAGCTGGAAGGGATAGTCCCCGTCAAGTAGTTGAAACTCAAATCCAAGGCCACAAGCTGAGAACAGTTGCTTAGTGAGGGTGGAATAGAACCCGTTAACAGATTATTCTGCAGGTATAGTTCTTTCAAATTATTCCCCGGATCTTCACAGAGCCCACTAGGAATAGAGCAGTTGAGGTTATTCGAGCTCAGATCCAACGACTCTAAATTCGAGAACTGAGACAGAGTCTGAGGCAGGTTACCGGTGAAATCATTAAAGGAAAGAACAAGCTTCTTCAAGCCACTCAATTCGGCGAATAGTTCAATCGGAAGTTCGCCAGTGAACTTATTTTCCGAAATATGAAAAGATTCCAACGAAGAACAAGCCCTGAAATCGCTTGGAAGCACACCGGAAAGGTTGTTTAGGGAAAGATCGAGCACTACCAGGGTGGAGCACAAGTCGGTAAGGCCAACAGGAATCTGTCCCCGGAAATGGTTGTCGGCGAGATATAAGAACTGTAGAGAACCGGATGGAAGTGAGGGAACGGGACCGGAGAACTCGTTGCTTGAAATGTTCAAGTATTTGAGCTGCTTGCAACTGGAGAAGGCATGACCAATGTCGCCGTAAAATTTATTTGCAGAGATGTCGAGATACTCTAAAGCCAGACACTCGTCAAAAGATGGAATAGCGATGGAGAAATTGTTAGAGGAAAGGTCCAGATACTGCAAGTTTTTGCAAGTCGACAAGTTCATTTCCCCGGTGATTTTGTTGCCTTTTAGAGCCAAGCGCTTCATGTCGTCGCAACCCTGTGATAAGATCCATGGGAGGACGTTGGGACCCGAAATCTTATTGTTGTAAGAGAGATCGAGGACCTGGAGATTGAGCCTCAACCCGGTTGAATCTCCCCCTGAAAATTCGAGGAGATTAACTGAGAGGTTGAGAGATTTCAGCCCCGAACAAGAGGACAAAGAGTTCAAGAACGAAACAGAACCAGACAAAGTGTTCTGAGATAGATCCATGGAGCTCAATAAGTTGCTACACCGTGACCTAGCTGAGAAAGAAATGGTGCCGGAAAGATTGGTGGACCTGAGATTAAGAACTTGCAAGTGTTCGAGGGTGAGAAGATAAGTAGAGACAAGGCTGAAATTAGTGTTCAAGGGGGTGGAGTGGAGGTCTATGGAAGAAACCAGGGTTTCTTGGCAGGAAACGCCAGTGAAGGAACATGGATTCTGATTTGAGAGCCAGTTTGGGAGTACGGAGGGCTCGGGGAGGGAATTCTTGAAGGTGAGAAGCTGGTGGGTGGCGTCTGAAGAAGCAGAGGATGAAGGAAGAGGGTGGAGAGAGAGAAGAGTGAGGGAGATTAAGAGGAAGAAGGAGCGGTGAAAGTTGGTGGGAGAGAGGGGTTTCATCTTGGGCAGCATAGAGAGATAGATAGATAGAGAGTGGGTAGCTTTTTTCCCTTAGGGTATGAGGTCTGCCATTAGAGGGAGAGCGCAGAAGCTCTGATAAACACTGTAGAGGTAGAAAGTGATTTGAGTGATGAAGATTAGAAAGAGAAAGTAAGGAAGAGGATGATGGGGGGCCAGGCGAGTCAAAGGTCCTAGTAAGCAAGGTAACAGGGGTATTTATCAAAAGGACACAGCTGTTGCTCACATGCTTGTAATTATTTTTACCCTTTCTTTCCGAAACTCGATTAATTTAACATTAATGTTCTCTTTTTGGCTCTCAATTCCATCTCCTCCCCCTTAATATTTAATGTTTGCGTTTGGGGCGAGATTGTTCCATTTCTTGAAATCAGTTTCTCTCTCTAAGCAAAATTGTCAGTTTGTTCTCTCTAGCTTTCCGCGTACGTGCGACGAAGCATTGATCCATCGCCATCAATTAATGGAGATTCCATCTCTTAATTAATAGGAATCTTCAGCTCACGAGGGTTTTAATTAGTAACTCCGATCCCATATAAGATTTTTTTTTATTTTAAATATAAAAATTTTTATCATATATAAAATAATATTTATTATATATTTTTTAAAAAAATATTCTTATTTAATATATATAAAAAAATTAAATAAAAATAATTTTAAAAAAATATTAAAATTTTAAAAAAAATTAAAATAATTAATTAATTTTAATTCTTAATTCATGTGATTGGGTTAAAAAGTTTTATATTAAGAAGTAGGGGGAATACTAAGTTTTGACAGTTTTTTTTTCTTATTTTATCGTTTTCCTCGCCCTCATGCCTCTTTTTCGCCCATTAATTAAACTTTAACTACTCTATATCAAAAGCTAACATGAGCAGAGCGAGCCCTCATGCTCCTGCCAATGTGCCCTAGTCGCCAAAGTGTTTTGTCTGAAAGTGTATGGCAATCTTAAATATAGTTGTAAAAATTAAACTAAACCAATTAATTTAATACTTTATCTATTTCTTAATATAAAAGAATATTTTAGTTGAATTATATGAATTAAAAAAATTAAAATTAATTAATTATCTTAATTTTTTTAAAAATTTTAATATTTTTTTAAAACTATCTTTATTTAATTTCTCTTTTTTTTATTAGATATATTAAATATGAGTATTTTTTAAAAATGTATAATAAATACCACCCCATATATTATAAAGGGTCTTATATTCAAAACTAAGATAAAAGATCCTATATATAAAATTGGATGGAGTAAAAAATTTATGCCAAATTTGGTCTAAAAATAGGTGAGGATTGGTAGATACATAAATATATTTTGAACTGAACTAATTATAAATTGATGTTTTTTTTTATTTTTAAAAAATTATATTTTTTAACTTTTAAAATAAAATAGCATCATCCTAGTACAAAATATATTTTATATTATAATATTTATTTAAATATTATTATGATATATAATTATTAAAAATTATAAATTTACTCAATAAATAATACTCATATAATAATAGAGTATTATCTAACTATTTTAAACTAAAAATATGATTGTGAATGAATATAAACTTATTTAGATTTAAATATTGAGTTATGAAACTTATTAATAATTTGTTTACAGTGAATAATAAGTTAATAATTCAGTATTATTTAATTTGAAGTTTTAATTAAGTCATAAATTTTTATTTAAACTTGTGTTATTTGTTTAAAATATATTATTTTAATTACGATATGTCCAATCCCTATTAGATTACAGTTAAATCATTAAACTTTAAACCAATATTTTATCCGATTCAATATTTATCTGACAACATTGATCTTAATATACTTTTAATCAAATAATAATAATTTTAATTATTATTTTTGTTGTTGTTGTTGGGCATATCTCGATTATTATTATTAAAATTAATAACAAAAAATTACCCTAAAAATAAAAATGTTAATTCTTTCATTCTTAAGATTCCCTTTATTTCTTATTATAAGTCATATTTTAAAAAAATTTAAGTATATGAGATATAAATCACTTTGTAAGTATTACATATTTATTCTCGTGTTTATCTCACATTAAATAATTATGGTGGAGAAAAAATAAGAAAGATATAATTAAGATATATTATAATTTAATAAATATAATATTAACAAATTATGATAAATTTTATAAAGTTTAAGAATTGTAATTACTCTTAACTACTTTTTTTTTTTTTAATGTATAAATTAATTAAAAATAAATTATAATAAAAAGTAGAGAAAGTATGTCTTAACTACTTGCATGGTTTTTGACATATACAACGAAAAGCAAACTCAAAAAGATACGCTTTGAGTAGGGAGAGTGAAATAGTAATTAGGCTAATGATAAGAAACATCGTCATTGTTGCAAAGTGACAAAATAAGTATATGGGAGTAGCGCCACACATGACATGATCATGCTTAATTATGGTGTTCCAGTTTCCAATCACTGGATGCTTACTATATTATATACTATATCCATACCGAAAACTTTTAGCTTTCCCTCCATCCATCCACTTTTATTTCTGTCTTCAATTATTATGCCTGAACTAAAATATGTAAGATTGATCAATCTGTAATTTGTTTGTAACCAGTATCAATTTTTTTTTACTGTTGAACTAGAATCAGTAACTTGTAGGTAAGCGTGATGTTCGTTTTTGGTCATAAAGCATTTCAAAGAGTCAATGCGGTAAGTAAGCAGTCCTATAGATTCTTTGAAGATTTGAGAGGATATTCATCAGTTTTTACAGTTATTAGATCCGCTGTTTCGACGCGGGAAAAAAGTGAATCGTTTGCTGACGACAACAACTACTTTATTTCTATCAAAATGATTTTCCCCACTTCCATGCATCGCTCCATTATTTGATACTCAAATGCTTCCTTCTTATGATTATCTCCTCATAACTCATCAGTCAAATGACTCAAACCATGCGTCCAGATAAAATTTAAAAAAATACTATCAAAATAAATATACTTTCAATAAATAATGTTTAGAATATTTTAATTATAATATAAATATTAAAAACAAAAAAAATGTTTTACCTCTTAGAATAACGTTACATATAGCTAAGTTCATTTCTGGATGTGTTTGGTTTGAGAAATTTTAATAAAAAGGGAGGAATTTTGTTATCATCTCCTCATTTGGTTTTAAAAAAAATTGAAGAGAATGGGCGGTAAAATTTTAAAGCATTTTTTCTTTAGTTCACTTCTCCCTTAAATTAGGGGATTTGACATTTGGAGGGAAGGGAGGAGCCACTTTTACAATCATCAAATTATTCTCACTTTTTTTTTTATTTCAAGATTATCTTTACAATATTCCAAAAATCACTTATTCTCACGTCATTGTGGTTCATGGCTAACAAGAGACACCGTTGTGATATCAATCTTTTCCTTCATAATGAGATTATAGAATAAGTTTAATTAATTTTTTTTAAAAAAATACATAAATAAGTGAGTGAAAGTTGTTGACATTTTTAAAATAAGTAAAAAATGAATTGTAATATAACTATCTTACTTTTTTCTAAAAACAAAACTTAAATTTGATAGTAGTCATTTTATTATTATTCCTTTTCCCTCTATTTTCAAACCAAACAAGGGAGCATCAAAATTTCTTTCCTCTCCCTGTTTGTTGTACCAAACAAGCAGTCACCAAAAGAGTAATCTTTTAATAAGTTTAACATTGATTAGTTAACATGTCATGGTTGATAATTTAATATAGTTTTGAAAATTTATATATTAAATATATTGAATGTTAAATTTTTGGCGTTCTAACATGAGATTAAAAATAACATGGCAGATAAATAAATAAATGAATTTGACCGAGCTCCTTAATATCAAATTCTAACATGAGATTTTTCTTGATTATTTTTCTTATATTTTTGTCAGATTCTCTTTGTTTCAATAATTTTGACCAATTTATTAATACTCTCTATGATCTCAAACATAAGAGAATCTTAGAGGAGATATTTAGTCCAAAATATGGGAGAAAAATAAAAAAATGTCTAACAATACTTTTTCTAGTTTTTGATATAAGACCCTTTCAAACGAAGTACAAATTAAAAATATAAGTTAAAATTAGTTAACTACTTTAGTTTCTAAAAAAATTATAATATTTTTTTAAAATTATTATTATTTAATCTCTTTCCCTATTTCTCTTTGAGATACATTAAATATAATTTTTTTAAACATATAATAAATATTATTTCATATATTATGAAGGATCACATATTTAGGATCAAGATAAAATATTTTATATTTAAAATAAGAATAAATTAAAAAATTTTAACTAACTTTATTAATATGTGTAAAGTAATTTTTTGTTATATTTGAAATGGGAGGAACTAGTGGTTATGTTTTGATTTAATTTTCACCCATCGACTATCAAAATTTGCCGATAAGATAATTTTACCAATCAATTGATCCGAGTCAATTATTCATAATTTACCAACTTTTGCTGACTGGATAGATGAATTACGTCCTATTGATTTTGTAAACGTTTTTATTTATTTATTTTATTTTTTTTCAGAAAGCAGCTGAGCTGAATGTATCGGTGTTCTAAAGGACCCACCTAAGTATGAATCCACGTGGGACCCAAGATTGATGGGTCGGTCATGCGAATGAAAACGGGCACTGAAAATGGAGGAGAAAGGTGTGAGCGAGTGGGAGTGCGTTTCGTGAGAGAGAGAGAGAGAAGAAAAACTTGAAAAATTAGCACTAAGCGAAGAAGGAGAAGAAAAAAAAATGATGATGACGGTGATGATTATGATGTGGAGGAGGGACCTCAAGCTGCGATCAACACGTGCAGTTGTCCATAATGATGACGTGGCCCAATTAGCGCGAAATGTCCATCCACCATCAGTCACTTTGACTGCTTGGTTACCGACACGTTGGCCAACCCGTCACTGTTACTCAACCCACGTTCCTTGTCACTGTCCCTCACCTCCAACCCAATTTGTTTATTCAATTTTATCATGAAATGAAACCAGTAATTATTTATTTATGATAATAATATAAATCAGAAATATATATATTTGTATAGTTATTTACATTTTACTATTGATATTGTTCCGTCAAAAGATAAAGAGACTATTCCCCTTCATCGTGTGCGGTGTAATCGTGTCTTTAGGCTTATTTTTTTCTCCTTTTTATTGACCTTCTCTTGACCGTTAAGGTTAAAACCATCTTTTCCCTGTAATTCTTAATTTATCGGGATATTTCATAAATGATCATTATGGAGTATCGCGCTCTTTTTGCATGATCCCTGATTTTTGGTCCTACAACTATGATTCCATAACCGTTACTTCTAGCCAGGTGTTTTTGGGGCAATACAGTTTTCGTGGAGAAACCCATAGTCGGTCATATGGCCGAGATGTTGTTCAGTCGGACAATCAATTGGTCATACGATTACTTGGCCTTATCGTTTGATAATCGATATATTACTCGGCTTGTTGCGCTTAAGTTTGGCCTCCGAATTATAGCTCGGTGTATATGAGCCCGGAAAGTGAGGCTTCAAAGCGGCGTCCATCCACCTCGGACTTGTAATCTCGGCACACTCGTTTTAACCCGCACAAATATGTTAATCAAAATATCATAATTATAAGGCAAATGTATATTAAAAAGCAAGTATTTATTTTAAAAAACTGCATTATTTTGTGATTAAAAAGTATAAAATGTCATATTTGAATTCGAATTATTATTAGTTATATAATTTCTTTTATATAATATCGAACAATTGAAAGAACTTTGTTTTTGAAAACAAACCATATTATTATTAATAACATGGAGTAGTTAAGTTGAACGCAGTTGTCTTTTTGTTAGGAGATTTTGGGCCAAATCCAGATCAGGCCCAACTTTGACTTAAGTTTTAACCCTGATGTGAAATCAGCCATGATCAAGAATGAAAGACGAGTGTAACTCATTTAATTAGACCGGACCGTCGGACTAACACTAACGGGAAGTTTTCTTAGGGTAGGTCAGATGAACAGAAAGAGAAGGATGAATGGATCGGAGGGGGGGAGATGGGTCCCACACTGGAGTTGGTCAATCTTTGCACGAAATGACAATAAAAGAGACGAGTAACTGAGAATGAAAATGAATGCCGCACGAGAGCGAACGGAAGACTTTTTTTTTTTTGAGAGTGACAACAACAATGTAAGTGCTAGAGAGGGAGAGAGAGGGTGCCATCAATTTTCATTTAGTGGTTGCTTCCCTCTTAATTGTTTATATTTACTACTTCTTCAATTTTCTATTATAAAATATATTTTTAAAAAATTAAAATTTTAAAATATAAGTATAACTTTTATGTATTATTTAATATTTTTTTATTTTTATCATTTTTAGAGATATTCAAAAGAATTATAGTGGAGAAAGATTAAGAAAAATATATTTAAAATAAATTATAGTTTAATAATACTAATTTTAAAAAAATAGGATATTTTTTAAAACATCAAGATTTTGAACTAATTTCGTAGATATGTGTGAATTAGGTAAATATGACTTGAAATTTCATTTAATAGGTTTTGAATGTGATCTCATGTTTTTTGTCACCAATAATTGTGGGAAAGAGGATGATGTTCGGATCTGAATTTTAATCCATCTTCAAAAAAGGAAATATTACCCCCTTTTGTTCCAAATAAGACACTTTGTGCAGGGTTCATATGGTTCAAACCATTACTTTCTCCTACACTCAATATGAGTGTCTTTTTTAGAAAATCTTCATAGCCCTTAATATAAATGTATTTTTAAATTTTGATGAAGTATTAATAAGTCATTTTCATAAATATTATTGATAGTCTTAATTTTCTCTCTCCAATAATGAATATAGATAAAGATTAATACTCTTTCTGGTTCTTAATATAAGACTATTTTAACGAAATCACGTGAATTAAGAAGGAAAGTTAAAACTAATTAACTATCTCGATTTTTCAAAAAATCTCAATATTTTTTCAAAACTACTCTTATTTAATCTATCTTTTTTTTATCTTTGGATACATTAAATATGGACATTTTTTGGAAATGTGTAATAAATATTACCTTGTATATTGTAAAATGTCTTATATTTAGAATCAAGGTAAAAAGTCCTATATATATGACCAGAGGAAATAGTTTTTATTAAGAGTATTTTATGAATGTTATAGTAGTAATTTTTTTATAAAACCAATACTTAGATAAAAAGCCTTTTTAAAAGGAGTGTAAGTTACTCCCTCCATCTCATATTAAAAGATAATGAAAGAGGTTTCACGCAAAGTATTTATTACTTCATTAAACTTCTAAAAACAAAGCAAATTTTTTAATTTATCCCTATTAATTTCACTCATTTCATTAAATATGACACAAATTATAATACTAATAATATAATAAATGATGGATAAAAATGATAAATTGTTATATATAGTGCCTCATATTATGGAACAAAAAAAAAATTTATATTGCCTTATAATATGGAATTGAGAGAGTACCTTTTCAAATTTCTGCATCATTAAATGTATGTATTCCCAAAATACCATTCATTAAGTAAAGTAGGAGAAAAAAATTGGATTCACATGAAAGTCAACAATTAATTAAGACCAATATAAGAGAAAGATATATTTTCTCTTATACAAAATATAAGTCTTACTTGATTAATTATAGAAAAATCAAGAAAGATAGTTTTACTCATTATATCTGTCAAAAAAATATATTATTTTTTAATACTATCCTTATTTAATGTAGTGCATTTAAAGTTTATCATTTATTATACATTTAATTATAAATAAGGGTAAAATAAGAACAAAATATTTAATACTCTATAAATTACTAAATGAGACTTATAGTTTGGATAAAATAAAGTGTTGAAATAGGACTTATATTTTGGACTAGAGGGAGTATATATTGATTAATGATTTTTTAATATATATCATAATATTAAACAATAAAGGTTTTGAAATAAAGGAAGTATATATTGATGAATGGAAAAAAGATATATAAACATATTTTGCAACAAACTTAATTAACTTTAATTACTCTTATTTGTTTGTCTAATGTAGATAGTAATGTTTTATATTTAAGACAGAGATTTCAAACCAATACATAAGACTTCATATGATATAAACAAAGGAAAATGATCATTTTCATAGCAGGAAGATCAAGAAACGTAACATTTATATTATATTTTTATAATTATTTTTTTATTAATTTTTAAGTATTTAGGAAGACATTTCAATGGAGTATTTTTTTTTTTATTGTTCCGCTTTGCCACCGAAATGTTAGGCCAGTATGGCATGCCAGTCGAACGAAGAAAAATTCGACAAAGCGGGTCCCACGCTACCTGCATTATGACCTATCATTTGGCATTTTATATGCAGATTTTCCCGGAAATAAAAAACAAGAGAAATAATTTGTAATATGTATGCATCCATTACAGGCGCCAAGATTTTTTCATAACTCAAAACTTCAACAAACGTAGTTACTGCTTACTACCAGAGAAAAGAAATATGAAAAAGAGGAGTGAAATTAAGAATTAAGAAAAAAGAATAATGCTGTTGGCCAAAAAATAAAAAAGAAAAAGAAGA